>BSBK01006300.1:857500-1100619 GCA_027943335.1 Chamaecyparis obtusa | reverse complement strand
AACTAAGGCCAAATGATCATCAAATGGAGGTGTGACAATGGGTGGTGTGGGTAAAAGAATATCAAGAGGAGATTTGTGTTGTGATGAAGAAGGATTGGAAGGAGGAAAAGTGGTAGCTTGAGGTATAAACCTAGACCACACCCTAGTATTTGTGTAGGAGGATCTATAGGAACCTTAATACCTTGTTCATTAATGCCAAGGCCTAATTCATTGCAACCTTGTTGAGTAGTAATGTCATAACCCAAATTGTAATTAGCTTTTAATGTAGAGGGTGAAGGACATTGGTCTTGATCTTTATGGAAATGTGTGGTATAGAGAGGAATAGGAAGAGAAATATTCTCTTTAGGGGGATTCCCATCATTATTACCATCTTGTTTAAGGCAATAATAAGTAGATGATTTATCAAGATCTTCATGTCTAATTAATGCCATTGTTGGAGAGAATTCATCAAGAAAGTTTTTAACGTCAAAACAATGAAAAATGCTTTGATAAAAGGAATTTATTTTAAGATCATCTAAAGAATTGCATAAACTAAATTCATAAGATGATTTATTAAAGTTGGTTGAGGAAGAGAGGATATAGGTCTCACTAGCATGGGATCATTAGGAGCTAGATCTCTACGAACATTAGGCACCATAGTAGTAGGATTAGGAAGATCATCTTAGTAGCATCAAGAAAGGCTCTTATATGATCAATATATTCTGGATACATTTTGTTAAAAATTGAATAAGAAAACCACATGAAATATTGATAAAAGTCTTGAAATACACCTTATAAGGAATAAAATATTTGAAAGTCTCATAATACCATTTGCAATAATGCCATGAAGGAACACAACATACTAAAATGAAAGAAAGTATAATTCACTCCATGTGATTGATAAAGAGAAATAAGGAGAAATGTAACAACATAGGTTATCACACACCAATATAACTTAGTAAACTCAATGAATGCTAATGTAATCTAAGAAGTACACAAAGAAGATCTAACACCAAAATTAGAATGGAAAAGTTATTACTTCACCCTTTCAAATTGCACAATTAGAAGGAATATGCCCCAATAGGCTTGGTGAGATTTCAAGTACTGAATGGGACAATGATCCTTTTCTTGACCATGTAAAATAATAAATGGTGATGAATGTGATGAAGCACAAATTAGAAATGAGATTAGGATAATTTTGTGTATCTAGAATCAAAATAGGGGAAGTACTACTTCAAATTTGAATATTGAATAGACATAACCTTAGAAGCACCTATAATTGCCGACCTAAGATCCTAAAATTACAACCTATCTCTGAGCTAAATTTGGGATGGATCTAGAAGGTACATAATGTTTGAAACATTTTGTACCTAGGAATACAATATTCGAAATGTCTTGTTCCTTGGATTTTAGCCTCAGACTTCTAGGGATGCTCCAACAATTCTTGATCTTCATAGATTTTTCCTAACATCTTTATAACTTGTTCCTGCACACAGAAAAATGGGTAATAAGGTTGGATATAGGGGTTTTCCTTAGTCAAACCCATGTTTAGGAATCAACCTTGAAAAAAAGGAAAAGGTGTTGTCATGTAGCAGAGGATAAATCTAATAAATGAAGTATATCATACCTTGGCAACATAAATGCTTCTTTGAACATGATCAAGTATGTCGATGCAATAGATTTGACTTAACACAAAAATCCAAAAGGAAATCATGAAAGACAAAACTTCATGTAATGGATGTTGTATTTCACCGCAATATTTGATTGAAGAGAAGAGAAGAAGACTTGGATGAATTTAGTTGAATTTGTATCTCCTTTGATATAAAAATCCTTTGCTTGGCCTCTAATGGGGGAAATAAGTTATATCTATGGAGAGAAAAAACCTTTAATACTTGAGAAGAATGCTAGATCTTGAATGCTTATGCTTGAATACTTGATGGCTCTTGAACTTGATTTTCTTTGTTGCACTTGAATACTTCATTTCTTGATAATGATCTTGGATGCCAAAATGAGGAGAGGTAAGGTGTTTATATACCTCTCAAAATATTTTAGGGGTTAAACTTAAGCATGGTGATCATGGGATAAAATTACCCACCAAAACCCTGACATAGAGCTATGGGCCAAATTTGGGCCTAAAAATATGGGGACATAACGTTTGAAACATTCTATCCCAGGTTACATAACACTTGAAACATTTTGTAGCTATGAAACTATTCCCAAATTTGGGTGCCATGAAAATAGGACAGATGTAGGATCTTCAAGTATAGCTCATTCTGAAGTTGGGAAAGAACACAAAGACCACACATAGTGATATAGGGCCTAGGTGATGAAATACATTATGGGATTGGAGGAAAATGGGGGAGCACACTTAGAAATAACTTGGGCTAACCTTAATTTTAACCAAGATTGAAATGAAAGGAAGATCCATATTTGAATTTAGGTGTCCATTAAGTGCCATATGAGGTCCTATTATAGAAAACACACTAAGACAATGCAGAATAGTCCTTAAATTGTAAACTAATTATATGATTACAATTTAGGATGATACAATATAATGTGCCAATTCTGACAGCTCTAGCAATCACCATAGCACATCTCACTATTTTGCATCCTACATCATAAAAATAGTACCTACATAACCAAATCTATTAGTTTTCTCAATTATAGCAATTTTTTTTAGGTTAGGGAAATTCAGCACACCATTAATCCTTCTCATTCTAACATAAGGAAACTTGATTCTAACTTTACAATGACCAACATTATTTAAATAAGAATCATCAACCAAGAACACCTTACTTCCATCAAATTCTTCATATCTAAAAAAACCAATCTTTATTAGAGGCCATATGAAAAGATGTACCTGAGTTAATTAATCATGTATCATCACATTCACGAGTTGCCAAAGCTAAAAATGAATATGTCACCATATTCATTTTTGGACTCATAATCAAAATAAAATGTTTTTCTTTTTCTAAGATTCTTTTCTTCTTTGTAGTCCTTATAGATGTGTCCACACTTATTGCAATTCCAAAAAGTAACATTCGACTTTCTTAGAGATTTGGATTTGTTATGCTTCTCATTCTTCTTGCCCTTTTCATTAGGTATTCCATAAATAATTCAAGTATCTTTGGCACTGATGGATGCCTTCCTCCTCATCTCTTAAGAAAGTAAAGAACCAACTACATCTTTAGTCTTGAAAACAATAGAAGTATTGTCAATGGCCATATTAAGAGAACCCCATGGATTAGACAAAGAACAAAGAAATATCTGACAATTCTCCTCCTCATCCATCTTAGCACCAACTAATGTTAATTGGGTCACCAACATATTGAATTCTTCTAGGTGGTATGTAATTTATCCACCCTCCTCCATTGTTAAGGAATATAGTTTCTTCCTCAAGAAAATATTAATTACTAAATATTTGGCTCGATACATGTCACCAAGCTACTTTGATAGTTTACTTGTAGATTTCTCTACATGAACATTAATCAATGCATATTATTCCATGCACAATCTGATTAAACCCTTATATTTATGGTCCATTAAATCATATTCACTAGCCTTAACAAATATATAGGTGTAGACACCGAAAAATCCTTCAGAAAATAAATTATTTTTGTTTTCTGAAAATCCTTGATGACATCAACATTTATTAATTAATTAATTATTTAATTAATTAATTTATTTTTATGGCATTAAATCCCTCTCTCTTAATTAAAAATCTTTAATTAAGGAATCTAGCCTAAAAATGTCATTTGGACATTATCCCCAATTTATTAATTATTTAATTAATAAATTGACCAAAAACTTCAAAAATAAATTAATTTATTTTTAATTTATTTTTTATCCCAAACTTGGCCAATTTCCTTAAGACCACTAACCTCTTCCAAAATCTTCTAATCCCTTCTTAATTTCGATTAAAAGGCTAATCCCATCTTTTCTAACCCTAATCCCAAGGTTAAATATTTAATT
The DNA here is from genome assembly GCA_027943335.1 of Chamaecyparis obtusa. Taxonomy (NCBI): domain Eukaryota; kingdom Viridiplantae; phylum Streptophyta; class Pinopsida; order Cupressales; family Cupressaceae; genus Chamaecyparis; species Chamaecyparis obtusa. The sequence goes on along the minus strand of BSBK01006300.1, from coordinate 1,096,668 downwards.
AAGGTTAAATATTTAATTTTCATATTTATTGAAAATATTTTAATAAATATTCCTAAAACTTAAGCTTTTGGAATGAATAACTTTTATTCCATGAAACTAAAGAGAAATCTAGACTCTTCTAGAATCTTCTCAAATCCACCCTCTTCACCCATCCTAATCCTTTTTCTAATCCTAGTCCTACCCTTAAACCTTTGTGCAATCCTAACCAAGCTTAAGACTTTCCTAAACCAAAGCAAAGTCTTTCCTTCCAAATATCTCAACCACTAAGCATTTATTGCTTCCCCAAAGTCTTCAAAGCCTCTTAAAGCCCATTCATTGCTCTTACAAGCATTTATTTGGAGAGTTATGAGCTTGGAGCCCCCTTTGTTGACTCCTCTTTGCCCTTCCCTTCATCCACTCACCTTGTGACATGTGTCACCTCCTGATTGGCTGAGAACTAGCACAATCCATGTGCTTCCCTTTGAGTGAATCTTGGCCTCTCTTAAGGATTTCAATCCTGGCCATTCATTCCTCCTACCCCAAGCCTTTAGAAATCCTATAAATACCCTTACTTCCTAAGGCAAATCATCTTTCAACTCTCAAACTCAATAGCAAAGTTATAATGCCATTTTCATTCTAGCATAAGCATAAACTCATCATTTTAGATCATTTTCAATCTTAAATCACATCTAAATTAGCTTAAATGGATTAACATAGATTCATTTCTTGTTTTAATCTTAGTTCTTTCTTTTAGCTTTGCATATTTGTGTGTTCTTGAGGCCTTTGAGGCAAAATAGGTTCCTCATACCTATTTTGTGTCATTTTGGGTTTTCATCAACCTCAAATCATCCTATTTTGCATGCTCCAAGTGCTTGAGTTTGCACACCCACATCCATTTATATCCAAGCATATCAAACGGTGCATGGGCGCATCCGTTTTAGGCTTAAACTGAGGTGGCTTTGATTCTAGTTTGTTTACCATTAAATTTGATTTGATAATATGCTATGACGTTTGTTTGTCTTTGGCCTTCAAAACAGGTTTAGGTGCACGCTCAAATCCTAGTCTACATTCTGGCACGCCCGGTGGGACAGAAACCACAATCATTTTGATGAAATTATACTTTATATGCTTGTATTTTGCAGGAAATAAAAGAAATGTCGCCTTCATGAAAAGAAATGACGCCTACAGCAATTAAATGTCGCCTTTAAACAAAGAAATGTCACCTTCATCAAAAGAAATGTCGCCTACAAAGAATCCAATCACGCCTTCATGCAATTAAATCACGCCTTTGAGGAAAGAAATGACACCTATGAGCTTTGTTTTCACGCCTGCATAACTGAGATTTTTCTGTGATCGATAACTTCTGTTACGTCCCAGAATTCTTCTTCTGTCGCCTGCTTGTAAAGAAATCACGCCTGTAACAAAAGAAATCACGCCTCTGCATTTTTATCTGTCACCTTTTGAGGTACAGAATGTCACCTGTAAAAATGAAGTGTCGCCTCTGCACTTTCCAGCGTCGCTTATAAGCTGGACAGTGTCGCTTTTTGGTTTTTTGTCTTGAGGTTCTGGGGACTGGTTTTTGTTTATTTCTCTTATTACAGCAAAGGTCAAACTCAATCTCGAATGAAACTAAAGGAATGAACTTAGGTCCTAAGTGTCATTGTCAATTTGAAAATCAAACCAAATCTCGAATGCACTAAAGGAACAAACAACTCTATTCCCTCATCTATTTCAGATTTCAAAGCAAGCAAACAAATTCAATCTTGAGTGATCTAAGGGATAAAACAAAGCTTTTTCAAAGTTCTTAAATCAACTCGCTAATCAAATCTTGAATGCACAAAAGGAAAGAACTTGCAAACGTTCAATTCATTTACATTTTGAGGAAAAGAACAAATCAAAATCTAATCACGAGTGTCTTCATTTCAAAGTTCAAAACATCACTTAATCAAATCTGGGAAAATGAACAAAATCTGCTTGATGTGCATGTAGGAGTTTTTCAATTCTTGCATAAACCTTGTTAGAATAAGCAACGTGGAACACTTGAACTTGGACAAGTTCACCTGTTCTGCTTTTAGCGAGGCCTGTCCAAGGAGAAGCGCTTCCTCCTCGGAGAACGACCTCAAACCGGTATCCCCCCCGGCCGGTATACAAATAAGCGAATACCAAAAGAATCGCTTACATCTCCTAATCGTCGGGCGTTCGTGCCAAACACGTGTCTGGGGATGGTAAACATTCCTCTCCCCTAGCATAATTGGCAAGGCTCTTAAGTGAGTCACGGATGATCAGCATAACCGGGTATGGAGACACCACGGAACTATTAAAAACCTGATAAAATAGAGGCTACCCTATCTACATCCGAAAGTATCAAAATCCTTGTGCAAGGACCGATTCCAAGGGGTTTACCGGGTCGCCTCAAGATTACTCACCATTTGTATTCCCTTCTGGGGGATACCAAGCTGTGGGCAAGCGATTTTGATACTCACCTTCCTTAGGTAGATCTGTTTGAAGTGCTTGACAGTCAAAGACTCCGTGAAAACACTTGTTGAAACATACACTTTCAAAAGCTTTGTCAGAGTCAGTTGTCTTTGTTTGTATCCCACAGGGTTGCTTTGTCCCTTGCGGGGATTGCTTTGACTTTAACTTTTGCCATTGGAAACCTTTGCCTCAAAATCAAAAGCCTCTTTTCCAAGTGATGCCCAGCAAGAACAAACATCGCAAAGTTGCCCAAATCCCAAGCCTATCAAGAGCGAAAAGTTATCAAGAAGAACACCAAGACCTATCAATCCATTATCCAAGCAAACCAAGCAGAGGAGAAGTCCCAAACCAGACTTGAGAACATTGCCCATAACGCCCGCATCAAACAGTTCACCTTCCGTTTCTGAGTTAACCATCACTTTGTCAACCTTGAGCCAGAAGATTAGCCAAATCCTTGTTCATGTCTTGTTCCATCTTCAGATCTTGAAATCTTGTCTCAAAGAGCCTTGCATCTTAGTTTCATCCTAGTTTCACCCTTTGCATCAGCATCAAAACCTTAGTTGCATTTCAAAACATCATAAAAGTTGCATATGCATTCATCTTCCTACCAGCATTCTAGAATCAATCCTTGTCATCTGCATTGTCCCTTTAGATAGAGCATTTGTCCCTTCACCCTTCAATACCTTTTCCACCAGCATCCCCCCATCAGCTTTCCATATCTTTCCGGCAGATCCATCATCCTTTGTTCCAAATCCAGAGACCCACCAACACTTAGTGTTCTACCTTTTGAGTTGTTCCATATCCTGTATCCAAGATCAGAGACCATCATCCTTTTTTTGACACAACGTGTTGTCATAAAGAAATCAAACCTTGTCCTTGCATAGCCATCATCTCGAGCAAGAGATTGGAGTGTATTGACAAGAAACTTGTTGACCGAAGATCATCAGTCTATCTTAGGTTGACCCCATCATATCTCTGATCCTCCATTTGGGAAAAACAGCAGCTCATTTGTTGACCACTCAGTAATCTTTCACCAGCTTTCCACCAGCAACCTATCTTTCCTCCACCGTCTTGATTCATATCCGTTCCATCCAGCTTCCATCATCGCCATCTTGATCCATCCTTGCATTGCATCCTAGAAAGTCATCATCTTTAGAAGTTCATCAACTTTGCATCCATAAACATCTTTTAGCCAAACATCTTGCATACATTTAGCACTTGCATCTCCATGCCTGTTGAGACCAGATCTCGGAAAAGAAGAAGCATGAATCCTTATCCACCAACAACCTCATCCGATCCCAAAATTTTCACCAATGCCATGATGACCTACAATCCCCAGATCCAAGCCAGTAACCCATGTGAAGATCCAAACATCCCTTCATCCCCCTTGGCAAACCAAGCATTTGTAAATTCTCCAGAAAGCCCACCAACAACCAATGCCCTTGTACCGCAACATCAGCAAAGCACATTTGCCCACTATCTACCAGAAAGTACCTCCATCCCACCATCTCTCTATCCACGCATCCCCATCAAAACTATCCAAGTTCCAGCACAAGCGTATTCTCCGTTTGTCCAATCATTTCCCTATCCTATCATGCAAACACCCCAAGAGCTTTCCACCATTCCCTTTTCTTGCAAGGAAGCCTCGCCAGTCCCGCAACACAAGCTGCAGCACCATCCGCTCCATCTCATACCCCTTTTGCTTCATCATCTGCTATGGCTGCCCAAGCCCAAAACCAACACTTAAACCAAAGTCAGCTTCCACCTCTCACGCAAGCTTTTACACCAAAAGCTTCGCCACCATCCGCAAGTCAAGCAACACCTTTCACCATCAAAGGAGCACCGTCACCCTTCACCCCCCAAGCACCCATACCTTCTTCTTTGGGGTTAGCGCAATCGCTTCCCATTCCAACATCATCTTTCTCTTGGGTGTTTCCTTCATTTTCCTCCTCACAAGCATCCGCTCAACCACAACCTCAACAAGCTCCTCTATCTCAACCAACATTCGTGTCCCAAGCTCCCGTTGCTCCTACCATTCCATCATCCGCTGCAATGCACCCTAACACAAACTCTCAGTGGGGCCTTACACAAGAAGAAATGAAGGCATGGGGGATCCCATCTCAGTCCCCTACATCTATGGTTGCAAATCAACAAACCGCCTTCGCCCAAGCAGCACACCAGCAACTACCCCAACCACCGCCAGCTTCAAGCTATTCGTCCCAAATCCCAAATACCTTCCAGCAAGTTCCACCACCTCAACAGCCAACTTTCCCCAGCTATCTTACCCCATCACCCTTTGCTTCTAGCTTCCCCACATCTGTTCCACCTCTAAGTAACGCAGGCATGCACCCAGCTTATATCAGCCAAACCCAAAGCCAACCTCAGCAACTACCACCATCATACCCGCAAGCAGCATCATTCCAACAGCCTCCCCCACAGCAACCACATGTCCCCTTTCAGCAAACAACCATCATTCCTCAACAACAGCAAGTCCCTTGCTATCAGCCTCAGCAACAAAACCCTATCATCCCCCAGCAACAACAAGTTCCCACCCATCAGTTACAACAGCAAGTTCCAAATGTCCAATATCAGCAAGCAGTCCCACAACAACCACCAATTCAACAACAGCAAGCAGCCCAACAATATCAAGCGGTTCCATATCATTTACCACAATATCCCCCTATGCCACACCAGCAATATCTCCAGCAACCATTGCCCCAAAATTAGTTCCAACCCATTTATCCACAGCAAGCGCCATATCCAGTTCCACAACTTCCATCACAAGCAGAAGTCCCAGTTCCCTCGCCACTCAATGCTGAGTGGGAAGCAATGAAAAATGCTCTAAAAGAGCTACAAAGTGGAACAGAGAATAAAACATACAAGTTCGAAGAGGTGTGCTCATATCCCTTCGATCGGTCCATAGCAACTATCCCTTTCCCCAAGCATTTTGAGATGCCCAAGTTCGACAAGTATCGGGGGAAAGGAGATCCAGTAAATCATATCAAAGAGTTCTACATGGCATGCCAAGAAGTGGCTTACAGTGATAACTATCTCCTGCGCTTGTTTCCCAAGAGCTTGGGAGGAACTGCTGTTGAGTGGTTTTACAAAATACCACATGGGACAATAAAAACTTTTGCTGAACTCTCTGAGAAGTTCATCACACACTATGCCCATAATGTGGAGAATGAGTTGTCCTTGCTAGACCTATGCAACTCAAAGCAAAAAGACGGAGAAAGCCTTGCAGAATACTTGCAAAGATGGCAGAATCTTACAACCAGGTTATCATATCAGCCGCCAAAGAAGCATCTAACAAAGATCTTCATTGATAACTTGCATCCAAAGCTATCCCATCACATGCGAATGAACTATCTCCAGACATACCAAGACATCAAGAGCAAAGGCATAGGCATCGAGAAAGCTCTCCTAGACGAAGGCACTATTCGTCACTTCAAGGATGATTCCAAGAACAAACCCAATAATGATAAATCCCGTTACTGGAATCGTAACAAGAATGTTGTTACAGATGGAGCCACTGACACTAAAAGTGTACAATTCGTTGTGGCTAGTCCTACACCAGCTCAAACATACCAATCACCACAAGCGCCCATCTATCAGCAACCACTAGCTCCCGCATATCAAGCACCTATTTATCAGCAGCCTCCTCAAGCTCATCAGCCACCTGTGCAATAGTATCAGCAGCAATACCAACAGCAACAGCCAGCACGTCAAGGCAATCCTGTTAACACAGTTAACATTGCCCCAAGGCAGAACAAGCCCAACAATCAGAACAATCCAAAGAGGACTTTCACACCTTTGGGTGAGCCTCTGGATCAGATCTTTTATTGGCTAGCCAAAGCAAATATGATCACATATCCGCCCATCCCACAGAAGGATGACAACGCACCAAAGTCTGATTGGTATAAAGAAAATGAATACTGTGATTACCATCGTGTGAAGGGGCACACAACATTGAAGTGCATGCGGCTTAAGAACTACATCCAGGATCTCATTGATTGCAAGGAGATCCAGGTCGATGCACCAGCTCAAGCTTCACTGAACGCCAGTTTGCAAATATATCAAAATGTGTTCCCTCAACACGATGCCGGGAAGAATCAAGCCAGCGCCAATCAGCCCCAAAATCGTGGCAAAGGCAAGCAAGAAGATCACACAACGGCCTACATCAACTATGACAAGTATGTCGGATGCATAACTCAAGTTGAGCCCATCCAAGATGAGCCCACCATCAATACCATCCACGTCAGAGGGCCGGATCGACAATGTGCTGCAACTACCCGCAGTGGTAGGATAACTGTTGCCGGTGCTCCTCCGAGATCAGCTGCTCCTCCAAGGCCAACATCTACTGCATCCATAGCACAGTCTAACACCAGGCCAGCATCAAATGCACGCGCAACACAGCATAATGCACCAAGAGCACAATACAATATCATAGAGCATCTTGGGAACATGCCAGCCCAAATATCTATCTTGGATTTGCTCCGCACATCACCCATCCATCAGGAGATCCTGGACAAAGCTCTAAAAGAAGGCCATGTCCCCACGGACATTAACACAACTTAGTTTGAAACTCTTGTGGGACACCTATCAGCAGCATGTGCCTTATCCTTCAAAGAATCTGATATACCAGATGTCGCTCCTGACCATACTCTCCCTCTCCGCATTGCTGTCATGGTTAGAGATTTCGCCATCAAACGAGTTCTGGTGGATAATGGCTCAGCCCTCAATTTGTGCACATTAAAATTCATCAAGAAGATCGGGTTCACGGAGGCCGACATACAACATGAGCAAATCACTATCAAAGCATATGATAACTTGGAGCGTACCTCTGAAGGTACTATAACTTTGCCTATCCAGCTAGGCCCAGCAACGCAAGATACTCTCTGCCACGTTGTTGATCTTGACCTACCATTCAATATCCTCCTCGGTCGTCCATGGATCCATTCCATTAAGGCCGTACCATCTACTTACCATCAGTGCATCAAGTTTCCACATCAAGGCACTGAGGTTACCATCCACGCTGACTCTAACCCCTTCGCATACTGCCTTGCGATGGAAGCATCTTTCCCTCATTCTACTCATTGTCTTGGAACCGATATTGGTACTTCTATTGCTAGCTCATCCCGATCCCATCGCGATCCAGAGACCATCCTTTCTTCCACCTTATCATCTGTCAAGATCAACAACTAGGGTTGTGGCGAATACAGCCTCAGTGATGCATTTGTTGTAGGAGCTCTTCCACGTGATCCACATACTCAAGGGCGCCCAAGTTGTCAAAACAAGCCTGTTGAGGAACATTATAAGCTCAAGCAAATCGGAAACATGACTTTTGAGTCTCATGGTACCATCAACAGCAAAGAGATGGATCCAGATATTAACAAATGGTTATACAAAGATCCCCCATCACGTGACACCCAACTTCTTGAGTACTTCAAAGAGAAATACCCAATCCCCTACAAAAATGTCACAGAACACTATAATTATCAAGGTGGTGGTCTAGGACCACAAGAGGACGGAAATTTGTTTCCTATCATACCATCCCAAAATCCAGAACAGCAAGGACTTGGCTTTAATACCCCTCGCCTGCTTGAACAAGAGCCCAATACCACAACTGCGGACACTAATATGACCAACGTGAACTTTTCGAATAGCCAGGATGACCTTGTGGAAATCGAAGACATCCCCGAAGAGAAAGACATCCGATCCTACGATGATATCTTTGCCGACGACACCCTCCTGGGGACTTCTGTTCTCCAACAACTATCCATCAACCTCATAGATCTTCCCCTCACAAACCCCGACCTCATAGATTGGGACCAACCAAGCATCGCACACATCGATGAGTTCCAAAGCGCACAAGCACTCCTAGAATTCATGGGGGCATCAGATCCAGCAAGCAATCAGGATCCAACATCAACCTCTGTCTATCAGCTTCACCCAAAAGGATATTTTGGGGAAGAGGCAAGCTTTAGTCACAAAAATGAAATAGCAAGAGAACATCATGAGTCTTTATGTGAAAACCCCCTTGGGGCACATTCTGATTCCAAAATAGTAAAAATAAAGGGCGTATCTTCTAGTGAAAACTTGGCAATTCAAGCGCTAGAAGATGAAGCCTTGCCTCTTCCCCCTATCCAAGATTATAGACCAGAGCAGTCACCGATCATCATAGAGGAAACCAAGCCAATCAACTTAGGAACAGAAGAATGTCCAAGGATCACCTACATTGCAGTCAACCTAACAGAAGGAGAAGAAATGGCTCTCAGTGCCTTGCTCAAGGAATCCATCATCAACTTTGCATGGTCATACGCCCACATGCCTGGGCTTGATCCAAACCTTGTTGTTCATCATCTATAAGTAGATCCAAACGTCAAGCCAGTGAAGCAGAAGCTAAGGAAAATGCATCCAAAGGTAGCATTGCTCGTCAAAGCAGAGCTTGAGAAGCTCCTCCAAGCTAAGATTATCAGAGCTATAGATTACTCAGATTGGATCTCCAACATGGTACTTGTCACAAAGCCTTCAGGAGACATCAGAATATGCACTGATTTCAGGGACTTGAACAAGGCATACCCTAAGGATGACTTCCCATTGCCAAACATAGACATGCTTGTAGACCTTACAGCAGGTCATGAGATGTTATCATTAATGGATGGATTTTCAGGCTACAATCAGATTCATATAGCAGAAGCAGATCAACATAAAACAGCATTCACAACCCCATGGGGTACCTTCTGCTACAACATGATGCCATTTGGGCTAAAGAATGCAGGAGCAACATATCAGCGAGCAATGACAGCGATCTTCCATGACATGATCCACAAGATTCTTGAAGACTATGTGGATGATATCCTTGCAAAATCCAAAACAAGAGATGAGCACCTCGACATCCTAGAGCGTGTATTTGATCGTCTGAATCATTATGGCTTAAAGCTTAATCCTAAGAAATGTGTCTTTGGTGTTACATCTAGCAAGCTTCTAGGCTTCATCGTCTCTCGACGAGGCATAGAGATCGATCCTAAAAAGGTAAAAGCAATAACGGAGATGCCTCCACCAAGAAATCTCAAACAGCTCAGAAGCCTACAGGGCAAGCTTCAATCAGTTCGGCGATTCATCTCTCAGCTAGCAGATAAGTGTCAACCCTTCTCACATCTCTTATGCAAAGACACCAACTTCAAGTGGGATCCCATATGTCAAAGAAGCTTTGATAAGCTCAAAGAGTATCTAGCTAATGCTCCAATCCTAGTACCACCGGTTCCAGGATGCCCACTCATCCTTTACATCTCAACAACAGCTACAGCACTAGGGGTACTCCTAGCACAGCATGATGATGAAAATAGAGAATGAGCTATCTACTACATCAGTCGTACTCTTGTGGGCTATGAGCTTAACTATTCACCCATGGAGAAAGCATGCTTAGCAGTGGTCTTTGCCACTCAAAAACTTAGACATTACATGCTTAGCCACACAATCAAGCTCATATCAAAGGTGGACCCTCTTAAGTATCTGTTATCAAGGACAACCCTCACGGGCCGTATGGCAAAATGGGTCATGTTACTCAGTGAATTTGACATTCAGTATGTAGATCGCAAAGCAATCAAAGGGCAAGTCATTGCCGATCAACTAGCAGAAGCACCACTGGTGGATGCCTATCCACTAATCATGGAATTCCCCGATGAACATTTATGCATGATTGAAGAGCAGCCCATGTGGAAACTATACTTTGATGGTTCCAACACATCCCATAGCTCTGGGGCAGGAATCCTATTCGTCACACCTCAAGGTGACTATATTCCAAAATCATTCAAGTTGGGATTCCCCTATACCAACAACATTGCAGAATATGAGGCACTCATCTTAGGTCTCAAAACAGCTATCCAATGGAACATCACAGAACTACAAGTCTTTGGAGATTCACAGCTCATTATCAAGCAAGTCCTTGATGAGTATCAGACAAAGGATGACAAATTGCTACCCTACAAGCAACTGGTGGATAAACTGAAAGAGCATTTCCTACATCTACAATTCAATCAGATCCCAAGGCTTCAAAACAAAGTAGCAGATGCAATGGCAACCATCGGATCCTTATTGGAAATACCACGAGACGCATCACAGTATGAATTTCTAGTCGAGCAGCTACATTCACCAGCTTATGAGAACGCCGATGCAGACATGGTGTGTGTCTTGGTTAGTCCTCAATCCCCATGGTACCACGAAATCCATGCATATCTAAAAAATGGTATCATATCTCCCCATCTCACCAATAACCAACGCCAAAACCTTATTCGCAGAGCTTTCCGCTACACTCTTGTAGCCAACACCCTATATCGTCGCGGGTATCACAATGTCCTATCTAGATGTTTAGACTCAAACGAGGCCATCCTGGCCTTACAAGAAGTCCACGCTGGAATTTGCGGTGCCCACACGAGTGGCATGGTTCTAGCAAAGCAACTGCTTAGAGTTGGATATTATTGGCCAACAATGGAACATGATGCGTGTGAATTTGTCAAGAAATGTCTCCCATGTCAACAACATGCCAATTTGATACATGCACCAGCACAGGATCTATAGCCTATTGCACCACCGTGGCCTTTTTCATGTTGGGGCCTCGACCTCGTTGGCTTGATCACCCCCCTCTCTTCGGATGGACACAAGTATATCATAACAGCCACAGAGTACTTTACCAAATGGGTTGAAGCGATTCCGCTCACCCTAACTACTGGCATCCAAATATCCAAGTTCATCCTTTACCACATCATTTGCCGCTTCGGCATACCATCTACCATTTTCACAGACCATGGCACACCTTTTGAAAACCAACATGTGGATGATCTATGTGCCAGACTCCACATCCATCACCGTTTCTCCAGTCCATATTTCCCTCAAGGAAATGGCCAAGCTGAGGCAACTAACAAAACTATCTTGAAAATCCTCAAGAAAGTTGTCAATGATTCTGGTCGTGACTGGCACCTCCAAATCAATCCCGCCCTTTGGGCCTACCGCACTTCCTATCGCACTCCCACAGGCACCACCCCATACTCCCTTGTATATGGTGCTGAAGTTGTTCTACCGATCGAGGTTGAGCTCCCATCCTTGTGCGTCTCCATGAAGAACTATACAACTGATGAAGACTATCATGTGGCCCGGATCACACAGCTAGATCTGCTAGATGAAAAGAGACAGCAAGCTTATGATCACCTGGTTGCATACCAAAATTGACTCAAAAGGAGTTATAACAAAAAGGTCCATCCTAGACAATTCCAGGTTGGTGACATGGTCCTTAAAGAAAATCAGAAGGTCCTAGCAAATAGAGAAAAGAAAGGCAAGTTTGAGCCTACTTGGTTGGGCCCCTATATTGTCACCGCATCCTTCGGCTCGGGAGCCTATCAGCTATCAACACCAGAAGGCGAGCCCTTGAATGATCCTATCAACATCATCCATCTGAAGAGGTTCTATGCTTGAACCTGATCCTGCATATATCAGAAAATCCAAAAACATTCAAAAAAGCAAAAAAGCAAAAAAAGCAAAAAAGTAGAAAAAAAGAAAAGAGAAAGAGAAAATAATCGTCCAACGGTGAAAACTTGGCAATTCAAGCGCCTTGGACAAGTATGTTGGTGAAAACCTGGCAAACAGGCGCCAACATAGTAAACTGAGCTTTTTATCTATTCAGTTGTCCTTTCAGCTACCGTCCTCTTCCTCCATCCATAACAGATCTCCCAGCAGTTCCATCTCCCCTATTTTTCTAAGCATTCAGCTTCCATCTTCCTCCAACCCATCTGCAATCCATATCCTGTTCCAAAGCTTTGTAACATATCTTGTACCATATCCTTATCCCTTTCCTGTACAGCGCTTTCCTCCCTGTATTTATCCTTCTTGTCTCCGTCCTAGTGAGAGTCCCGCTGAGTGTGATCTTCCTATCCCCAATCCTGAGCTTCTGTACATATCCCTTGTGCATATCGTTCCTCCTTGTTGTACATAACCTTTGTCCGTCCTGCAGCAGCATTTGATCAAATATCTTGTCCCATCCCCAGCCTCAAAAAATTTGTAGTCCCACTCAGGCCTTGTGCTTCAGCAACATCAATTGTCGACTTATCCTTGCTCATCCTGATTATTCCTTGAACTTCAGCTTTTTGCCAGCGAACAACTACACTTATTCTCTCACCAACCCATGGGTCCTTGAGGATATATCGTTCCTCCTGTCTGACCTAATCTTCCATCCTGGTCCTTGAGGATATATCGTTCCTCCTGTCCGACCAATCTTCCCACCATCAATCAAACCTAATCTCTCTCCTTGGCAAAGGATGTCTTTTTGGAGTTATCATTTTGATCTTGGGTTTTGTCCTTTTGATCTTGTTAATCTTTTTGGCTTCTCATTATCCCACCAGGGTCACCACGATTCATTATATCACGGTGTGCTGCGTGTGTGGATAATCTGGGGCAAGGTCTTTTGATCTTTCGCTTCTGCCTGTGAGTCAGTTGTGTGTTTGTGGTTCCTTCAGCATCGGTTCCGTCATGTCGCCTCTGCGCTTCATGTGTGATGTTGGGGCAACCCTGTGTGTTTGTTTAGCGTCAGTCCTCGTCAGTCCTCTGCGACGTTGTTGACAGGCCTCGTGATCCCAGTATCCTTGGCAGGTCTCTAACATAGCTATATTAAATCTAGGTTGTGCACTCCCGTTTGCACTTGGAGCTATCTGGTCCCTTGCATTTATCATATAGATTAATCTTGCATCTTTGCATATCGTTGCATCTTGCATCTTGCATTTCCATCTCATCTTGCATATCATCCATATTTGTTCTTAGAAGTGAGGTTATTTATCTCCCCTTTCTTCCTAGGCCTTTCCTTCCTCGTCCCGCCGGGCACACTCTGTCCCAGGGCGTAATCCCTCTTTCTCCTTGTCCCACTGGGCACATCTTCCATGATTTTGTCCCACCGGGGCATGTATCTCTCTTTCTCCTAGTCCACCCAGGCGTCATACCCTCTTCTTCTGATTCTAGCCTCGACATCTTGTTTTCTTGTCTTTGATGCCATGCCACTTGCGGCATCGCATCAAAGAGGGGCAAAATGTAGACACCGAAAAATCTTTCAGAAAATAAATTATTTTTGTTTTCTGAAAATCCTTGATGACATCATCATTTATTAATTAATTAATTATTTAATTAATTAATTTATTTTTATGGCATTAAATCCCTCTCTCTTAATTAAAAATCTTTAATTAAGGAATCTAGCCTAAAAATGTCATTTGGACATTATCCCCAATTTATTAATTATTTAATTAATAAATTGACCAAAAACTTCAAAAATAAATTAATTTATTTTTAATTTATTTTTTATCCCAAACTTGGCCAATTTCCTTAAGACCACTAACCTCTTCCAAAATCTTCTAATCCCTTCTTAATTTTGATTAAAAGGCTAATCCCATCTTTTCTAACCCTAATCCCAAGGTTAAATATTTAATTTTCATATTTATTGAAAATATTTTAATAAATATTCCTAAAACTTAAGCTTTTGGAATGAATAGCTTTTATTCCATGAAACTAAGGAGAAATCTAGACTCTTCTAGAATCTTCTCAAATCCACCCTCTTCACCCATCCTAATCCTTTTTCTAATCCTAGTCCTACCCTTAAACCTTTGTGCAATCCTAACCAAGCTTAAGACTTTCCTAAACCAAAGCAAAGTCTTTCCTTCCAAATATCTCAACCACTAAGCATTTATTGCTTCCCCAAAGTCTTCAAAGCCTCTTAAAGCCCATTCATTGCTCTTACAAGCATTTATTTGGAGAGTTATGAGCTTGGAGCCCCCTTTGTTGACTCCTCTTTGCCCTTCCCTTCATCCACTCACCTTGTGACATGTGTCACCTCCTGATTGGCTGAGAACTAGCACAATCCATGTGCTTCCCTTTGAGTGAATCTTGGCCTCTCTTAAGGATTTCAATCTTGGCCATTCATTCCTCCTACCCCAAGCCTTTAGAAATCCTATAAATACCCTCACTTCCTAAGGCAAATCATCTTTCAACTCTCAAACTCAATAGCAAAGTTATAATGCCATTTTCATTCTAGCATAAGCATAAACTCATCATTTTAGATCATTTTCAATCTTAAATCACATCTAAATTAGCTTAAATGGATTAACATAGATTCATTTCTTGTTTTAATCTTAGTTCTTTCTTTTAGCTTTGCATATTTGTGTGTTCTTGAGGCCTTTGAGGCAAAATAGGTTCCTCATACCTATTTTGTGTCATTTTGGGTCTTCATCAACCTCAAATCATCCTATTTTGCATGCTCCAAGTGCTTGAGTTTGCACACCCACATCCATTTATATCCAAGCATATCAAACGGTGCATGGGCGCATCCGTTTTAGGCTTAAACTGAGGTGGCTTTGATTCTAGTTTGTTTACCATTAAATTTGATTTGATAATATGCTATGACGTTTGTTTGTCTTTGGCCTTCAAAACAGGTTTAGGTGCACGCTCAAATCCTAGTCTACAATAGGTCTTATTGTTGACTTGGTGGTCAACGCCTCCTTGGAGATTTGTGACATGGCTTAATCGCCTCTTGTGGGTCAGGTTAAATCTAGCATTTGTATTAGGGATTGATAGTTCAAGTTTTGGTGTAACGACAAATGATTCCAACAATTGGTATTAGAGCCTTGGGTCACGGGTTCGAGTCTCCCTTCAGTGGGTGCTGAAGGCTTAGTCGGTGTTGAGGGGGAGATTGTTGACTTGGTGGTTAGCGCCTCCTTAGAGATTCATGACATGACTTAATTGCCTCTTGTAGGTCAGGTTAAATCTGGCATTTGTATCAGGTATTGATAGTTCGATCTTTTGATGCAACAACAAATGATTCCAACACTTATGGCATTCTATATAATAACATTCCACAAATCTCAATCTATTAACAAAACTTCCAACTTTGGCTTCCATATTTCAAAATTATCTCAATAAAATTTCTCCACCTCTATTCTCTCTGATGAACTTACCATCTAAAAATTCATGTAACAATATAACAAAGTATCTTCTACACAAGCTCCCACTCAAATCTGGATTAGTACAAAAAACCTAATAACACACAACTAAAACCAAAGGTGGCCAGGCTCTGATATCTAAGAAAGCTTCTATATAAACCTCATTTCAATATTAGTGTATGAAATTGTTCCACTACCTTAAGTTCCTTGGGGAAAACCCTTTCGAAATTAAAACACTCACTCCAAAAGCCACCCAATATATTATTCAAAAATCAACAACAAATTATAATATACATGTAGACAAGTTTCTCATAGAAGTATCACCAACCAAAGGTCCAGAGGTAACTTAAAAGCTATCAAACTCTTACACTAAACCTATATCTCATGCACCTAATGTATAAGAGATAAAATACATGAAATAGTCAAATGGTATTACAGAAGCATGGGTTAAAAACCACCTGAAAATTGTTGTCTATCTTATCTCTAACCTAATATTCCCTATGATGTGTCAAAACACACATCAACACATGTAACTCTCTTTTACAACTCATTTATGTGTTGAACACATTTTTATATTTCCTATTTCGAGAGACCCAACTTTCGGAGGCCATAACTTTTGAGCCGAGGGTCCAATTGATAAACTATTTGAAGTGCTAGAAAGCTCATGACATGATCTATCAAGTTATAATATGGTACACTACATACACAATTGGATCATTTAGGAACCTCTAAGGCCTTCATAATTGAATTCACAAAATTTCTTTGGCAACTTTAAAAATGGAAATTTTAATAACTTCAAATCTAGACATGATCTTGCAACAAAAAATTATTAACATCCTTATCTATCCCATCCAAATCTTGGAGGAAAGTTTAGGAAAAAAATTGCACTCAAATGTAAACTAAATATAAATAGTAATCTTATGCAAATGCAAGGTTGAGACACATTTTCCTAACATGAGATATATTGTAATAAATATTAGAAGTTGATTTGCCAATATTTTTGAATTTTAAGGTTGACTCAAATAAAGACCTTAGATTTTAGAAATTATGTTTCATTCCAGATCACTTACATGAATGTAAATAATTTCCATGAGTACAAACTTAAACATTTTGTATCCACGTAACTTGTTGCCACTTTCTATTTCATGCTAGGGTTACCACTTGTTTTAGCATATGTCCCTAATTATGTTTGAATGTGTTCATCTTAGGTTATGATTGGGAAACTTGGTTAAAGCCCTTAGTTCCTTTTCTAAACCACATGTCTTGCTAGGAATTTAGTGCCCAATGCTAGTATCCAAAGCAAAACATGTGCAATTTTCAAATTTAAATGTTAGCCTTGGGCCCTCAATGCATACAACCTTGTTGTTGACCTAAACTTGAACAGTTATTGTAACAAGGTGTATGAATTTTTAACTCACTTTCTCCCTCACAAATGTCTAACACAATTACAACAAGATGGATCAAGATAAGAAGTCTAACAAAATTACAAGAGATCAACTATCAAGCACACTATGATCTACAATCTTATTATATTAAATACATTGTTTCTTATTCCTTGTTATTATCATAGTATGACCTAACACTTGTTAGAATTTGAAGAGCATCACACCATCACCTTTTATGCAATCCAAACAAGGGTTTCATATATAAGATAATCTGTGTCACTTATTTTATTTGTTTTCCCCCTATTTCTCTGAGAGTACACTCTTTACCATCATATCTAAGGTAATATTTGTCATTTATGTTTTTTGATTTTCCTTTACTCCCCTGAGAGTGCACACTCTTTAGCACCACCATCACCATAAGCTTCATTATGGAGGTGGAAACACCAAAATAATTTTACAAAGGCAAGCCCTTAGTACGACACAATGTTTTTTCATATTTCTTATATATAGACACAAAATTGAGAGATATTGACTATGAAAAAGGTACACACATACAAAGTAGATTGTGTAAGAGATTGTCAAACTCCAAATCACACAAACCCTAAATATGATAGCACCTAATGTATTTGTCTTGCTAATTCTACTCTATACTTTAGTGACACGTGTCTTAACCTCTAATAATTTGGTTCCCAATCACGATTATAGTCTAGGTTAGAGTCTTACCAAGCCAACTTCCTTTCAGCACTAGGTTCCTCTTTGTATCCCTTTTCCAAACATGTTTTTTATTTTTGCCTTTTTATTTTGTATCATATTTATTTTGTCAAAATTGCTCAATCTAATCACCATTAGCATAGTCCATTGCACATACTCAACAATCCCCGTCGCATACATCCAAGGGGATTATGAATCCAAGTAGCTTAGCTCTTTCTTAAGGATACTAGCCAAGTCCACTCACACATCTCTAAATATTGTATGGGGGAAGGATTGATATAGGTTTTAATGCATTTATTAGTTTAGGATCTCTTTTTCCATACAATACATGCAAGTGTACCTAAACCTAAAATAATAAAAAATCTAGAAAAGTATTGAATGTTGAAATTTAGTTGCCTTATTTGTTATGTTTGGATATGCATGTACAATGAGAGTGTTAGAAACAACTTTGAGGAGTTTATTAAATTAGAGTTAATTTTAACCTAGTTTGATTCCTATATTGATTGACTTCAAGAATTTGAGTGAAATATCAATGATAAGAAAGTATGCAACAAACCTAAGATGATGTGCTTTAATGCAATGCTTTGATGATTCTTTTATCATGCTCTCATAATTGCTCCGTGACAAGTTCTTTCATATGTCGTAGTTGATCTCTTATATTAATTTCAAATATGATTGAATGCATTGAAAAACAACCAAGCCTACAAATTAATAAAATATGTGTTGTTGGCTCACAATGACGAGTGAAGTGGTCACCAAGGTAGAAATTTAAAATTTAAATTTAAAAGTTTAAGGTTTAGATTTGTGACTATAAAATTGCCTTGATCAAGTGCACATACATCAATTTCATCCATGCCGAGGAATGATAGGCTTAAGGAACATGAATAAATCTTTGGGGATTAACAACAAAGAGAACCACGATGCACAATGTCATAAGATAAATTCATGCACACACATGCTACTTGTAAACTACTTATTAGATTTAGAACACTCTATTCAAAGTGGGCCCAAATTAGAAGGGAAAATGATACAACTATACAATTTTCATTGTTACAATTATCCAAAGTAAGACCACATAACATGGGTTGAGAATGTCATATGATCTACATGAAACCTAAAAATTTAAGATAGTTAAAGCAATGCTTGATCCATGTAAAAGATAAGGTCATTCTTCATGCACTCAATGTTAGGTTACAAATCATTTTCTATTGGATTAAAGTTCACATGAGATTTTTTAAATCTACAAAATAAGCTAAATTTTTATATCAAATATTTATAATTCGAGGTATTTTAAATGTTGAACTTACACAATTTTCTTTCAACCTTTTTTTTCCTAGAAAAATATTATTCTATTCATATTCATGTTGAAAACATTTAATGTCCTGTACACATATGTCTCAAGTAGAGCATTTTTTATTGAATTACGTGCCATTTTCACTTTCATAAGAAGGTACATATGCTGTACTTATCCTTGAGCCACTTATCATCCCCACATTTGAAAGAGGGGATATATCTTGAATAGACACTTTTTGAGACACATGTCATCCCCACCTTCAAAAGAAGGTCTATGAATTGATTAAAACACTTTTCCTTGAATCATGTATTGTCCCCACCTTCACAAAAATAAATGTCTCAAATAAAACATTTTTCTTTGAACCACATATTATCTCCACCTTCATAAGATCATACGCATATTTGAATTAAAACACTTTCTACTTGAGCCATGTACTAATCATTATCTTTACAAAAAAGGTAATAACTATAGATCATTTATGCGCTTTTGAACCATTCAATTTTGTTGATAAAATGAAAATATATTTGAATGTTCGAATATTCTTCAATACCCTTTGAATTATGTATTATTTTCACTTTCTTAAGAAGATATATGTTGTTGAGTGAAGTACTTATCCTTGTATCACTTGTCATCCCTATTTTTACAAAAAAGAAATATACCTTGAATAAGATACTTTTACTCATAATCATGTCATCCCCACCTTCTAAAGAACTAAAGAAGATATATACCAAGTATCATCTCCACAAGAACCAATATCTTAAATAAAAGACTTTTCTTTGAACCAAGTATCATCTCCACAAGAACAACAAATATCTTAAATAAAAGACTTTTGTTTGAACCAAGTATCATCTCCACCTTCCCAAAAAGAAAAAATTAAGGACAATCCTCCCCTTGAGGAAAATGAAAAAAACTATAAGATACTCATTATGAATAAGAATTATCCTCGTGCGCTTATCAACCATTCGACTTTACTAATCAACCGAGGCTCCAATTGACTGTTCAAATATTCTTCACCGCCCTCTCTCTCGAAGTGTTTGTCGAGCGCGCGTTCACACGGGAAGAGAGGTGGCCAAATTGGAATGAGAAAATGCCAAAAATGTATGCATCTGACTAACTTTTCACAGTAAGTTCAGGGCCATCACATGGCACGTATCTTCACATTCACACTTTGCCAACTATTTTCGCACAAGTGGGTGGGCGGTATTTGGTCTTCGCCTCTATCACTGCTCTCGTCTTAATTTTTCCATTGTTGTAGTCTCTGCAACCACAGGCTCAGTGGAAGCAAGGTCAAACGCCCAGGTTGGAACTCTCATTTGTTCTTTTATTTAATTCAATTGTTGTGTTCAAATGGAATTGTTTTGCTACCGTATTTGTGAAGTTTTACAATTTGTGAAGTTTTACAATTGTTTCAGTGGGAGGGCTGATTGAGGATTGTTGGGTATGTTTTTTTGTTTCTGAAAGCATTGGAGGTTTTGTTCTTTTTGGGGATTCCTAGTTGCTGTAAAATTTGGGTATTATGTGTACATCGGAAAATGTATCTGGATTTGATGTTGTAGGGAATGTGAATTGACGAGTTTAGGAGTCTATGTATATTTCCTATTCTTGGTTTATGGGTGGGATTGAATGTGCGACGTTTTAGTGCTAAACACGTTTGATTTGCTCTGTCTTGTTTGCCTATTGGCATTTCTTTGCTGTGAAAATCATTATAAGTTTGAGAGGTATTGGTTTTAGACTTTTGATGTCAACTATTTCGTACGATCTCTTTTCGGGGATTAAGAGGCTTACAGAAGCTTTATTGATTGAATAGATACCCTTTGGCTTCTTTCGTTTTTCATTTGAACATAAGTTTTAAAGGATAACGAGGATCGTTCGGGAGTATTTTATTTGATAGACGGTTCGAAGATCACTTCTGAGACATTTGTAAGTGATCTTTATTTGCACAAATTGTGCCAACACTTCTTACAACCGACTGGCAAAGTCGCTATCTAGTTCTAAGAATAGGATAATAATTCCCCCCCAAAAAAGACCCTAAATCTATAAAAGAATTGAAAAGGAAGTTCTAAAGAAGCAAAATAACTTCACAGGTAGAGCAAAACTTGGAATCATATTGGCCTATTTATGTATTCTTTGAATCTTTCTCTTAATATCTTAGTCAAGTGGACTTAATCTAATGACCATCCCGGTATATACCCCAGACATTTCTACTTAACCCGAAATGCACAAATGGATAGGTTCATGGGGGTTTACCTTGTGGTCCCGTGCGGGGGCTACCACAGTTTTCTCAGCAGTTGCTGGCTATCTGAGTCTTTTAGTAAGAAAATGGTCTACGATACACTAATTTTTGTTAACAACTATTACTAAGTATTTTCAAAGAAAATGAAGAAAAATATTAAATTAAATGCCACTTCTTTTTGCCAATAAATTCCCTAATGTATCTTAAACAGGTCTTGCAAAACTTCAGCCCCTCATTGCTAGCTGTTGCTGAAATCCTCCTAAGCTGTCACTACTGTGCTATTTAGGGGAAAGATCTGTATTTTAGGTTTTGTGATTGGATTGCATCAGATCACGTGGGTCAAAAGAATTTTTGAGGTAGTTTTTGCATGGAACTCCTGCCAACTACTGCTTAGAGAATGATATTCAGGATGATTATAGTGGAGCGCTGAAAGTTTGCGAAACTTGCTTGAAAGGTTACGGGATTTTTTCCTGTACCAAATGGAAGCTTACTGCAAAATATGCTATACCTTCAGTTCTATCCACTATCGTCACACCTGGTTCAATATACTTTTTTCAACTGCTCATTCTACACCTCCCTTAGAAAATGAAATGATAAACAAGCTCAAAAGTTATCGGATTCGTACTGCATACAATAACCCTCAAGTTGTCAACATAAAGGACTATATCCATGCAGAATTATTCTACTTTAGTCACTTGATTGACAGTAGAAACTGTCCTACCCTCCAAGCGGGCAACCTGCCTCTCCACACTCTTCTGCCCCTAACCTGACATTCTTTTTTCATCATCTGGACTATCCTTAATCTGGAGCATGGATGAGGATGGAGAAAGAGTGTGAAGGATCCACTCACAAGGTACTGGAAATTCTACCTTAGCGGTGAGCTTGAACCCAAAATCTGCTACAATTGAAGTTCTGGTATTTTAAAACTTAGTGTTTTCCAGCCCATCAGCTCCCCAAATGCTCGTTGCAAAAGCTAAAGAAACATCAACAATATTGAAAGTATGGTACAGATGCTGGTCTGAGATTGCTGCCTTGGAGGCCTCAACTTGCTTGTGGAAATCTCTTGGTATCCTTACTGCTATGCTCAAACTTATTATAGTCTCTGCTTCGCTACAGCTAAAGATGAAAAACGTTACTGATCAAATCTCTGTTGCAAAAAAAGATAAGTAGCACAGAGTGTCTCTGTTACACAAGAACAATAAAATCTTCCAGATGTGGACATAAATTCACATGCAATGCCAAAGAGCATGGACAAATTGGCAGCTGATGATATGTTGAAAAGATCAAAAATTTGGTGGAGGGTGTGGAAGCCGATTTAACTTTTCACTTACAACATCTTCTTCAATCTGCCACTCTTTAGGATCTTAGGTAATCTTTGACACTAATGGTGACTCCAACATTAACCATTCTATCTGCTAATTTGTTGCCATCTCTGAAGCAATGCTTGTAATTGACAGACTGGAAGCTGCTCCTAATCAGCTTAATTTTTTCCATGACACTCTTTAGTTGCCAATCTTTAATTTGACCTTCGATACACCCATTGATGATTACTTGAGAATAACCCCCTGACATCCAGCAGCTGACAATTCACCGATTTAGCTAATTTCATAACTTCCAGAAGTTTAAGAGCTTGCACTTCATTATTAGATTGAGAGCCCTAGAAAATAGTCACTTTTGACCAATGAACCACTGTGAGACTGCAGACCTGCCCCTGCACCAGCAAGCCTCGGATTTCATTTCTGTGTCAGCAAAATTCAGATTATCGAATCCTTCCTTAGGAGGAGACCACTTGCTATTATTCCTCGTATTCTTTTTTATTGATTACCTTTTTAATGGGAGATATTTAGTGGAAAATGATATAGCAGAGTAAGAAATGCAATTTATGCAGAATTTCCCAATATTTTGTTAGCTGTACTTTTAGAGAATCTGTGGTATTTCTTCTACGGCAGTTCAACTCTAATGCCCAAGGCTTTAATGAAAGAAAATAGGATGAACAAATTGTTTGTGATATGAAAACCTCTAGCAACAAGACACAAAGCAACTTTTTGTGCACAGGGTGCCATGAAACCAACCTGACACACTTGGCACACACACCAATGCACCAAGTATGGTGACATCAGCGGATGACTTAAACTAACTTGAGTCAGAGCAAGTAGATTTCTACAATCCTTGAGGTCTAAGTTGCCGGTTCGGATGCGGGTTCGCGATTCGGGTTCGAAATTCGTTCAAAATTTTTTTGGGCTGGGTTCGATTCGTTTTGGGTTCGTTCGTACAAGAATTTTTAAAAAAATAAAATAAAATATATATATATATATATACATGTATTTAGTATTACATATACTAATACACATACAGTATTTAGTATTACATATATAGTATTTAGTATTACAGTAATTACTAATACATATACTTAACTCAATCTTGCTATACTTAACAGTATATAATATATACAGTAACAGTAATATAATATTTAGTAATACTTAACTCACAGTATATAATATGGCTATAGTCTGTTAACTAACTATAATACTTAACATTAATATAATACAGTAACCTTAATATAATACTTAACATTAATATAATACTTAACGTTAATATAATACTTAACATTAATATAATACAGTAACGTTAATATAATACTTAACATTAATATAATATTTAGTAATACTTAACTCACCTTGCAAACACGGAAGCTCCCTCACGCACTCGGGCTCCTGCACACTCGGGCTCCTGCACACACGGGGGCTCCCTCATGCACACGGAAACTAAACGCAGAGTCGGGCTCCCTCACGCACACGGAAAGTTGAAACTAAACGCACACGGAAACTAAACGCAAACTCGCCCAGAAAAACGACCCAAAAACGCAAATTCGCCCCGAAATTCGTTCCAGG
Source organism: Chamaecyparis obtusa (assembly GCA_027943335.1). Lineage (NCBI taxonomy): Eukaryota > Viridiplantae > Streptophyta > Pinopsida > Cupressales > Cupressaceae > Chamaecyparis > Chamaecyparis obtusa. The sequence continues at coordinate 1,072,729 of BSBK01006300.1, read as the reverse complement.
TCCGCCATAAAGGAGTTCAAATTCGTATTTATGCTGAGAAATTCGTCCAGGGTCCCTTAGTTCGAATTTGGGACGAATTACTCAGGAAAACATCGAATTAGTACCGAATTCGTACCGGACCCGAATTAGTACCGAACCGTATGGTGAATTTCAGTTTTCTTAGGCGAATTTGGTAACTTAGCTTGAGGTCATCTGTAATTCGTTGTTTCTGGATTTAATTGTGTCAAAGTTTTTGCATCAACGTTTCGGATCACAGTTTGTGATCCATCATCAGGATGAACATGAAAGAGAGCATAAGGAGTAAATCCCGATGATGGATCACGGAGTGTGATCTGAAAAGTTGATGCAAAAACTTTGACACAATCGAATCCAGAACAACTAATTACAGATAACTTGAGTCAGGTCACAGAGTTAACAAGTTATGTGTGGGAAGAGAAGCAGGTTTCCTATGCCAACTATGCGCTCACGACTTGCTTGGTTTGGACCTTGGAGTTTGGGGTACATGTTGCGTTTTGCAACACCTTGGACTTCATATTCCAAGTTGCAAATTGCAACAGTCAAGTGTTCACCCCAACTTAAATTCTTAGCAACCCGCAACTTGTGCTTTGGATGTCGATTGACAAATTGCAAGTATGCATATCTGGTTTCTAGCCTTGAGCTTCACAGGTTGAGCACCTTGGGCTTCAAAGTTTGACCTACACAGTTCATTTTGGACTTTGGGATCCGATTTGCATTTGCCAATTGTGGAAAATTTGCACTCCAAGGCAGAACCCCAATTGTTAAATAATTCAGATTTCAGAGTTAGAATGACACTCTACAGCATGCAAAATGCATGAACAAATGCAAATCTTGAGTAGAATGCAATTTGGACTTTGAAGCACTTTGGTCCTCGAAGTGTTAGAGTAAAATAGGAAAATCACTTAATTTTGTGGTTAAAAAGTTCATACAGCCATATGGATCCGTACAACCCTACCAGGCTGTATGATTTGTATGGAAGCCATTAAACTTGCATGGTTTCTCAAATGTCAATGTCGCAGCAACTTGATTTTATTAATTTTGCTGGCAATCATTTAAACTTTGTGGCAAATCTTGGAGTTTTGAGCAAAGTTTAAAAAAAATCTAGTGTTGTTTTTAACTGCAGTAGTGTTTTTCCTATTGTTGTTGCTTCCTGAAACCATGGCCTGCAAGTTTTAGACCAAAGTTTGAAAACTTGGACTTGAACTCAACTGGGCTTGGCAGCCCAAACTGGGACTTGGGAAGGACTTGACAGAAAAAAAATCGTAGAATTACACAAAATAGAAAAGAAATTAGCTGACAGCTTTAACCTCATTTGTGTAATTCCACTTCCAAACCCCCTCATTGGTTTCAAATTTCTTATATGACAAGAGATCCCGATAGCTCGTGAGGGTTTGGGGGACAGCAATGATAAGCTGCACAAGATGTTAGATGTGAGAAAAACCCAACGATAGAGGGGGTGTGGGGGCTATGCCCTTGATTTTTTTTGGGATGATTGAAAAGATGAAGCAGAAATGAAAAAATGCATTTGTAGGGTAAAATTTAGTACTTATTTTTTTCACTGTTTTTTCTACCTTTATTGGCCTGATGCCCTTTTATTCCTGCCCAAATGCTTGTTTTCTCTGCTCCTTACCTTGCTTTTTCACTTTTCAGACCTGAAATGGATGAGTTTCAGCCAAAAAATGAAAAAAACAAACAAACTTATTTTTGCTGTTTTAATGTGCCCAAACAGATGCAAGAGTCTAACCACAAGACTTGTGTGTCCTTGCACAAGACTCTACTGAGTACTGGCTAGGACTCTTTGGGACTTGGATTGCTTGGTGAGTCAACCCGGTAAGCTCCTGGACTTGCGAGTCTCGTGAGTCCTCCTGAGTACTTGCTGAGTTTTCAAACTATGTTTTAGAGACATTGATGGCGACAAAATTAACGTTGCTATTGCCTTATGGCATATATTGGCATGTGTATACAACACTGACATTAATTCTGATGGCACTGTATTACATCCTCTTGCTGAAAAGCTGTTTCTGTCAACTTGATGCAGTCAAGGATGGTGGATCCAGTTAAGGACAGTCCAAACCTTGCAGCCAATACTCAACACAGCGGAATACTCAAACACAACAACAAAATAATTGTTTAACTCTGATTTTCATTAACATGCCCGGTTGTAAGGCCTTCCGGGTTAGGGCCAATTACAATCAGAAACAATTCTGCAAGATCCACACAGATCCAATACAATCTCAGCTAGTTCAGTTCTGAAAACAATCAACAATTGATTGAAACCCTAAGGCAGATCTAAACTTGAACTCGCAAGCCTCTAAGCAATCTCCTTGTCTCCAAGTGTGCAAACCACTAGCTCTGCAACTAAAACTATCAGATAACAATCTGATCTGCAAGATCATGCAAGATCTTTTCCACAACTTCACCAACTCCAGCTTTCAGAACCTCAGATCTGATTCGCTAAGTCTTCCAAGTCATGAACTCCCACTCCTCTGATGATCCTCCTTTTGATGATCCCTAAACACCTACCCAAACATCCTATAAATACTAATCATCAGCCACAAGTCGGCTGGATGAAACCATTAACTCCCCCCAACAATTATTAAATGCAATACAAGTCGGCTTCAAAATAGCCCTACAAACATTTAATTCAACATGTCGGCCTGTAACAACAACTACCAACAATAAATGCACCAAGTTGGCCCAACAAATCACACAGAACTCCAGTCGGTAAACTAGAACTACCGAGCAACAGTGAAATAACCGAGCATGCCAGGCATCGTTGAGCACCAGTGTCGACCGAGCACCACAAGCATTGCCGAGTAACACTTTCACCGAGCGCCAGAGGTTACCGAGTTCCTTCAGCGACTGAGCTTCCTTCAATGACCGAGACCGTTGGTCAAGGCTGCAACCGAGTAACACTGGCCAAACAACACACCTCCTATGCAGATTCACCGAGTACCCTAGAATGCCCCTGCATCAGACACCCCAGGTTCGAAAAGGTGTTCATATGTGAGAAGAACATCTTCTGAGATTCAGCACATAAACCCCGAACTGGTTCCTCACATACAAGTCCTCCACCTTTTCAGCTTGCATACACTTCCACTTCAACTTTCTCTGTCTTTTCAAGTCTTTCCTTGACAACACACGTCTGTTCTCCATATTGATCATTCATTTTCTTTGGATCTACCAACTCAACTTGGCTACCAATACTCAGGCTTCTCCTACCGAGCGTTGCATCCAGCAAAGGCATCAGGAAAAATTTCTGGTCATCCTTCTCAACAGTAAACACATTCCTGACACAGTCATACATAGCTTTGCAATCATATTGCCAAGGTCTACCGAGCAATATATCACAACTATTCATCTTCACAATTTCACATAACACAAGATCCTTATACTGGCCAATCTGAATATCAATAAAACATTGTTCTCTTACTTCTAGAGCATGAACATCTTGTAACCAGCCAATCTTATAAGGACAAGGATGCTTCATTCTATTTAACCCAAGTTTTTGAACCATGTCCTCAGCAACAAGGTTATCAGTACTACCACTATCAACAATAACATCACAAAGTTTACCTCCTGACTTGCATCGGGTCCTAAACAAGTTACTCCTCTGACAAGTTTCCTCCTTTGTACCGAGCACTGTTTGCCGAAACAACAAATTCTCAGATTCAGGTTCATTCTCATTCACTACAGCAGTTCATCGGTCACCAAGCTTTTTCTGTGCACTCAAAAGAATGGTGTCTTCCTCTCCATAGTTATAGCAAGTACCCTTAAAGATAACTCTACCTGTCTTCTTTGGTTCCACAGGTTTCTGTTCATCTTCTACATCAGTCAGTTTATCCTTCACTGAGTGATCAATCTTTTCCTTCCCTCGGGGATTACTATGTTGTTTCCTCTCCAACTTATCTTCTGCCTTCAGAGCATACTGATAAGCATCTTCAATAGAATCAATCTTCAGCATACCAAGCTCATCCTGAATATTGAATCTCAAACCATTCACATACTGAGCTACCTTTCCTTACCAAGCTCTCGGTGTCTAGACCGAATAGTAAGTTTGTAGAACTCCTCGGTATAATCTTCAATAGATAGATTCTTCTGTTTAAGATTCTGCAACTTCTTAAACAAGTCAAGCTCATTGTCAGAAGGTATGAACTTAGCTTTCAGCTTAGTCACCATCAACCTCCACCGATTGATCTTCATTTCACCTTCATCTTCTCTATCTCTTTGTAGTTCTTTCCACCAAAGAGCAACATGTCCTGTGCTAATCTCACCCGAAGAGGATCTTCAATTTCTTCCAGCTCAAAGAAATCTTCAAGTTCACCAATCCAATCAATCAAGTTCTCGGGCTTCAAAGTACCAGAGAAAGTAGAAACTTCCATTCGGTAACTACTACTTAACCGAGCTCCAGATCTAGGCAACTGAGCAGTTCTGTCCTCACTAGATCTATCCCTCCGGTCATCACCACTAGATCCAGCAGGTTCAAAGTCTTTAGCAGCTTCCTCATAACCATCTTCAGTACCAACATTCTGAGGTACACCAGTAACAGCTCTCATGATCTCGGCGACCATGTCATTCTTCATCAACTCCATCTCAGGTCTGAAATTTGATTTCACCTTCTCTGTAATCCTAGATTCAATAGTATCACAGAGATTTGCAAGTACTCTAGGGTCCAATCTTCTCGGAGGCATCCTTAAAGATAAGAGAAACCCTTTGCAACAAACCCTACACCGACCACCTTGTGGCAATCTCCAAGTTGTATGCAAGTCAGATCTCGACTTGCCACCTTGAACAAACAACTAGGGCAAGATCCACAAGTTCAGTGCTCTGGATCTGCAATCCAGATCATACGATCTCTTCACCAACAAGATCAACTACCCAAGATCAGCCTTGCTAGGTCAACCTTCGCTCCACAAGATCAACTCTCGCTCTGATACTACCTGACGCAATCAAGGATGGTGGATCCAGTTAAGGACAAAACCTTGCAGCCAATACTCAACATAGCGGAATACTCAACAACACAACGACAAAATAATTGTTTAACTTTGATTTTCATTAACATGCCCGACTGTAAGGCCTTCTGGGTTAGGGCCAACTACAATCAGAAACAATTTTTGCAAGATCCACACAGATCCAATACAATCTCAGCTAGTTCAGTTATGAAAACAATCAGCAACTGATGGAAACCCTAAGGCAGATCTAAACTTGAGCTCACAAGCCTCCAAGCAATCTCCTTGTCTCCAAGTGTGCAAACCACTAGCTCTGCAACCAAAACTATCAGATAACAATTTGATCTGCAAGATCATGCAAGATCTTTTCCACAACTTCGCCAATTCCAGCTTTTAGAACCTCATATTTTATTCACTAAGTCTTCCAAGTCATGAACTCCCACTCCTCTGATGATCCTCCTTTTGATGATCCCTAAACGCCTACCCAAACATCCTATAAATACTAATCATCAGCCACAAGTCGGCTGGATGAAACCATTAACTCCCCCCCAACAATTATTAAATGCAATACAAGTCGGCTTCAAAACAGCCTTACAAACATTTAATTCAACATGTCGGCCTGTAACAACAGCTACCAACAATAAATGCACCAAGTTGGCCCAACAAATCATACAGAATTCCAGTTGGTAAACCAAAACTACCGAGCAACAGTGAAATAACCGAGCATGCCAGGCATCGCCAAGCACCAGTGTTGATTGAGCACCACAAGCATCGTCGAGTAACACTTTCACCGAGCGCCAAAGGTTACCGAGTTCCTTCAGTGACCGAGCTTCCTTCAATGACCGAGACCGTCGGTTAAGGCTGCAACCGAGTAACACCGGCCAAACAACACACCTCCCATGCAGATTCACCGAGTACCCTAGAATGCCCCTACATCACAACTACATGTGTTTTTTTGCATGCAAGGTTTTTTTTGTACACATTAGCAGTTTTTGTTGCATCTGATGGAATATTTTGGAGAATAGGGTATGTGTTGATGACTCAATTGTTGACATCAACCTGAAATTAGCACGATGTCAGCCTTTGTACTATTAACAAGTCCCCAAACCCTAGTTTATTGCCTAAAATGAGTTTTCTTTTTTCTTTTTGGCATAACTTGGGCACGTGATGTTGAAAATTGGCAAATGCTATAGCATCAAAAGGTTGTTTCTACATACTTTCTAGTGGTGTGATTGCCCCCACACACTTTGGACCAGACTTTGAAAGATCTATGGAGACCCGCATATCTCTCCTTCCTAGAGGATCTTGTTGTAGATTGTCTCATTCTCCTTGATGACAAAGATAACATACCCTCTAGTAATGATAATTCAGAGGAGCTTGAGTATTATACAAGTCTTGCATGTTCCGATTGTAGATACTTGTCTCCTTGTGCCCATTACTCCTATCAAGAACATATCTCCATCTTTTGTTGTTCCTGATGAGATTAGTATTGGTACATCCATAGCCATTATTGATTTAGTGTAGCAAGTCATTCATACTCTTCCAAACTCAACTACTTGGGATTAGTATCTTTCGACTTTTGTACATATCATCCATGTTTGTGCAGTCTCATATTGTAGATTTGGAGGATTCTTTAGAGGACATTCATCTCCTTTTTCATTACAGCCACATCATCATTGTTAGCCCATTGCTATTGTCTTTGGAGCTTGTTCTACATCAATCTTATAGGATTTTGGATTGGCATCACTTCAGTTTGTCAGGTGGACATTTGAGTAGTTTTAGACACATTTGGATTTGTATTCTCTATTCATCCAACTTATGGGAAGGGCTTCTTTAATCACCAGTGGATTTATTTCTTCCTAAGAGGAGAAAGGTTGTTTGTATGTCGTGGATTGTGTTTTGTCTTTAGGATTTCATCATTGGCACAAGAGCTATTTTTATTGGGGTGAATTCATGCTCTCATCTTCTCTCTTATTTGGGGGACATTTATTGTACTTATGTGATAGAAGCAAACTTTGGGGGGTCAAATCAAGTCCTTTCCTTCTTTCACTAGTATGCTTTTATCTTAGTCTCTTTTTTGTAGAGGAGCTTTTTCCCATGTTTTCTCGTTTTCTCCGATTATGAGAGGTTTAATTTACTTGTACATGGGTACCTCATCATGCCTTCTAGTTGAGATCCAACTAGGCGTTCATCCATGCATTTGTCATTAGATTTTTAGCTTCTCCATAAGTTGTACTTAAAAGATGACTCGAAGTCAAATAGAAAAATACTCAATTAATTAAGTCTCATTTTTAATTTTATTAATTAATTCTCATTTTTAATTTTTTTACATTTAAGCTTAACTTCGACAGGTGTCTTTTTATTCTTAGAAAATGACCTTTTTTTGTGTCAACATATAGGATGAGGGCACTTGTCATAATCTAATTTAATGCTCACTTAGGGTTTCATCTAGGGTCTTTTTCCTTATCTTAAAGATTCATTATTGTACATTTTATTCAATCCTTTAATTCAGAAGCCTATTCAGATGTTTTTTTTTTGAAGCAAATAAGTTATTTTTCTCTCCATGTGATAGGTGTTTTGGTTGTAGGTGATTTTTGGGATATATGGGGTTCATCAATCAACTCCAACACGAACTTCGATTTGCATTGTGCATTTCAAACTTTGAGGTCTAATTTGCTTTCGACATTTGTGAAGAATATTGCACTCCAAGGTTGAATGCTTGCTATTAAAAGGATTTGGACTTTGAAGTTAGTTTTGACATTGTACACCATGCAAAATGCACAGACAACTCTGAAATTTGAGTAGAATGCAATTTGGATTTTGAATTCTGATTTGTATTTTGCTTCTTGCAAAATGCAAGTGGAACTCCAAATGCTAACCCTTTTGCAATTTTAGATTGTGGACTGTAAAATGTAATTGTAGGCCTACAAAAAAACATGTCTAAAAGCAAGCCCTAATTCTTTTAATTTATAGGATCTAACTTTGTTGATTTTCTTGTGATTCAATAACGACTTGGGCCAAGCTTGCAAGCATTGATAAACTCAATGTTGACCAAACATGAACCCTCAAAAAGAGCATGGTTCCCATAAATCAAGGTCATCACTAAAATCTTGATTCAACCATACAATGAAATGAACAACACAATGTTAGTATCATCGAAACATGGATATCAAGTTAAACCTATGTCTATGCATCATTTTAGAAATGAGCATATTAAGGGATTCCATTTCATACACAGTATCTACTCAATGGATAAAATGTTAATTGAAAGAATGCAATGAAACCACCATCCTCAAATTGGGTAATTTACTGTGGATTACAAGTTTATTATGAATCCAAAACAAACTAAGCCAATGAGGGATGAATCTTGAACAAACACATCTCTTAATAAATGATAACATTAAAGAACTACCTTGCCACAACAATAAAAGAGCTTTTCGTGCTCTCAATGTATATCAATTGTTCCAACTAGCCTCAATGGTGGTACAACACCAACCATGTGGAACCCTTAGGCCCGTTCCCTTAATTGAGAAATGGTTGATCAAGCAATCAAAAATTGCCACATAATACAATTATGGGGAAGATACAAATCAAGGCATCATATAGACCAAGACCATACATCACAAAAATCTAGTACATAAGGGCATACAAGGGTTGTGACCTCTAATCGATAACATGCAAGATGACATTTTAACAATCACTAAAATCAAAGTAATTAGTTTGCACAACACACTCAAGCAAGGAAATGACAAGGATATATTAGGTACCAATGACCCAAACGAAAAATAGGGAGGGTGCTATTAAGTATTGGAAGTAGAGTGTCTTTAACTTGTGTGATTCTTGTTAGGTTTTTGGCAGATATGAACAATAAACAATATTAAGATAATGCAGAAATAAAAGAAGACAAAAATACAATAACATAGAGATTTAATGTGGTTGACCCAATATGGGCGATATCCACCAGAGAAACAACTGTCCACTTATTTTATCATCCAACGAAGAGCAAATTACAATCCGATGTTTTCACATCACACAACCACTTATTTATCAAGCCTTTAGAGGCGGTTTACAAAGTCGGTTAACAATATTAACCCTAACCCTAAAAGAATATTCTCGCAATCTTTTCCTTGTACTTGTACACTTGTACTCGTATTCTTGTACTTGTATGAGAAAATTCGAGGAGGGGGGGCTTCGACACCCCCATTGCAACGGCTAACTCCTCCGCCCAACGAGTGTACAGTACTTGCATGATTAGTCACCACATACCAACAATCTCCCACTTGGAGACTGATCAGGTTTACACCAAAACAATCTCCCTTCTTGGAGATTGATCCTGTAGCAACACTGCTACCCCTATAGCTCCCATTGGATTGGCGCACCTAGACTTGATTGTTTCTCATTTCCACTAGGATCAAGCTTGAAGACCAATAGAAATTGAGTAGGAAGTTAGTTTCTCAAGAGTTATTGCCTTGGTCAACATATCTGCATGATTCTTGCTAATATGTATCTTCTCTAGCTTCAATTGTCCATCCTCTAAAACTGAGCGTATGAAATGGTACTGAAACTATATTTGATTGGTCTTAGAGTGAAGGGTTGAGTCTTTGCAAGATGAATCACACTCTGATTGTCATTGTACAACCTGCTAGTCTCTTGTGTCTTGTCCAATTCCTCCATAAACCTTTGTAACCAAATCATCTCCTTACCAGCCTTTGTAGTAGCAGCATATTTTGCTTCTATTGTTGAGAGTGCTACAACCTTTTGCAATTTGGACATCCAACTGATCGTTGTGCTACCTATAGTAAAAACATACCTTGCAGTGCTCCTCCTGCTATCAATATCTCCTACTAAATCTAAATCAACATAGCCTTGTAAAGTGGAATGAGAGCCTCCAAAACATAAAAACTGAGTTGTACCTCTCAAATACTTGAGAATCCACTTTATTGCATTCCAATGCTCTTTTCCAAGATTGTTCATATACTTTCTCACAACTCCCATTGCATGTGAAATATCGGGCCTTGTACACACCATGGTATACATCAAACTGTCAACTGTTGAAGAGTATGGAACTTTAGACATGTACTCCATCTCCTCTTGTGTCTTGGGGCTCATCTCCTTGGACAACTTAAAATGAATAGGCAAAGGTGTCTAACAGGTTTTTTCTCTTGCATCTGAAATCTGTTCAACACCTCTATGTAATCACTTTGAGACAATGTTAATGTGTGATTTTTCCTATCTCTAGCTATCCTCATACCATGGATTTGTTTTGTTGCACCCAAATCCTTCATAACAAATGATTGTGCTAATTTCTATTTAAGGTCATTTATGTGCTGCATATTAGACCTGGTAACAAGCATGTCATCAACATATAATAACATGATAATATAGCTACCATTGTCCAATTTCTTAAAATAAACACAATGATTAGAATGACATTTGTTATAACCTTGTTCAACCATAAACCTATCAAATTTCAAATACCATTGCTAGGGTGCTTGTTTCAACCCATACAAGCTCTTCTTCAACCTACACACTAAGCCCTCCTTACCATTGACCTCATATCCTTGTGGTTGCATATAAATCTCTTCCCCCAAATTTCCATGGAGAAAAGCTGTCTTGACATCTAGTTGTTCCAAATGCAAATCTTCTGTGGCCACAAAACTTAAAGTAGTTCAAATTGAAGTCATTTTAACAACAGGAGAAAATATTTCATCAAAATCAATACCTTTTTTTTGTGCAAAACCTTTGATGACAAGTCTAGCCTTGTATCTTTTCTTGCCTCCATGTTCTTCCATTAACCTGTAAACCCATTTGTTAGGCAATTCTCTTTTACCTTCAGGCTATTCCACTAACTCCCAAGTTTGATTTTGTATCATTGAATCCATCTCGTCTTTCATTCCTCTCTCCCACTTCTTTCTGGTTTCAACTTGCATTGCTTTTGCATAACTTTTTTGTTCACCTGAATCAGTCAATAATACATAATATAATGAAGGAGAATATCGTTTAGGAGGTCTACTTATCCTGTAAAATCTTCTTACTAGAGTTTTAGGAACTTGTTGTGGTTCTGGCTGTTCAATATTTTTTGGCACTGTTGGTACTACATTTATTGGGATTTCATCAAGCAACATGTGTTCTGTGTGTTCCTCTTCTTGCTTCTTTCCCTGTATTTGATCCTTGTACATGACTTTTTTATTGAATATGACATCTCTACTCCTAATGATTTTGTGATTCTCAAAATCCCATAAATGATAACCAAAATCATTAACTCCATATCCAATGAAAGTACACTTTTTGGATTTTGCCTCAAGCTTTGATCGATTTTCTATATCAATATGGACAGATGCTTCACAACCAAAATTTTTCTTGAAATGAGTAGTTTACCTTTTTACCTGTCCATACCTCCTTTGGAATACCACCATCCAAAGAACTAAAAGGCCCTCTATATATCGAGTAAATGACAGTATCTACAACATCTTCCCAAAACTGTAATGGCAATCCTGCATGCAATCTCATGCTCCTTGCATGCTCCATGATTGTTCTGTTCATCCTTTCAGACACCATTTTCTTGTGGGGTTCTAGGAATTGTCTTTTGTCTACGAATTTCATGGTATGAACAATAACTATCAAACTCTCTTTTGTAGTACTCACCTCCATTATTTGATTTGAGACACTTCGACTTGTTTCCTGTCTCATTCTCAACCAAACCTTTCCATTTTTGAAAAACTTCAAATACATCAGATTTTCTTGTAATAAAATAAACCCAAGTTTTCCCAGTTGCATCATCAATAAAAGTAACATAATAATAAGACCCACCAAGAGATGGTACTTGGGCTAGTCCCCATACATCAAAATGCACAAGCTCTAACTTTTCACTTTTCTTTTCCTTCCCAAATCTAAGAAATCTGACCCTCTTTTGTTTTCCATAAACACATTTTTCACAAAAACCCAAATCAACTTGTTTCAAACCTGGCAATAAATTCTTTGAATGGAGAAGCTTCATCCCCTTCTCACTCATGTGCCCAAGTTGATTGTGCCATAGAGTTGTATCTGTTCCTGTGGAAGCTAGGGAAATAGAATAATCAATATTACCAGTACATAAATAGAATGTACCTACCTTTGCCCCTTTTGCTATTAACAATGAGCTTTTGGCAACCTTCCACGAACTGTCTGTGAATATGACTGTGCAACCTTCACGTCCCATCTGTCTTGCTGATATTAAATTTCTTTTCAGATCAGGAACATGTCTCACCTCTTTTAGCAACCATTGATTTCCATTTGGTAATTTTATTTGTATGTTTCCTTTCCAACAATTTTGCATGGTCCATCATCACCTAAATAAACCTGCCCAAAATCACCTTGAACATTTTCTAGAAAATATTTTCCATGAGGTGTGGCATGAAAAGAAGCCCCTGAATCTAATACTGAGGAATCAATGCATCTTGTAACACATCACCTGCTACATTTGCTTCTTTGTTATTTTCTTGTTGTCCATCCCCTTTGTGAATATGACTGTGCAACCTTCACGTCCCAACTGTCTTGCTGATATTAAATTTCTTTTCAGATCAGGAACATGTCTCACCTCTTTCAGCAACCATTGATTTCCATTTGGTAATTTTATTTGTATGTTTCCTTTCCAAAATTTTGCATGGTCCATCATCACCTAAATAAACCTGCCCAAAATCACCTTGAACATTTTCTAGAAAATATTTTCCATGAGGTGTGGCATGAAAAGAAGCTCCTGAATCTAATACTGAGGAATCAATAATATTATCCAAAGAAGGAATCAATGCATCTTGTAACACATCACCTGTTACATTTGCTTCCTTGTTATTTTCTTGTTGTCCATCCCCTTGTTTACCCTTTCGAGACCAACAATCTTTCTTCAGATGTTCTTTCTTTCCACAATGCCAACACTCCACATTTACCCTAGATTTGGATTTGCCCTTTCTGGATTTCCCATGGTTACTTGGGCTCTTTCCTCTTTCCCTTTGTCGTCCCTTTTTCTCAATAGTCAAAGCATTACCAGATGTCTCACTTATGCTTTTCCATCGCATTTCCTTGCTAAGGATAACACCAACAACATCATCAAACTTTAAAGTGTTTGAACTAGAGACAAAGTTACTTACAACCTGCTTTTTATCTCTAAATGGAGACCATCAATATATGTGCTGAGCTTTTCTTTCTCATTTATACTGTTTATCCACTTGTTGTGACTTAAGTTACTGGTCCTATAGGTTTTGGGTATGACAATTTTTTTCCCCTGGGTACAGGTATAGGTACGGGTTACACTATATATATCTCTATGTATGTATGTATGTATGTATTAAAAATTGAAAATCATATAAATAATAATATCAAACATTTATACTAATAATTGGCAATAAACAAAATATTTAAATACCTCATAATTTGCAAAAGTGAAGATTCTTGTAAATCAGTACTACCCAGGGATGCAGCCCCCGCCCTTGTACTCCCATCCTCCAAAGGGGACATTTCAGGGACTCGGGGATGCCTAGGAAATGTCCTTCAGCCCCTGATTAGTGCCAAAAAAGGAAATGTCCCTGAAACGTTCTAAGATTGACATGGGATGACAGGGGATGGCTAGGTCCTTGGGATGGCCCCAGCAGTGATTTCACTTGCATTTAAAAATAGAAAAACACATTTTTAGGGAAAGAATTACTCATCCCCACTTTTCCTTTTCATTGGAACTATAAACATTGTAAATGAGCAAAAAATGATATTTTGTGTGAAAAACAAAAGACCTTGTTGTAGTATGCAAATTTAGTTTGCTTTTCAATTCCCCCTTTTTTTGTGTGGAAGTCAACTGATTCCAGCTCTAAACTTTTGAGCACTCTTGCTATAAAAGCATACTTATGTTTTATGGATGGTGCTGGTGATTCACCTTTAAAAGTTCTTAGATAGTTGTTGATATTTTTAAGCTCTTTCATCCTCATCTTGAAGATGCATGTTATTATTTCTCAATCATTTAATGCTGCTCATGCATGGGTCACATTGCTTGGGTTGCTACGAATATGATTTAAAACTTGAATTATTATTGGTTAATACCAATAGATTTCCACAATCCATGAATCTATGTTTGCAGTGCTTCTGGATTAGATTGCATATGTAGTTTTTGCCTCAACTTTTTGGTTCACACTTCGTGATCCATCATTAGGATGAAAGAGAGCACAATAAAGATAGAGAGGATGAAAACTACATACGCAATCTAATCCAGAAGCACTGCAAACATTATTATTGGTGTCTACTATAATTTGGAGAGTTTTTAATTTGGAATTCAGAGAGTATATTGGATTCTAGGTATCATAAACCTTTACTGTTAACGTTGACAGATTTCAAATGCATTCTTTAATGTCATATGTATCTTAATGTTATAAAGTTTAGGGTAACAATGCTTTAAAGTCCAAAAGTATAGTATAAAGTTTGAAATATGTCGAAGAGAAAGTTGATAGAAACAAGAGAATTCCTTTATTAGATAGCGTTAACGATATATCCTAAACTTCGTCCTCTAAAGTTTTAAACGATGTATTTGTGGAGAAGGGAAAAGTACACCGACCTAGAGACTGATTAAAGTCTCAAGGGATGGACCTTCCCTTGTGCCACCTCACTTCTATTTGCTCGCAAAGAGAGTTCTAAATAACTTTGAAGTGTTTAAGTGTGATAATTTTTAACAACTAAGAAACCGCGCACAATAAAATGTAAATAGCTTAAATATACCAATTGATTAAAGTTTTTTGATTACGATAAATGAAAGACCTAATGACAAAGAATAACCACCGAGCTCCGTAAGGCCACTGCCTCAGTCACACGTGAGGCTCTAGGACGCTAGGGCGACTACATGATGACAACACGACGCGTGTACGTCCCGTACAGTTAGAGTACGAAGGACGGTGCATGAAACAAGGAAGAATGACAGCAACTAAAGTAATAGAAACTAGATTAACAAAAAATTGAATAGAAATGATAGAATGCAATTAAAAAGTACAATTAGACTACAAAATATGAGGAAAGGAAGAGGATAACACCGGATTCAATGATTGACGAAGTTGATGCCCAGGATTTTAGCCTCTATGAACTTGCATGCACGTATACAACAAAAATGCTGGGGTGGTTGTTTGGAGACTTGCCTCAATCAAGTCCTTGCTTTGGTGTTTCTACCTCCATAGAAGTTGAATAGACAAAAAAATGGTGATAGATAACAGTGTTGATAAATAATAGACACAATGATAAATGCTAGAAAAGATAGAGTGCGATATACCGTCAAGAACACAAAATGAAATGAAGCGAGGAGACTCCCCTCAATGAGATAGAAGCCAATGCACCAGCGTGACATGGTATGCAAGCTTGTAGAAATCTGTCCCAAGTGTGGAGAAACCTCAAGAACGTGTAGTGGAAACCCAAAATGAGCCAAGAAAATCTAAAAATAATGCCTAGAGAGAGGAAATGAAGGTTCAAAATGGAGAAACTCGAATTTGGGCGTTACGTTCTCCAGGGTGGCAGTTCCTAACGCCTCAACGACACTTTGCATGTTTGCAGATTCATGGATGAGTGCGCGCCACATAGTCGTCTTCACGGTGTGCACACATCTTGTGCCTGATAGGTTGTGTGCCCTTGATTCTGAAGTGGGTGGTGAGAAGGCATGTTGAGTGGGTGCAAGCGAATGATGTGGATTTCTGAGCCTTAGGCTAAGGTAGGGGTAATGCCTAATGATAATTTATACTGGGGTGCAAATTTGTGCCATTACATTTTGCCTCCACTTTAGGGAGCATATCATATTAGAAGGGAGATGCGAGCTAAAGTAAGAGAAAGCTTACTAGACTTGTGGGGATTCTGTCATATGGGGTTGCCCCCAGCTAGGAATCCTTGAATTGTTGTTGAGCCGCATCCAACACAAGCTGCAGACAAGTGTGCTAGATGATGAAGACAACTTGTAGACCCCAGACCATCGATTGTACGCCGATATGGGTGGCAAGTTGTGTTATGCTAGGTAGCCTTATGATAGGGCGATTTTTGTAGTGCTCCAACATGCGTAGGGAATGCTAGATAGGCATTGATAGGGAGGCTTTAGATGGTCTATCGACATGCGTAGTGAATCCTAGATAAGCATGTGATAGGGCAGTTTTAGATCATGCCAGTACGCGTAGTGTGAGCTAGATAGGCTTACAATAGGGTAAGATCGAGACACTAAGATAGTGGATTGGTCCCCACAAAGGCAAACAATGAGATAGTGGATTGACCTCCACAAAGGCAGACATTGAGATCAAAATTTAAATTTTTTGCAAGAAACCCCTGTAGTGTAGAGACATCATGATTATTAGATAACAACCAAATTAGACACATAGATAAAACAACCCCCCCTTGGAATGGACTATGCTGCTGAGAAGGGAGCATAAGACATTCCAAGGAGAGAAGAGACATTGTGGCATGTCAACATACGAGATGCTGCCATGGAATGTCACTTCCTGACGGGTGACACATGATTTCCACAACATCTGCAGAAAGACAGGGGGATCCAATAGATTGGTGTCAGAACCCAGAAGAGAAAGGTATATATGCTCATAGGGGATATTTCATCATTGCCAACCATGGCTCGGATCTGAAGAATAGCACACAAAGGCAAAGGGAAACAAAAATTTGGGTGAACATGGAAGGAGTGCCTAAATGCCTCCAACACTTTGCATCGGCCCCAAATGTCGAAAATCAAAGACACAAAAGATACAAGAACAAGATGACAAATAGAAAAACGATTACAACAGAAAAGCTCCTGTTTCCAGATACCAAAGGAGTACAAGGATCTTCTGGGAGGGAACAACACTAAAAGACAAGCATTGGGGAACACAAGCAAACACACTCTAATCTAAAGATGTAGAAGCGGGTACTACCCTCACTGGTTGTCCATCAACAGATCGTCGTCCTCCCAATCTTGATCATATGGGGAAGGAGGTCTAGATTGCAATGGTACGACCGCAATGGTAGCTTTAGGTGCCCCACCAGCAGCAAGAGCCAAGGATGAAGCAACCTTGACATCCATCATCTCAATTGTGGTGAGCGAGAGGGATCATGTGAAGATCGCCGTCAATGCCGAAATATCCTCCAATGAATAAAAAATGCAAGCCTCATAGCTTTCTGGGGACCCATGACGTGCAGATGAAGAAGACTCTCGCCGACCTCTGGAAGAGGGGTGGAGACGAACTTAGGAGAAGCCAAAGCTTGCTCCATTGTGAGAATTGAAATGGAAAGAGGATCTGTAAAGGTAGATTTACAATGCTCGAATTCCGGGACAAGGCCCTACTCGAACTTTCTCTTGAAAGACGGAGGAGAAGACCTCTGATCAACTGTAGCAGCTTTCAGGACGTTCGGGAAGTTGGCATGGCAATCTTGAGATGGGGCAGGTGCAGGTTGGGTGGACATTATTGCACTGGATACTAGAGTGTGCAACATATTCATTGGCTTAGAGAATGTCATGACATTTGATAGAGTGGTGATCAGAGACAGCTCATGTGAAGGGGAGATGAACACTTGGACCCGTTTGGCATGGGGCTTGATGGTTACTCCTGGTGTAGGGGAAAACATGACAAAGGTGGTTGCAGGGCGAGGAGTTGGTGTAGGTGCCACTGAAGCAGGAGCGAAGCTAGAGGTGGAGGTTGAAGTAGCGACAGACACAGGCTCGAAAAACACGCTCTCCGCCCTTGGAGCGACTTCACATTCCAAAGCCCTCTTTTGTTGATGATGCTTGCACTCACATGTGAGTTGGTTCCGACGCAGGTGTGGGCCCGATTGAGAAGCCTGCGAGGGTGCAACGCCATCCTGCTCCATAGGGATGGTCATCGATGCCGTCATCGATAAAGAAGATGGCCCTACCAAATGGAGTAGGAGGTGGAGTTGATGTAGACACTACTGGCTCAGTCATAGGCGCCCTTCCTCTCTTTGCCCTATAGGTAGCAGGAGGAACAAAAGATGCCCTCAAAGGCTAAGGAGCATGTGCCAAAGGAGATGGCATGGTCTTAGGAGATCTCTTACCCTTGCCATAGACGATAGGGTGAGGTATGTCCGCAATCATAAGGATGGGAAAAGGCAAATGCACTTTGAGTTTCGGCAGCATGGGCACCTTTCCTTTATCCACATTAGATGTGGATGCAGGAACAAAAGACACCGTTGGAGGCTACATGGCTCAAGGCTTCCCATGGGGCATGCGCTTGCCTTGAGTCCCCCTTGATGAAGAAGGGATAGAAGACGAAGCACCTTGAGCCTCATGAGAGGGTTGAGTGGGGGAAGGTGCTACAAATTTCATATTAAGTTTCACAACTTTATACTTTTGATAGGCAAGGAATGTCACGTCTTGCCAAGGATGCAGGGGCCCTATCGGAGTAGGCCATAAATGATCAAGGGAGAAACCCCCATGGGACACCAAAGGACGATATCCAATATCTTGGATGGTGTGAATAGACCCTTTGTGAGGAAACTTCAGTCATTTATGGACAACTGAAGGGACAACTCTCATAGAGGTCAACCAAGGGATACCTAGTTTGACCTTGAAGAGGTTCGATTCAGGAATCACAACGAACATTGAGAAAATTGCCTTGGGGCCCACTTGGACCATCAAAGTGGTGGACCCTAAAGGGAGAAGGGACAACTTGTCATGTGTCCTAATGGTAGTGGAACACTCGTCATACTTTCCCCGATTTAGGCTGTTGACGAAGAGGACCTCCTTTGTGATTACATCAACCCAACAAGTAGGGTCAACCAAGATGCCTTTGATAGAGACACCATTGATCGAGGCTGAGACATAGAGAGAAGGTTCTTTGTTGTACGACTTATCCAGAGGGGTGAATGCGATGGTCGTTTTAGGAACCCTCTGGGCATGTGGGGAAATTGGAGTGATAGTCACCATGTTGACGTAGGGGTTATCACTTAGTGAGGGAGGAGATGATGAAGATGCTGTGATAAAATTTGATGAATGTGGGGGGAAATGATTTGTATAGATCTACAATTCACTATTCACTTTGTCCACGAACTTGTTAGTTTTTGGTTTTCTTTCACTCACTTTGATGGTGCCTCTGTGTATATGGTCTTGGACAAGATGTCGAAGACAAACACAATTTTCTGTATCATGACTGTGCACACAATGATATTGATAGAACTTTGATCCATTGTACCACTGAGGATAGGGATGATTATCTGGAAGGGGTTGAGTCTCTGCAAGGGTTACTAGGTTGTCATTTAACAACCTCTGTAGAACACTCATGTATGAGTCAGATATCCTCGTGAATGTTCGACCTCTTTGCGGGTCTGTTGTGAAGTAATTCCTCTCGGTGGGCAGTGGTAGTGCCATAACATTAGCCACAACCTTATTCTTCCGAGACCCTCCAAAAGCGGAAGCCCCTCCATAGGCATTTGAGGAGGAATCCCCAAATTGAGCCATAGTGTATTGATAATTTGTCAGTACACTGCAAAGCCATGTGAAATTTTGATACTTGTTCAATGATAATTTCTCCTTAGTGATGGTTGCAGATTGCTGATGAACATCCTTTGGTAGTCAGCATCAGGTAGGGCATAAGGCTCCTTTGTAGAGATAGATTGATAGCTTGAGGTAAAGTCAGTTATCTTCTCATTTGATTTTTGCTTACAATGAACAAGGTCCGCAATAGTGACCTTGCTCCCTATGTTGGCCTAGAACCAAGTGAGGAAGGCATCCATTAGGAGATCGAAAGTACCAATGGAATAATCCGAAAGAGAGCTATATGGTTCCATAGCGGACCATTTCCAACATTTGCCTGGAATTGGCATTTGTTATTGCCCATTTCGTCGAATCCTCAGTTTGGCAGTGCAATATGAAAATGGAATAGGAATATGTAAATGCTCATTTTGCCAAAAATGAGCATTTACATCTTCCATCTGAAAAGGTGGAATTGGAATTTGAAATTGGAATTTGAATGGAGGGAAAGCAAATTTTTAAATTTCTCATGTCTACACTTAATTTTTTCATTTTTTATTTGTGTGGGGAGGGATTTAATTTATTTTTTTCTTATTGGGTGGTTTGTAACTTTTTTTTATTCGATTTTTTTTGAAAAAAATTCAAATTTTTGCCGAATTTTTTTTTAAAGTTTTTTTACAATTTTTTTTTTGAATTTTTTGACAAATTTTTTTGTCGATTTTTTTTCAAATTTTTTTTTTTAAAAATTAATTTTTTATTTTTTTGAATTTTTTCTCGAAATATTTTTTCAAATTTTTTGTCGAATTTTGGTCGCAGTGACTGTAACTTGGTTGCCTGCCACCAACTTTGGCTGCCTAAAACAGTTTGCGATTCCATTTTAAATTTAATTCAATTAATAAAAATGAATTATTAAATTCAAAAATATTAAAACAATTCAAAAAAATAAAATAAAAATCATACTCAAATTCCAATTCCAATTTCAAAAAGTGGAACCAAACGGTCCAAACATAATCCCAAAATGAAAAACCGGATTATCAAATCCATGATTTGACCATTTCTAGCATTTGATCAAATCCATCATTTCCTAATTCCCGCTACCAAACGGGCCCTTAAGGGATTGAGAGAATAGTTTAAGCAATACATTATCTAGAGTATGATAGTCGCTACACTAAGTTAGAAAAGAATCAATGTGGGTTTCCATCACCGCTATACCTTTCAAACTTCAAGGACTCGGCTCCTTGCAGTAGTGGTGTATTCAACACTTGCATGGTTAACAGATTGCGAGAATAAAATGAAGTCAGAGAGCTCTGATTAGTCGCGGTCAACAAATTAGCCAGCTATTGCTACAGTTGTCCCATATTTTGCAATATGGTGTTTAAAATAGGGTTGTTGGATGGTGGAGGAGGTGGATTGCCTCCACCCCGAGGAGTGGATGATCCACTATTGACTCCTCCACCACCCCCAAGGATTGTACCCTAAGGGAATCTTATGTATAGTGATATTGGGAACAACACCACTATTCCTAGGGGAAACACTAGGAGTAAAATCTACCATATGCACTAATATCTCGGGCATTGTGACACCAATTTGCTCTCCAGTAAGGTTCGATTGATTTCCTTGAGAGTCAGGAGGAGGGATGGGCACTTTATCATCCACTATTTGCCCTAATGCCAAGAGAACTTCAAGCCCTTATTTGAGATCATAATTCCCACTAGTTACAGATGGCGTCTCAAGCTTCAGGATACATCCTTTTTTGTAAAGAATGCCTCAAAATCACTTAGATTTCCCTCGACGGATTGAATCTTATCAAACTCAATAGTGAGTGCCGATTCATGATCCATTGCGGGGGGAGAATCGGGTGGAGAACTAATTGGTGTAGAATGTCAGGATCGTGACTTTGGGGAGGTATTGAGCCCCAGTATCGGTCCTGTGAAGAAGTGAGATCCTCTTGTATCATTAGGATCCATATTCCTAGTAAACATAGGACTTGGTTTGGCATGATTGTATTGGTCAGGAGGGATGCTACGTCTCGTAGACCTTCACACAACAGTTCTCGAAGGGGTCTGAGTTGTGAAGCTCATAGGAGTTCATGACATTCAAACTATCAAAGGAGCCTGTCAAGAGGAAGCTTCACGCCGGGTTCACCAAAATGTGGAGAAGGAAGTACACCGACCTAGAGACCGATTAAAGTCTCAATGGATGGACCTTCCCTTGCGCCACCTCACTTCTACTAGCACACAGAGCTAGGGGGATTAAATATAATGTGTGTTTGAGAGAGTTCTAAATAACTTTAAAATGTTTAAGTGTGATAAGTTTTAACAACTAAGAAACCACACACAATTAAATGTAAATAGCTTAAATATACCAACTGATTAGAGTGTCTTGATTATGACAAACAAAACAGCTAATGGTAGAGAATAACCACCAAGCTTCGTAAGCTCACTGCCTCGGACACGCAGCTCTAGGATGCTAATGCAGGTTCAGGAGGACAATGCGGCGCGCGTACGTCCCATATGGAGGACGGTACAGGAAACACGGAAGAATGACAAAGCAACTAAAGTAATAAAAAATAGATCAATATAAACCGAATAGAAATGACAGAATGCAATTAACAAACACAATTAAACTACAAAATATGAGGAAAGGAAGAAGATAACACCGGATTCGACGATTGATGAAGTTGATGCCCAGGATTTTAGCCTCTATGAACTTGCATGCATGGAAACAACAAAAAGTGTTGGGGTGGTTATTTGGAGACCTGCCTTAGTCAAGTACCTGTTTTGGTGTTTCCACCTCAACAGCAGCCGAATAAACACAAAAATAGTGATAGATAACCATGTTGATAAATAATAAACATAATGATAAATGCTAGAAAAGTTAGAGTGTGATATGCTATCAAGAACTCAACATGAAATGAAGCAAGGAGACTCCCCTCAAGGAGATAGAAGTCAATGCACCGGCGTGAGATGGTATGCAAGCTTGTAGAAATATGTCCCAAGTGTGGAGAAACCTCAAGAATGTGTAGTGAAAACCCAGAGTGAGCCAAGAAAATCTGAAGAGAATGCCTAGAGAGAGGAAATGAAGGTTTAAAATGGAGAAACTCGAATTTGGGCATCGGTGGGCGGCAGATTTGAGTGTCACATTCTGTAGGGTGGCAGTTTGTAGCGCCTCAACGACATTGCATGTTTGCAGATTTGCAAACAAGTGCGTGCCGCGCGGATGTTTCCGTGGTGCACGCGTCCTGTACCTGACAGGCCATGTGGTTGAGATTCTGAAGCGGGTGGTGAGAAGGCATGTTGAGCGGGTACAGGTAGATGACGTGGATTTCTGAGCCTTAGGCTAAGGTAGGGGTAATGCCTAATGGTAATTTACATCGGGCTGCAATTTGCACCATTACAGTATTGTATATCTAAGTTATTATGAATATTTTGGTTTTGGAACAAAAAGTCCTCGTAAAGATAGGAGATGCTACTTCCTTCAAATTGATCTTTGTATGTTATACATGATAATCTTAAGTTCTATTTATGTTTTCAGATATAGTCCCTTGTTTAATCAACTATTTATTATTATGAATTGTAGTCTGAACTGTTTTTCAATTCTCATGTGAAATGTCGATTCTCATATTTTGTATTAAGCTTTTATAATGTCTATGATGAATGCTTTATCTTTGTTATGATATGAATATTTGGAATTTCTCTATATTATTAAAAGTTTCCCTATTTTTAATAGCCATCCCCTGCTGTCCCCTAAAAGATGATCCCAAAATACCCCCATACCGGAAACATGTCTCATTGTCCTCTACTGTCCCCAAAAGTTGGGGGAGAATAGTCGTAGACTTGTAAATTCATAATTCAAGGATTTTTCAAATGTCAACGCACAATGAAAAGTACAATCAATATTTAATAATCTCCATATTGCTCTTCATAAATACATGTCCAAGTAAACAACATTCTTACATTCTTCGGCTTACACTTAGTGGAAATTGAACTTCCACCGATATAGAAGGCCTCACAATACATGTCTATGCTCTCAATATCATTAGGCCTGCACTCACATTGGAGACTGTTAATAACAGTAGCAAACTTGTGGAAACCATAAATTAAATCTCCATCCCATCTTCTGAGGAATTCCAAACTTTGGTAAGAAGGCGCAGGGTCATGTGAATTCAACTCACTATCAGTAATGAAGTCAATATGTTCATCATAGGTTGTCATTGTGGTAACAAGTTGGGCTTTTGCATATGTAAGCATGCAAACATGCCTGACCAAATCTTCAAGCTCTAGATTAGAGGGGTAAGAGGAATAAGAAACATGCCCATTTGGTTGAACTTTACTTGCACAACCACATGTGCACTCAGATGAGATACCATCAGAGTGATATAAATGATCCACTATCACAATGCGCTGGATATGCCAAAGCAGGATGCATTCCATCCACAAAGAAAAGGCCTTTGTATAATAAATAATTCATCAAAGGAGAGAAAGGGAAGATCACTACGTACCTTGACCATCTGCTGCACTAGAATGAAGTAAAATTTGTAGCACTATCAACAAGAACAGTTCAGCAACAAAACATTAGATTGATGATAGCGGAGTCTCCACCTCATCAAACGAGGAAAACCTCGGAGTAAACTGAACACCAAGGAAAATAATGATGAGTTGTAGCCACCAGCAGAATCTTCAAATTAATATTGACCCATTGGTCATTTTCCTAACTTGGTAGCCTGCCAACATCTGCCAACAAGTCTAATCCCCAACAAGGATGCCAATCTGTTAGGTCTCAAAATAATTACACCATTTCCTAGAATAAAACATTAGATTGATGATAGCGGAGTCTCCACCTCATCAAATGAGGAAAACCTCGGAGTAAACTGAACACCAAGGAAAATAATGATGAGTTGTAGCCACCAGCAGAATCTTCAAATTAATATTGACCCATTGGTCATTTTCCTAAGTTGGTAGCCTGCCAACATCTGCCAACAAGTCTAATCCCCAACAAGGATGCCAATCTGTTAGGTCTCAAAATAATTACACCATTTCCTAGAATCAAACTCCACTCATAGGGCCAGGTTTGTCAACAAATGAATGAAATCGTTCATCTACAGAATCATGGAGGACTTTGGGCTAACTCTACAAGAGTGGGTTTTATCTTCTTTGCTTTGAGCTTAGCTTGAATTTGAGAGTTATTCCCAGGGGTATGACTAAACAGGTATTGGAATCACTTATGATGAACACCGAGCTGAATGATAGCTAAACTCAACTCACCTACTTGGCCCTAAATACGATCATTGGACTATGTAAATCTAGCTATCTTTAACCCCTATATAGTTGATAAAATTTTGCAAGCATGACCTACATAAAACATATTTGTTGATTATTCACTTAAGGATAATTCTGTGGTTACAGTGACAGTCATGGGTGCATAGGAAGGGCTGCCTAAACGAACTACTGATTAGAATGCTTTGATTTAAAATGATATGAGATTAGTGAATTGCCTTAGATTGGTGCCTGTCTATTGGGCAACAGAGGCACAATGCACCGAGGAGAGAATAAATTGGAAAAGGAGAACACAGAGCAATGCACCAAAGAGAGAACAAATTGGAAAAGGAGAACACAAAGCTATGTAGTTGCATACACCATCAATCATGAAATCTCGCAACAGAACATACTTAGATATCCAGACACAACTGCATATATTCATGTATAAAATGAGAGATATATAATACTCGCAAACAGTTTTAGAATGTTGTTACATTTATCTGACCCAATATTACGCTAATGCCAGCAAATTTGGCAGAGGAAATCATTTTCTGCATCTAAGAAATTTTACAAATACGTACAAAGTGCCATGGAGACATTCTGCAACAAAATGTCAATACAATAATAGTCTTCATCTGTTCCACGAATCTGCCATCTCTCAGTGAACCAGACTGGCATTAATGGATGCCCAACAACCTCCTAGATGTCTATAGAGCGACACCAAACCAACCTCTCACAAAATGAGATAAAACTTTCAACATATACACCAAGATGCCCATTCCCAATTTTTGCACTGTAGCATTGCAAAATCAATGGCTCCTGGAAAATTGTGCCCTAAATTGGCATCTTAGATGGAAAGAGGATGACTTTAATAACTTCTGGTGGTTGTGTGAAGAGATGCCATGAATGCTGGTAGGTAAGGAGGATGGAGCGACATGCGTAGTCATCGCTCTCAAAATCTTGTTGACTTTAGAAATGCCACCAAAATTATTAAAATCGCACCCTCGCTATATCAGGTTAATCCTCACTTAATTCCTTAGGACTCAGTCGCTTTGTCTCCTATTAGGGGTCAAATTTTTCCTAACAAGTGCATGGAGGGAGCTACAAAGCTTTTGCACCTTTGATATACCTTTCCACCCTGTCAGACATCAGGCTTCGGGCCTTGAGCGTGACACATACCTTTGTCGCCTGCCCTGTTCACTTTGCTGCTACTTGCTTTCCCTCAGGCTTGCGTCAAACCAAGACAATGCTATCTAGGATCAGGCGTTCAGCTTGCCTATTGAAGCATACCTGATCCAACCAAAACACCAACACGAACATCATCAGAATGCTGATGAAACAATGATCCATCTGGACCACACCATGAATAGGACTCATTGCCACAGACATAGAAGGTAGACCGTGACAAGCATAAGTGACTTTACACTTCCTCTTGCCTTCAACGACTCTAGTAAATTTCTCTTTCAGGGGTTACATGGAACTGATAACCAATGGTTCTTGATTCCTATGGGACCTCTTATCACCTTATTACTTAACCAATTTTCTAACTTTGGTTTTGGGAACAGGCTGAAGACAAGGGAAAACACCATAACCAAGAGCACAGCACAACATGATAACTCATATACAAACTTCTCAGATTGGTTATTTATGAGGGATTATGTCGTACAGGCATACCCAAAGGATGGGGACTCGAGCAAAAAGGATACCGGGAAATCGAGTCCCAACAGAAACTACACAAACCTTCATGATGCATGCCATTTTCATAATTTTATCATTTAAGGGGAAAATTGGGTACATAGGCACTTTTTTGTTTATAAATGTTTTAAAAATGCTTAGATACTTTTTTAATTTTTTAATTTTTTTAATTTTTGGGGTCCAGTGGTCGTAGGTGCCCCTAGGTTTACCCGTGCTTGTCTCGGGCTCACCCATGGTACTGCTTGGGTACCTTGGGTTTCCTGTGGATCCTTCACAGGGAACTTGGGGCGCCTGGGCAGTAATCTGGACATAGCCATACTGGACTAGGACCCTAACCATTTCCATACAGGGATGGGGAGCTAAACAGAAGTGCCTGGTAGCATAGGTTGTGACCAAGAGTTTCCTTGTGGAGTTGTATGCTGTTTCTTTCTTCAGATAGCTATTTGTCTTTTGTGTAAGTTTTGGGTATTAGAATCTACTTTTATTGTTTTGTTGGATCTTTCAAAATAAGCAATTAGTCAACCAAAAAACATGATGACCTTTTGTTGTATGGAAGGAAAAGGGAAATCAAATCTGATATATGGAGGGCTGCAAATGAGTCCACAGGGAACCTACAATGCCTGGCTGGTACCCTAGGTGTACCCACAGGTATCCGTACTAGACCGGGACCCTAACTGTATCCATACAGGGAGGGGGTTAAACAGCAATACATTGTAACATATGTTGCAAGATTCCCTGTTGAGCTGTATGGCGATTCTTCTTTCAGATAGCTGTTTGTCTTTTGTGTAAGATCTGGGTAATAGAATCAACTTTTATTATTTTGTTGGATCTTTCAGAAGAACCAATTAGTCTGAACCAGAAAACATGATGACTTCTGGTTGTATGAAAGGAAAATGGAAATCAAATCTGATACATGGAGGATTGCAGTTAGAAGAATGATTCTTATACATAGGAAATGACAATGTCATTG
Organism: Chamaecyparis obtusa; assembly: GCA_027943335.1. Taxonomy (NCBI): domain Eukaryota; kingdom Viridiplantae; phylum Streptophyta; class Pinopsida; order Cupressales; family Cupressaceae; genus Chamaecyparis; species Chamaecyparis obtusa. The sequence continues at coordinate 1,045,390 of BSBK01006300.1, read as the reverse complement.
AAAATCAATGAGCCAGGCCAACCTAATAGTCAAGAATGGTACATTTTCTCTGTTGTTCCTTCCCTTTGTGTTTCCAGCTTCTCTGTTTAATTCAACCTAATGTATGTGGTTCTGTCAATAAGCTTACCTGAAGAAACACTCAGTTTGTATGATATTCCTCATTGAATTTCTTCCCGTTCATATTTAATAATTTAAGGATAATTAAGGAGGAGCAATGCTAAAGACTTTTTATAACCCATCAAAGACAACTGCAAGTCACACATGATTCACATGCACCTTACAAGATGATAACCATCAAAGTTTACCAATTGTGTTATATGTTCAACAGCTAGGTTGATTTAAAAAAATCTCATCTCTGTGATTTGAGCATGTCAAAATCTCTAAGAATCACGTCTAGTCAAATATGCCGGTAGCAATGCAGCCTGCTGAAATTCGGTACTCTAATTCAGGTGTCCCTTTCCCCAAATAGAAGTAATAGGTTCAGTACATTTAGCAATCTATTTGAAAAAAATCATTTACATAATATACTTATGAAAATGTGTCTCAAACAGCTTTCAATTTGTTAGACTGGAATTTGAACGACTTGCTTCAGCTAACAGTTCCTTTCGGCCATTTGCATAGAAAATCGCTGCATATATTGAATAGGCTTAGAGCTTCCATGATCATCCTTGACTTAAAAAAATATTTTAAAGGGCATTATGAAAAGTGAACTGTAACAAAATTCTAGCTTGACATTTAAGGACGTGTCAAAGTTCAAGGTTGGTTACTTGTATGACTTCTTCATCCATATGCCTTTATGTGTCAACTGTTAATGCCTCTTGCATGAAGACTCAAAATTTGGGTGGTTAACTCTTTGCATGAAATGTTATTATTTGATCAATATTGTGTGTTTTGGATAAAAATATAATATTGAAGATGGTGCTTAGCATCAATGTTTTTTGTGTAGTGTCATAACCTCTCTATTTGGCTTCTAGTTCTGTTACAACTTTAATAGCAGAAGTGTAGTTACCCAAGCTGATTCTTAAGTACTTTTATGGTCACAATGCAGTCGGTGGTAACTTTTAAAAGACAATCCAAGGACATTGAGAGTTTCCCTTTATAATGTTTTAATTTATATTAGAACAATGTGATAGGACCTCTTTGTTGGTTCAACGTTATCTTGCAAAGTTTTCAAACTCTCAAAGGCATGCCAAAAGTGAGGAGCATTATCTTTTTATCCCTTTATATGATGCAAGGATATTCTTTGAAAGATTTCTGCTACTGGTTGAAAGATTTTTTTTAAGTTTTTGTTGGTATATTGTTATGATCAGAGATGCATGTTTCTGGCTTTGGGAAGAAATGTTTTTATATGTATATATCATTTGTATCTTATCTAGTTTCAGCCCTTCTTTTCATTTCCTTTTATAAATTACATTACTTTAACTGTATGCAGGTCTTTTATCATTATGTGGTAAATAGGGAATTCAGCAAATGGAAAGCAACAAGGATGAAGCTTTCAGATGCATAAGCATTTCAAAACGTGCTTATGAGGAAGGAGATAAGACACGGGCTCAGAGATTTCTTTGCAAAGCGAGGAGATTGTATCCTGACCTCAAAGTTGACAATTCACTGTTTGCTTTAATTGAAGATGCAGGGGAGAAAACAACAGAAAATGACCAAGGTTCTGAAAGTATATGCAGAGAAATATCAAAGGAAGACAATGAGAGCAATGCTGCTTCAAAAAATAATGAGAATTATGGTTGTCGTCAGCGAAATTCCAGTGGTACTATAGAGTTTTCAGAAGTTGTACATCATATAAGAAAGAGCAAAGATTACTATGAAATACTTGGCCTTGAAAGAGATTGCGCACAGACAGAAGTAAAGAAGGCGTTTAGAAAACTTTCTTTGAAAGTTCACCCTGACAAGAACAAGTTTCCTGGTGCTGAAGAAGCTTTCAAAGCTGTTTCTGCAGCATTTAATTGCTTGAGTAATCCAGAACAAAGGGACAAGTATGATAATCAAAACTTAGATGAAGTGCATGATTTTTCATATGAACAATACACAGGACAGTACAACTCATATGAATTTTGTAATGAAACAAGTGAAACATTCGCAAATTTCTTTTTCAAGATGAATCAACAAAATGCTGGGTTTCAAGGGGCTCACTTCTTTAGGACTCATAAAACACGTGGAGATGCAACAGCTGACTCTGTTAACAGAACAAGGATACTGCATTTTGTGGGTTTGGTACAGTTATTGGCAATTGTTATGCTCATACTAGTTAACCTAATGCCTAATACATACCCTTCTTTCTCAATGAACAAGGATGCTTCATACCAATATGAATGTCTTACCAATGACCATGGTGTGAGCTTCTTTGTAAAGAGACCCAATTTTCAGCAGAAGTATCCTCCTGGCAGTTACATAAGAAAAAACATTGATGATTTAGTGGAAAAGAATTACAAAGAAATCCTCGCACATAACTGTAGGGTAGAAGTGGGACTGCGTATGTGGGGTCGAACAGAAGAGACTCCAAGTTGTGATGCTCTTCGTCAATTCGCTGTATGACCTGGTTGAGAATGTGGAAGAGTTGTATTCTGTGGATTATGGTTCAGATTTCGCAGTATTAAATTTTTCTTCCACATGAACGATTACCAATCTGTATTGGGATTTGGTGGCATATTCTTGCAAGTAGCAAATTGATATAATGTGAAGGATTGAGATGATGCATAAATAGTTTGGGGAGCTTTGTAGGTGAAAACTTCAGTGTTTTGAAGTCTGATATTCTTTTGTTGTGCATAAGCTGTGATCAGTAGTGAATGGTTGGATGTGGCTTTTATTTGCACAGGTCATGTTGATCTGTGTTACAAAGCACAGTCAGTGCTATATGGGGAAGCATTCTGGGGCTCTTTAAACTCTAATATTTAATATCATTAGAGGCAGGTGTTGCTAAAACAAGGAGCAGATCTGGAGATGCTCAGTTGCTAGAAACTAATTTCTTAATTCTGCTTGACTTGACATCACTATGGAATGTTTATTATCAGGTTTGTTTTCTGTTCCATTTGTTGACATCTCAGTTACAACTTCTTGTTGTCTCTGGAAGATGAAGATGTTGTTATGTTAGGATACAAGAAGGGGTGAGTTGTTTATCTTTCCTCATGCCATGATTCATGGTTGGAGTTTTACTCACCAGTTTGTTGGTCATATTGTCTCCTTTGTCAGTGAACAATTCAAAACATCACTGATAGGGCTGAGCCAAGATTTAGAAACAAATTAAAAAGCCCTGGTACAGTGCTGGACAAGAATCAAATATAAGATAAATAATTTATTGCCCGTGGTCATATACTAATCTCTGATTGGCAACAAAGGTAAGGCTGAGAATTGAAATTTGTAGTGTTTGTAGTCCCTCAAACACTGTTTGGAGTGGGTGGATTTACAGAAATATTTAAACAATGTTAAAAGTTTGTCACAGAATAAATTTTGATCTGTTAATAAGATCAATGAGAACACATTCCTTTCTGATTTATCATTGTTGCTCACCAGATTTAGGTTATATTGGAATTTGTTCTGTAATAGAATTTATTATGGACGTTTTGATTTAGGTAGTCTACTCAGATTTAACAACTCTAGAACAATCATTGTTGATAGGTTCTACAAAGTAAGCAACATTATGTTTTTAAAATTCATTTCCCAAGAAACATTTGAGATGTGCAAAGATTGCTTTCAAAAATAGTCATGAAGAATGATTTGTAATATTCTTATTGTAGCTCTTGACAAAGAACAAAGCTATACTCTTTTTTTGCAGAGTCCTATGAATCAAACAAGGGTCTTGTTGACGTGAGTTTTGTGACCACTTCAACATGTAGGATGAAACACTTAATATTTCAAGATGAAACACCAAAAATCAAATCCTCTCTTGAATAAGGAAGCTTAGATGTTAAACAATGTATATGGTTGTGTGATCAATTAAGACAAGCTCAAGGTTTGTTCTTATCGAGGACTTAACTCAGTTTTGTAATTTGATTTATTGGTAATCACTTGGGGACTTACGCCACAAGCTCAAGGTTTCTTCTTATTGTGGACAAAACTCAGTTTTGTAATGTGATTTATTGCTAATCATTTGGGAACCTACGCCGTTCATTCAATGGATATCAACTTGCAATTGTGAAGGATTTGGCAATGATGACTTTTCAATTACTTCTAATCAAACAAATTGCAAAGGGATAAGGGTTTAGAAACTCTAATCTAACTCTATCAATGCAAGATATCATTGATGACAAGGTGAGACTTTAATTGCTCCTTGTTTTGCCAAACCAACTACACTAAGGATATTGATTGCTTTTAAGGATGTGAGAATGATGTTCAAATTGTTAATACTCATCCAAATACCCTATGAAGGCTTAATCCAAATGAATCTCCAATTGAAATTAGATGCATGCAATTAGACCCAAACTGACCTTGCATTGTTACTTACAATCAACAAGCATCAAAAGGTATGGATATTATCATCACCATTAATCACCTTTTAACAATATCTTCCACTCAAATACTTCTATCTCTATTCAACATGAAATAAAATCCTACTCCAAGTGAGGAAATGTAGAAACCATGCAATACTCCAAAATAATATAAGTAATCTACCATGAAAACTAACAATGAATAAATAATAATTTTGGCAATATTATAGCAACAATCTCAACAAGTCTCCTTACAAATGGCAAGGCCTTGCCTTTTATAGTAGTTCAATTACGATGGATGGTTGAGATTAATTCACGATCAAGGGCCCAAATTCATTCAACAAAGCTCTAACCCAACTAATAGCTACAAGCATTGAGGCCCCGTTTGTTTGTCGGAAGATGACAGGAATTAGAAGATGATAATCCGATTTTGACCCATATCCACTGTTTGGAACCCTTAAAGTCAAAATCGGGTTATCATCTCAAAACCTGAATATGGGCCTAAAACGAGAATATGTATCTTCCAGCCAAAGAGGTGGAATATGTTTTGATAACCCGATTTTGGCCGATTATACACCCAATTTGATTCTCGGTTGGGTCCGCGTCCGGGTCAGGTCAAAAATCTGCTATGTTTGAATGAAAACCTTGTAAAATCTGCTATGTTTGAATCTGCTACATTTGAATTTACTCATTTTAAAACTTGCTACGTTTGAATCTGCTACTTCGATTTTCATTTTTCATGTTTCACAGGAAGGATGGACTGCTAAATCAATATTACACGAGGAAATATGGTCTTTGTCGAACGTTTCCCACCATGTACGTTGTGTCGAGATACCCATCCATACCCATTTTCCTTCACCCAGTTCAGTATTAAAATCTTTATGGTCCCAATTTTACAGATTAAGGGCAAACGATATCGGTATGATCAGTTTATCGGTATGTTTAGGGCAAACGATATTGGTTTGTTCAGTATTAAAATCTTTAATAAATATGGTCCCAATTTTACAGATTAAGGGCAAACGATATCGGTATGATCAAAAGCGTAAGTCGGTATGATCAGTTTACAGATTTTTAGGGCAAACGATATCGTTGAGCAAAATTTTGTTAGGGCAACATTAAACCTGATTTTGTTAAAGGCCCCGTTTGTTTGCGGAATTGGAATTTGAGTAAAAACCTGATTATCTCAAAATCAACCAAACGGTCCAAAACATCTTTCGAATATACAAAATCGGAATTTGAAAACCTGATTTTGAGATAATCAGGTTTTGACTCAAATTCCAATTCCGCAAACAAATGGGGCTTGAATGTTTGTCAAATTACATAAAAGCACCAACTTGTGGGCCAATGAAAAAATTATGTTGTTTTAATTGACCAATCAAAATATTGGTTAGGTAGAAGTATCAAGTGGATTCCACATGTACACGTGGTGTGATTTGACTAGATGTTCCTAGATACACATCTAAAATATTCTAATTGGTTGAGAATGAACGAATGCCAACTCAACATGCTTATCTCATAAACTTGATTAATTTCTTGGCGATGAGAGAAATATCTCTTGATACTCAACATTTCTTAGTCTTCAATAGATTGTAATGGCTCATATCCTCAAATTAGTTGATCTTCATAAGTTTTCTCTATCTTCTTTCATTTTGAAACCTTCCCATTGAAATGTGCTTGAAATCTTAACTTCTTGGCTTTGGCGTCTTGAATGATGAGGTACTTCATGTAATTGGATTATTCTACTTGATCCAATTGAACCTGGATTCTCAAAGGTAATTCAAGTTGATGGTGTTTTTCTTTCACTTATAGCCTTGATAACTCTTTTGGTTCCTTGATCTCTCTATCTTGGATTTATGTCTTCACTTTGATCCTCAAACTATCTTCTTGCTTGAGATCTTGAGCTTGGTCTTGCCATATTCCTTCCTTCTCTACGTATCTCCTTCCTCCCTAATTACCTTGCAAAACAAGAAGATGCTTATATTAAGTCCATGAAATTGATATAAAACTTCTTACAAAACTTACATTTTCATCCTCAAATTATGAAATTAAATAGATGAAATCATTTTGAAAATTTCGCAGTTTAACCGGATTTGAACCATTTCAACATGTAATTGCTAGAGAACATTATGTTTGAAGATGTGGGATTTGGTTTCAAGATCAAATTAAAAGTCTAAGAGGTGGTGGTGATTGAAGGTATCTCAAATATAAACTAATTTCAAGGTTTCTTCCCCTCAAACTTTCATACCTTTGCTTTTCAAAGTGAATTTTATTCTATCTTTGCCCTTCTTGGTTTCATCTTCTGAGACTTCTTCTAGGTGAAAATGTGATGTTGGATTGAGATTTCACCTCGATATTGTAACATTTTCCCCTATTGACATCTGATTCTCCCAATCTAATTGCTCATTCAAATTAATTAAATTACCTCATTTCTCCATGTGGTTGACTTACTTAGGCTTTTGCAAATTGATTTTTTATGGGCAAATTAGTCTCATGATCGAATTGTTTTACATGGAAAGGGTGGTGGAAATTTTGAGTACCTTGAACAAGCATGTCCAAGGTCAGGTTAGAATATGACCTGTCCTTGTCCAAGGCTCGGTTGGAATTTGACCTATCCTTGGACAACCCTATCCAAGGCCAAGTCAGAAGTGACCTAGTCTTGGACACTAGTCCAAGTACCTTGCTTGCTTTTCCCTCTTGTTTTGACTTAGAACTTCGTTGATTTCTTGCTTTTATCTTTTAGTTGCCACTTGAATCCTTCTCCATACTTGTTTATTGATCAATGAAGGTTGAATTGTATTGAGTTTTAGCTTGAGATCTTGAGATAGATAATTGAATTCCTTGCCTTAAAGGTGTGATTTCATGTTCCTAGATGGAGAAATGGATAATCTTTCAACCCCAAATTTGTCTTGTGATACTTAGAATTACCCACTCTTGAGTCATGAATCAATTGAAGGACCAAGGTATAGTCTCCATGCATGGGTGGAATTTTGACTATGGTTGGACAAGCATATCCATGGCTAGGTCGAAATTCGACTTGTCCTTGGACAATGCTGTCCAAGTTGCCCCCATTCAAACCTTAACTCTTCACCTTTCTAATTGGCTCGACTTCTCACTTCCTCATTTTCACTTTCTCCAATTCATTCTATTGGCCACAATATGGTGAGTTTGAGATTGGTTTGCCTCTTTGAATTCATATCTGATCATACCTTCACCACTTCATTCTAATCCTCACGCTTTTCTTGAAAGTTAATATCTTCATAAGCTCGACTTGGAAAGGGAAATGATGCTTCATTGTATGCCTGCCCAAGGAATGGAAATTTCTCAAAATGCTAAGGGTGGAAATTAGGGGGGCCTTGGAGCACCCTGTTCAAGGGCATGTCGGAATCCGACCTATTCTTGGACAACCTTGTCAAAGGCCAGGTCGGATTCCGACCTATCCTTGGACAACCCTGTCAAAGGCTAGGTCAGATTCCGACCTTTCCTTGGACAACCCTGTCAAAGGCTAGGTCAGATTCCGACCTTTCCTTGGACAAAAATCCAAGTCACTTCATGCATTCACTTCCTCAATTTTGTTCATTATAATCTTGCTTTGGTGAATTCATTTTAAGTTTTCAAGCCTCTTCATCTCATTTCTCCTTGTAAAGTCATTAATCTTCATGTTTTCACACTCAAAGTTCATGTCCTAGTTGTTATGTCTTCCAAGTTGACTTCATACTTCAACAATTTATTATCTCCATCCTATCTTGATCTCAAACCTCACTAAGTGTCTTATGTCATCATGTATCTTTTGATTTCAACTCCTCACATTTCAAATCCAAACCTACTTACTCAAGGTGTTAAGGCTTAGTATCCAATCTGGGCTTCCTATCGTCTACTCAGGTCCTAGATCTCTAACTCAATCTTTCTTGACATTTGATTAAGTGTTGAACTTCTCACAAGTCTACCCTCATCTCTTCAATTGGCCCGACCCCTTAGTGGGTGAATGTTGTTCAAACTCATCTCATTGCCTGGGAGACTCTAGAATTGCTACCAACTAAGGCCAACTAAGACCACCACTCCTGCCAAAGCAAGAAGAGGGGGTCCCCATTTGCAATGGGACGATTGTGTGAAAATGCTACAACAGGTCTCATGGGTCATTTATGACCATAATATTATGTTGCATCTTGGCACAAGATTAGAAGGGAATGACTTCACCAACAAAGAAAAGTGTATGAAAGAAGAGGCTGAAAATTTTCACCTGAGAGTAGATGTTTTATTGGTAGCTCATTAGATAAGAAGCACTAAACTTTGAAAGGTGACATCCACACGAGAACAAAATGAAAAATAATATGAACACTTTTTTTTCATAAAGCAACAAAAGCCCCCTTATACTACACCTTGTGAGCTTCTATTAAATAACGAAAAAACTCCATACTCCCAACTCTTAATTATATGGCTGGTTTGTCAGCCAGGTTATTACTTATGGGAGACTTGGTGCTTCTAGAATTGCAAGAAGTAACAATTATTAATTAAGGGAATTTGAGAAATGATATCTTTTATCCGTGGTGCTACTGTTTTGAATGCCACGAGAAGACCAATTTCAACATTTTACTGTCAAGAGCATGGAAGTTAGAATCTTCTACAAATGAAATATGCATTTGATGGAAATAGTATGGAGTGTTGGCTCACAATTGTAAATATGATAATACACAAATGTTATATTGACTTCGACCATTTACCTTAAATAGAATGGTTCAAGCTAAATGACTAATTAGATGAGTAACTAGATGTGCTCAACTCCTTGGGAGACTTCAATCACAATGATGTGGAAAACGAATACCCACAACATCATAGACTGTAGAAAATAATACCAATATATGTACTATGCCATATATCCTTTCTAAATCCTCATCAGTTAAGAAACACAAATGTCTAATAGACCGTAGGGAAGAATAAGATTGCTACAAACATCACTTCATTTTTTATCTATTGAATCCAACTTCTTTGTGGAGAATACTCTATGGACTGAGAGATCATTTGAACTAAATTTTGGAAACATGCTCGTATTTGTGCGAGACTAGCAATTATCATGTTGAAGATTGTGATACGAAATCCAAATTCCCTAGTGCTTCCATGTTAAAAACTCAAATACTACTGCATCGAGTTCTTGTGAAATTTTAGTATTACATTGTCCAATGCACAAGAACATTTTGTTGGAGGATGATTAGTCACCTGATATCGAATCCCACCTTGATAATTTATAGGATGTAGTTAGTAATAAAATCTAGTCTCTTCACTTGACTACACACTGATAGAAAGAGGGCATTTAATACAGTTGATAGAAAGAAAAACTAACAATTCTAATGCTTTACCATAACAAATGCATATCCATTGATGTGTTTTGATTTTTTTTCTATAATTTGATATATTTTCTATTTATAAGGGTAGGTCTTCTTTTACAGTTTGCCTTTGTCTAATAGGTCTAGTATGATACGATGCTCCAAAAAGTGTTATCTAATGAACCATTTCTATAGTCCATTTCTTATCATCATATTTTTTTATTGGCTTTGTGGAGTAGACTACCCATGTTACTCTAACATGCATAACCTTTCAACAATTATGTTGTAGTGTAATAATGAATTTCACACACCCATGTCTTTTTCTCTTATGTTTTGGCTCTACAATGATTAGCTCATCCTTAATAAGGATTGATCCAAATAGGAATCTGATATGTATTTGCGATGGTAAAGCATTAGAATTGCTAGTGTTCTTTTTCAATCAACCATATTAAATGCCCTCTTTCTATCAACTTGTAGTCAAGTGAAGAGACTCGATTTTGTTGCTGACTACATCCTATAAATTATCAAGGTGGGATTTGATATTAGGTGACTAATCATCCTCCAACAAAATGATCTTGTGCATTGGACAATGTAATGCTAAAATTTCACAAGAACTTGATGCAATAGTATTTGAGTTTTGAACAAGGAAGCACTAGGGAATTTGGATTTTGTATCCCAATCTTCAACATGATAATTGCTAGTCTCGCACAGATATGAGAGCATTTTTTCCAAACTTTAGTTCAAATGATCTCTCAATCTATAGAGTATTCTCCACAAAGAAGTTGGATTCAATATATAAAAAATGAAGTGATGTTTGTAGCAATCTTATTCTTCCTTATGCTCTATTAGAAATTTATGTTTCTTATTGATGATGATTTAGAAAGGATATATGGCATAGTACATATATTGGTATTATGTTCTATAGTTTATGATGTTGTGGGTATTCATTTTCCACATAATTGTGACTAAAGTCTCCCGAGGAGTTGAGCACATCTAGTTACTCATCTAATTAGTCATTTAGCTTTAACCATTCCATTTAAGGTAAATGGTTGAAGTCAATATAAAACTTGTCCTAACACTTGTGTATTATCATATTTACAGCTGTGAGCCAACACTCCATACTATTTCCATCAAATACATATTTCATTTGTAGCAGATTCTAACTTCCATGTTCTTGACAACAAAATGGTGAAATTGGTCTTCTCATAGCATTCAAAATAGTAGCACCATAGATCAAAGATATCATTTCTCAAATTCTCTTAATTAATAATTGTTACTTCTTGCAATTCTATAAGCACCAAGTCTCATTTTGCCTAGCAGCTCTAGTATGATACGATCCTCCAAAAAGTGTTATCTAATGAACCATTTCTCTAGTCCATTTCTTATCATCATATTTTTTATTGGTGTTAGGATTAACAAGGCAGAAATAACAATTACATGCAAATATAACCAATATTAGAAAATAATAAACCACACAAAAGAGAACACCAAGACACAGATTTAACGTGGTTCACCCAATCCCTGGGCTACGTCCACCAACAGTGAGTCCAATATTTTATTATCCAGTGATTACAACCTGATTACAATCCGTAATCCCCTTACAGCTCAATTCCGCCGCAAGTACTAAAATGATACATAATGAAATCCCTAACCCTAAGCCATATTATACAATATTTTTCTGCTTTAGGGTTAGAATGAGTTACAATCATGTCGGCCCAAAAGTAGCTGAAAATATGTCAGCCTCAAAAAAATTCGCCAAACCCCGACAAGGGCAAGAGGAAAAGTGTACAATACTTTCCTGATTAGTCACCACAAGCTAACAATCTCCCACTTGGTGACTGATCAGTATCCACACTAAAAAAACCTCCCACTTGGAGACTGATCCTGTAGTAATACTGCTACCATATGAGGCTCCCACTGGATCGAACCACCTTGGACTCAGTTGTTCCTTTATTCTGTTCAGTCTAGAAGACCAACTGAAGCTGAACATGAGTTCAACTTCTCCCTTGTTATTACCTTTGTAAACATATCTGCTGGATTATCATCTGTATGTATCTTTTCCAGCTTTAACTGCCCATCATCCAAAACTGACTGAATGAAATGGTACCACAACTATATGTGTTTTGTCTTTGAGTGCAAAGCAAAATTTTTCACAAGATGAATGACACTTTGGCTATCTGTATGTAGAAAATTATCCATTTGTGGATGTCCCAATTCTTCCATGAAGAATTTAAGCCATATCATCTCCTTGGCTACCTCTATAGCAGCAACATACTCTGCCTTTGTAGTGGATAAAGAAACCACCTTTTGTAGTCAAGAAATCCAACTCACTGTTGTCCCACCAACAGTAAATACATAGCCTGTAGTACTCCACCTGCTATCTATATCTCTTGCCTAATCTGAGTCAACATAGCCTTGTACAGTAGTAGTAGATCCCTCAAAGTGTAAACACTTACTGGATGTACCTCTCAAATATCTGAGAATCCATTTGACTACATTCCAATGCTCAATACCAGGATGACTCATATATTGGCTAACGACTCCCACTGTGTGTGCAATATTTGGCCTAGTACATAGCATAGCATACATTAAGCTCCCTACAGCTGAAGCATAAGGTACCTTGGACATTTTAGCCTCTTCTTCTGATGTCTTAGGACACATCTCCTTAGTCAATTTCAAATGACCAAGCAAAGGTGTGTTGACAGCTTTGGCGTTCTCCATAGAGAAATGTTGCAACACCTCAATATAATTAGCCTTAGATAGAGACAACTTCCTATTTTTCCTATCTCTGCAAATTTTCATTCCAAGGATTTGTTTTTCTACCCCCAAATCCTTCATAGCAAATGAATGTGCTAACTGTTTTTTCAACCCGTTAATGTGATCCATGTTAGACCCAGCGACAAGCATATCATCAACATATAAACATAAAATAATGTAGCCATCATCATCCAACCTCTTAAAATAAAAACAATGGTTAGAATGACACCGACTATATCCATGCTCATTCATAAAAGTGTCAAATTTAATATAACATTGCCGAGGTGCTTGCTTCAAGCCATATAAAATCTTCTACAATCTGCACACCAAATTCTCCTTACCCTTGACCTCAAATCCTTGTGGCTGTACCATATATATTTCTTCATCCAAAGCACCATGAAGAAAAATTGTTTTAACATCAAGCTGCTCTAAATGCAAATCTTCAGTAGCCACAATACTTAAAATAGTACAGATAGAAGTCATTTTAACAACTGGACAAAATATCTCATCAAAATCAATACCCTTTTTCTATGCAAATCCTTGTACAACTAACCTGGCTTTAAATCTTTTCTTACCTCTATCCTCTTATTTTATCCTGTAAACCCATTTATTCTGTAAAGCCCTTTTACTTGCAGGTAACTTACATAAATTCCATGTTTGATTTTGCAGCAAAGAGTCCATTTCATCTGTCATTGCAGACTCCCACTGAAGCTTTGTATCCACCTGCACAACTTCATTATAACATTCAGGTTCACCAGCATTTGTAATTAAATAGAATACAAAGGGGGAGAGAATCTGTCTGGAGGTCTACTTAGCCTTGCTGATCGTCTAACATTCACTAGGGTGTGTGGTATTTGTTGTTGCTATTGTTGTGGAGCATAAGGAACTACTAGAACATCATCTTTCAGAGTATCATCCAGTACTACATAATCATTTTCTTTCTTCTCATGCTGCTGCAACATATCTTTGTACACCACCTTCTCATTGAATATGACATCCTAGCTTCTTACAATTTTATGATTTTCAAAATCCCAAAACCTATAACCAAATTCATCAATGCCATATCCAACAAATACACATTTCTTTGACTTAGCTTCCAGCTTGGTTCTATTTTCAGAATCTATATGTGCAAAAGCTTTACAACCGAAGGTTATGAGAAAAGAATAACTCAGCTTCTTACCACTCCATGCTTCCTCTAGAATACCACAGTCCAAAGGAGTAGATGGGACTCTATTAATTAAATAAACAGTAGTGTTCACAGCCTCTTCCCACATATTTTTGGGTAGCCTAGCATGCAACCTCATACTCCTTGCACGCTCCATTATTGGCCTGTTCATGCGTTCAACCACTCCATTTTCTTGTGGAGTCCTTGGTACAGTTTTCTTTCTATGAATACCATTAGAGGAATAATAATCTTCAAATTCTGTGCTGCAATACTCACCACCATTATCAGATCTAAGACATTTTAATCTTTTACCAGTCTCATTCTCAACCAAACATTTCCATTTCTTAAAAGTTTGAAATACATTAGATTTATGTCTAAGGAAATAAATCCATACTTTTCTTGTTGCATCATCTATAAATGTAACATAATACAGAGAGCCACCAAGGGAAGATACCTGAGTTGGTCCCCATACATCTGTATGCACAAGCTCTAATCTCTCATTTTTCTTTTCCTTCCCACTCTTTACAAAACTAACTTTCTTTTGTTTTCCATAAACACAACTTTCACAAAAATCCATATTGACACATTTCAGACCAGGTAAAACTTTCTTTGAATGAAGTAATTTCATACCTTTTTCACTCATGTGCATGAGTCTGTTGCGCTAGAGTGTTGTGTCAGAACCTACAACAACATTTTGATGTTCTTCCTGTTCAACTACAGCCACTGTTCCTGAACATTTATTATCTTTTGAAACAATTAAAGTATAAGGAACAGTATGACATGTACAAAGATATAAGGTGCCTACGTTCACACCTTTTGCTACTACTAAGGAAACTTTTGAAACCTTCCAATTTCTATCATTAAAAGTAACTGTGCAACCCTTATCACCTAGTTGCCCTGCTGAAATTAAATTCTTACTCAGCCTTGGAAGATGTCTTACCTCTTGTAGTAGCCAATGATTCCCATTTTGCAACTTAATTTTAATTTTTCCTTTCCAACTATCTGATAGGGTTCATTATCGCCCAAATAAACTTGCCCAAAATCCCCTTGGACATAATCAAGAAAGTAACCTCTATGGGGTGTAGCATGAAATGAAGCCCCATAATCTAAAACCCATGAATCATCAATACTTTTTAAAGAAAGAAGCAAGGCATCCTCTTCGGGTTTATTACTTACCATATTTGCCTCCTTGTTACCTTCTTGTTTGTCTCCTTCTTTATTCTTCTGAGACCAACAATCTTTCTTCTTATGACTTGGTTTTCCACAGTACCAACAATCATTTGGCCCTTTGGATTCAGACCTTGTTCCATTTGATTTTCCTCTTGATTTCCCACAATTTACAGAGTTGTTTCCTCTCTTATTGGTTCTACCTCTGCTTTGTGCATTTAAGACACCACTTGATGTGGATCCACCTGAGCTTTTCTTACCAATTTTCTCACTCAGAATAACACCAATAACATCATCAAATTTTAGGGTGTTAGAACTAGGAACAGAGTTACTAACAACCATTACCAAGCCATTCCAACTTTCAGGCAAAGAACACAAAATCAAGAGAGCCCTAACTTCTTCATCAAAAATAACATTGACAGAAGTTAATTGACTGGTAATTGTATTAAACTCATTTAAATGATCAACAATTGACCCACCTTCCACCATTTTCATATTAAACAAACGCTTCATGAGAAATACCTTATTTGAAGTGGAGGGATTTTCATACAACTTTGCTAGGGTTTTCATCAAATCTTCAGTCGTTGTTGCTTGTGTAATATTGAATGCCACCGATTGTGCTAGACATAATCGAATACTACCAAGAGCCTTTCTATCAAGAATGCTCTAGTCCTCATCAGAAATGCTTGTCGATTTCTTGGCTTTTCCTTCCAACGGCCGCCATAGATCCTTCTGATAGAGATAGTACTCCATTTGCATTTTCCATAACTGAATGTTTTTCCCATTAAAATTGTCAACCTTCAGCCTACCCTCGTCTGCCATTGCTCCCACTCAACCATGAGACTCCCACTAAACCGTGAGATCTTCCTGCAGAGGATAACTAAAAAACAACCTCGCTCTGATACCACTTGTTAGGATTAACAAGGCAAAAATAAAAATTGCTTGCAAATGTAACCAATATCAGAAAACAATAAACCACACAGAAGAGAACACAAGACACAAATATTTAACGTGGTTCACCCAATCCCTGGGCTACATCCACCAACAACGAGTCTAATATTTTATTATCCAGTGATTACAACCTGATTACAATCCATAATCCCCTTACAACTCAATTCTGCTGCAAGTACTAAAATGATACATAATGAAATCCCTAACCCTAAGCCATATTATACAATATTTTTCCGCTTTAGGGTTAGAATGAGTTACAATCATGTCGGCCCAAAAATAGCTGAAAATATGTCGGCCTCAAAAAAATTCACCAAACCCCGCCGAGGGCAGGAGGAAAAGTG
This sequence comes from Chamaecyparis obtusa, assembly GCA_027943335.1. Classification (NCBI taxonomy): domain Eukaryota; kingdom Viridiplantae; phylum Streptophyta; class Pinopsida; order Cupressales; family Cupressaceae; genus Chamaecyparis; species Chamaecyparis obtusa. Next base: position 1,029,255 of record BSBK01006300.1, on the reverse strand, counting down.
TACAGTACTTTCCTGATCAGCCACCACAAGCTAACAATTAGGTTTGTGGAGTAGACTACCCATGTTACTCTAACATGCATAACCTTTCAACAATTATGTTGTAGTGTAATAATGAATTTCACATACCCATGTCTTTTTCTCTCATGTTTTGGGTCTACAATGATTAGGTCATCCTTAATAGGGATTGATCCAAAGAGGAATCTGATATGTAAATTAACGTGTAAAATGAATGCTTACAAGAGCATAAAGATAAAACCTTAGATGCAAACCCTAGCACAAGATTAAAAGAGAGACTGAAAAGTGTCCACACCACACTAATACATTTGGTGTTATTTTATGACGATAATTTTCCATGGAGGATACACTTTTTTTGTGAAATTTAGTTTTAGTTTTTTGTAATTTTCCCCGACGTAGTCGAAATTCTAATGACTATTTAGTAGATTGTCAGAGTTACGACTTCCATGGTCTATACAAGAAAAAAAAGAGTGAAAACCAAATCATTTTGATGTTAAGTCCGTCGCGGGAGCAAAGGAGTGCGAAGTTATTCAAAGGTAGGGCATAATGTGCATCAATATAGTAGTTCCGATTAAATAAAGAAGCTCCCGATTTTTTTCTTATTTACTTCTTCCTTAGATCGACAAGATTGTGGATAATATTATTATAGAAATAATATCTCATTGAATCCTTAGGCAATGAATTAATTATCAGCTAGTATTTCAGATCCACCAATACTACTTAGGAATAATGCACGACACTAATAAGATTGAAGTCTTTCCCTTCTAGAATCAAAATCAGAAGATATTTTATGTTGCATCCAATACACTAGACCTCTCAAAGATAACAATATTTTCATATACTGTAATTAATCAATGAATTGTCAAATTGACAGTAACTCTGGAAAATACAATTTTGTCTCCAATGAAGACTTCACAAAATTGCACAAGTGAGAAGAGTAGTAACATGGTACAACCAAATTAGGTTAATTTTACCATCGATTAGGTTCTTATCCATTTTACCCAGAAGAAAATTAACCCTTCCATCGATAAGGTTCTTATCCATGGATGGGATGATGATGGTTGGATATGTTTCTATATCATGGTATGTGATAGATAAATTTATTATGAAAAATGTGTAAATGTCTAATTGTGGAAGTATCCATTTTCCTCTCAAGATGACAAGGATCCAATCCCCTGACTAGGTCAAAGGATATGCCCCCATTTAGGTACAAGATCATTGGGATGGGTATCATGGTATAAAGTAGGAAGAATAATGATAGATATTGGTAATTATGTAACCATGACGGGTGGATAGATGATATTTGTCAAATTATTTAGATGTGTATGGGAGGCTTAACCTTATAAAGGGTAAAGTAGATTAGAACATAATAGATGGTAGATGATGCCTGCTACACATCTTGCCAATAAATAGGTTGTTGTGGTCCTTCCCAAGGTTCCACCACTACGAAATGATAATAATTAAAGGATTAAGATGATGATGATGATGTATTAATGAGAAATGAAGTGAGATGGATGTAAGGGATACCGAATACCACATAGGATCTTGTATCTAGCAAAGCTAAAAATTCATTAATTCATTATAGTCATATAATGTTGTTGATAAAAACAAAACTGTGTTGCTACAAAGTTCCTGCAATATGCTGGCAAGACAGTGTTGATCATTGAAATATGTAGAAATGGAAAGTAGCACAACTATGATTGAATTAGGGGTGAAGCATTTAATTCTTGAACATAGTTTATTGGTATTTGAAATACATTAAATCCAATCAGTTCTGAAGCGTAAGAAAAATATATCAGATTTCTTGAAACATTTTTTGTTTTTACAATATGAAATAATTATTTTGATCAAGGGATTTATTTTGAAGACAACTAATTGCATGATTAGTGAGGAATACTATTTTGAATTAAACTCAAGCATAAGGAGCAACACATAGAGATTTCCAACAATTTTGATGCTAAATTCAATGTTCTAGCAGTGATGCTGAATTGATGTGCATAGATTCATAATATTTTTATAACATATTACATGATTTATTTCACTACTTGTTTCCACTTTAGGCCAAGCTGATGTCAAATGTTCTCAAATAGCTTTCTTGATATTATGTGTTGTGGTATTTAAAATATATCAAACTCCTAATATGTTTTCAAAATTTGATGTATTTCACAAATTCTCTACATTTAAATAAAAAATAGATCTTTCATTTTTTGACCAATTTTGGATCTTCTATGAATTTGAATTTTCAGTTGTCAATTTGTATGGTAGCAGTTAATATTTTAGGCCATAGCATCCCTATCCTTGAAGTTAAATATCTATCATTACAATACTATTTGATCAAATTCATCGAGTGCTTGCTCTTGCTAAATAAATCCTCAAGGCACAACAAGATGGACACTTCCTCCTCAATATGATGACAAAATTTTGGTAATGGAAAAATATCAGGGCTCTATGTCCTACCAAGATTTCAACCGTAGTCTTTTGCATGGTGATGCCTTCTTCATTGACTTGACCACATCTTAATATAATTTTTTAAGAACTTTAAGTTACTATTTTTACATCAAGTAAGTGCATTATTGAATTAAATTTAAGCTTATAAACTGTCATATTAATTTATGTTGTTGCTTGCCTATGGGCTGAGGGCATGTCTCCAGTGTTGTGATGAGGTTTTGAAAACTGGGCAAATCTCAGAACTTTTGGTGACTTTTCCAGCTATCTCCTAATGTTTCTTGGCATCTCCAAATGTCTCCCAAAATTTTATGACTCCTGCATCTCTAGTAGGATAAAAAAAAAGTTTACACATACATAATAAATAATTCACGACTTTAGATGACAAGTGGATGAATATGAGGATTAGGACCAGTCCCTAGGGATGTGTGCAATTGGAATCTAGTATGAATAAGGTTTCTTGCCAGTTTCATGCTAGACTATGCCACTTTTACACTAGTCATTTCTCTAAGGATAAATAGATCAAAGTTAATCCAAACTGAATGGCTCAAATGATCATGTTTAGATTATTTAAAGACCTTATAGGTCTTTTATACTCCATTTATCTTTAAACCTCCATTGCACTCCCTCAGGATCTTGTAATTGATGAATTGTGGATGTTGAAAGTCTCTATGTTCAAGTATTTCAATTTGGTATACTATACTAAAACATCATTCAATAACTAACTTTTCCATTTCTATATATAACTAGGTCTAAGAAGATTTGTGTACTTTCAACATCATTTTGCTTAGTTTGTGAAGGTTATGTTGATCCAAAGTTTTCTATGTCATGTCCTGGTTCTGGTTTTAAATTTTTGCCTTGGAGGTATCCATTTGCGTTTAAAATCCTTCCTGCCTTTAAGTCCTGAGCGCATGTCTAATTTTTTTGGATAAGTCTAAGATTAATTGAAGTTTACCTTTTCCACTTAGTTGCTAACCCGCCAGCCCTATAAACTGTTAGTCGCAAGCTCAAAGTGTCTTTTACGATGTCAGGTTAACCGCTGTGAGTAGGCGATCATTCAAGTTGTCTTTTATCACTAGCTTGCGGGTGGGTTATAAGTTTAAGTGTTAACCGTAGCGACCTCATGAGTGCTTAAGTCCAAGCCTTTGTCACAAGGTCACAGATTGTCTGTTAAACTTTTCATTAATCATAGTAACCCAACAACAGCTTATGTTTATCCTTAGGTCACCAGCTCGTAGACCTATGTGACGTTTAATGAAATCCTTGGCAACTTGGTGAGTGATATTTTTATGTCAATTGCTAACTCACAATTTATTTTGATAACTTAAGTGTTTCTTTTGCGAGTTAACGCGGTTGTGCCAAGTGTCCTTGTTGCAACATAACAAAAGGATTATATCTAACATGGGCGTGATCCTATGATCAGAAGATGTAAGGAATTTACTCTTCAAGGCATTGCACCTGGGTGACATGTGGCAGCCATTTATGAGAGAATGAAGCCTTTGATATTCATCTCGCAAGGTCACTGGATGAAAACTGTTGATGATCTTGTGAGTGAAGAAAATGTTACAAGTAGTAGTTATCGTTGCACCAAAAGATCGACCTGTTAATGCCAGATACAACCACTAGACTTATAGAAGACACAAGAGGTGGTTAAGCCATGTCACGAATATCGATGGGAGAACTAACCATATTGCCAATAATCTCCCCCTTAGCATTACCCAAGGGAATTCAAACCTGTGACCAAGCTCTGATACCACTTGTTAGAAAGTAAAGTCCACCAAAGATAATATCATCAACAAAGATAACTACAATCAATAAACCATTCTCAATTTCTTTCATATATAAATTACTATCTGTTGTGCCTTTAGAAAATCCTAATTTTATCAAATACTTATCTAGTCTTGCATACCGAGTTCTAGGTGCTTGTTTCAATCCATATAAATATTTGTTCAGTTTACATACCATGTCTCCTTCATGAGTCAAGAGAAAACCTTCAGGCTGCTCAATGTAAACTTCTTCTTCTAATTCTCCATTCAAAAATGCTGACTTCACACCCATCTGATATACTTTGAATTTCTTATAAGCTGAATAAGCCAAAAACATTCTTATCGCTTCAATTCTTGCAACAGGTGAAAAAGTCTCTTCATAATCAATTCCTTCTTGCTGTAAGTATCCTTTACATAAAAATCTTGCTTTGTTCCTTAAAACTTCTCCTTGTTCATTCATCTTGTTCCTAAATACCCATTTAGTTCTTATAACATTATTATCTTTAGGTCTAGGGACCAACTCCCAAGTCTTGTTCTTTTCAAATTGATCTAGTTCTTCCTTCATTGCTTTAATCCAATTTTCATCTTTACAAGCTTCATCAAGAGATTTAGGTTCAATTTGAGAAATTAAACATAGTTCTTCTTGTACCTTATTCCGTGTCAAAACTCCTTTTTCTATGCTCCCAATAATCTGGTCAACATGATGATTTCTTGCTAGATTCCTATTAGGTGTCATTGTCTCTATTCTTGTTTCACCTCCATGTTCTTCTCTAGGTTCTTCTCTTATTTCCTCAATGTGACTGTTAGTCTACAATTCACTGTCAGTTTCATAAAATAATTCAATATTTTCTTGATCAATTCTAGGATGAATTCCTTCATCCGATTCATAATCAAGCATTCTTTCCTAAATTTTAAACTTTTCATCAACTTTAACATTTTCACTCTCAACAATAGTTTTAGTTATTTTATTGAAACATCTATAAGATTTTCTTTTCAATGAATAACCAAGAAATATACCTTCATCACTTCTAGGGTCAAACTTTCCAAAGTCATCTTCTCTTTTAATATAACACTCACTTTCAAAAATTCAAAAATAGTTAATTGATGGTTCATGTCCAAACCATAATTCATAAGGTGTCTTGTTTGTGTCTTCTCTGATACCACTTGTTACACGTAGTACTTACCATTGCACTTGTTACAAGTAGTAGTATCTTGGTCCTAAACATAGCAAATTTGTCTTCATCTTTTCTTTCCAGATGTCATAGTTTACTCCATCAAACTTAGGGCTTTCTTTCTTGAAATGATTCACCATGGATCTCTTTAAGTTGTCAAATGTTTCTTTCAAGGACCTGCTACTTTGATACCAATTGTTTGCTGCTGCTACATATTCTACTTCTGCTATGCTCTGTGAAATGCAATTTTGTTTCTTGCTTAGCCAAGAAACCAATCTTCCTCCAAGAATAAATGCTCCACCACTTGTACTCTTTTTGTCATCGACACTACTTCCTCCCTAATTTGCATTTGTATATGCACATAAGGTAAAGTCATCATTTTTTTCATACCATAATCCATATTCAATTGTGCCTTTCAAATATCTTTGTATTCTTTTTACTACTGCATAATGTGACTCTTTAGGATCAGCTTGAAATCTTGCAACAATTCCAATTGCATGTGATATATCTAGTCTTGTATGAGTTAAATATTGTAATCCTCCAATCATAGATCTATACTTCTTTTGTTCAACTGCAATAGTTTCATTTGTGCTAGATAACTTATGACCAATTACCATAGGTGTGCCAACCGGCTTACAATTTTCCATTCCATATCTCTTCAATAAGTCATTCAGATACTTTGTTTGACATAAGAAAATACCATCACTGTTCTGTGTTATCTGCAATCTTAAAAAATATTTCATCTCACCAATCATGCTCATTTCAAATCCAGTCTTCATTTCATCTGCAAATTTATCAATGGGGGAGAAGTATACATGATATATATATATATATATATATATATATATATATATATATATATATATATATATATATATTTGAAAAAAATCATCTATGGGGAGAAGAACAAAAAAAAGGAGAAGAACAAAAGAGAGAGAAAAGAAAAGAATAAAAAGAGGAAGAAGGATACAAACATCTGTTGGAGGAGATGAAGCAATATAAAATGGAAAAACTTGAAAAGATTCAATTGATGAAGAGGATGTGAAAAGATTGATTGATTTGATTGATGAAGAGAATTTGAAAATAATTCAGAGCAGTAGCATTGCAGTTTGGTATTTATGGAACTTGGATGTTTTTTCATCTATGTTGCCATCAATGCCAATGGGGGAGATTGTTAGGAATGAATGCTGAATATATCCTATGGGGGAGTATTCAAAGCCATTCTGTAGTAGTTGTATGTTGCATTCATGATTGTGGTTTTCATTGATGTCAACACAATGATCTACTGGAGATTAGCAGAGAAGCAGACAATGTTTGAATTAGCGCACATGGAGTATTGAAGATCAAGCTATGCAGAGTTGAGGACTTACTCTATATTGTGTCTTGAGATCATGGTCAAGATCACGTACATAAATTCAATTATTGATTATAGTTATGTGTAATTCAATGGAATTAGTATTCAAATAGTGTTCTTGAGAAGCGGCTTGTGGTAACTGGATGATATCTCCTAATCGGGATAGAATCTAGGCATGATAAGTTGTACAGTTGATGAAGACATTATGATAGTGACATGTGACATGGACATGGTTAGAGGTCACACGAGTGAAGAATTATTTTGTTTAGAAGTTGACAGTCTTTATGTAATTGTGAAATATTGTGTAATGTGTGAAGGTTTATATTTTGTGGGAGCATCCTAACAAATTTTGACATATTCAACATTGAAAGCCCTAATATATTTTGTCTTGCAATGTGATCACATACAATTACATATTTTATCTTTGCATGTAATCTGTCAAAATAAAATGCATACTTCCCATTTCCTAAAAATCACGTGAAATAAAACTGAGGGTCTTGAGACACTTCTCTGTCTTCTTCATCCTTGGCCACAAATTCCTAGAACCTAAAAATGGACTCTTGCACTTCATCAAAATCTGGTCCACATGAATATTTTGCAATTGCTTCAGTCTTGGTGATGACATCCATACAACCTATGAGTGTTATCCTATTTTATTTAAGAACAATTTTCATCTCATCGAGGGAAACCTGATATCTTACTAGCTTATCAATGGAAACTAATGAGTGTAAGATATAAAAATATATGGGGATATACTTTTATATCTATGTGGAGTGTGTGGGTTGAGAATATGTGATGGAAAATGTTGTGGACATACAAAACTTAATAAAACATGAACACTTATTCAGAAATCACTATTTTCTGGTGTCTTTACTTAGTTTCAAAAAACTCTGCAACTGGATATGGACTGGAAACATAGAGACAAAGAAAACCCAGAAACCTTAATAAAACATGAACACTTATCTTGAAAGGTAGCAGATTCAGAAATCACTATTTTCTGGTGTCTTTACTTAGTTTCAAAAAACTCTGCAACTGGATCTGGACTGGAAACATAGAGACAAAGAAAACCCAGAAACCTTAATAAAACATGAACACTTATCTTGAAAGGTAGCAGATTCAGAAATCACTATTTTCTGGTGTCTTTACTTAGTTTCAAAAAACTCTGCAACTGGATCTGGACTGGAAACATAGAGACAAAGAAAACCCAGAAACCTTCTTCTTTTCTAAGAAAGGTCGACCTTGACCCAAATACGGGGGCACAATCATGCCCCTTTATGTCGACCTTGACCTGCACTGCTCCGACGGAAATTCTGTTCATGGATCCTGAAAGTTTTCCGAAAAGGGTGTCCAGATCTACACTATAATTCATTGTTTCGTACCTGTTCTTGCAAGAAAAATGGTTTTGTTGTTTGGATGAGGGGTTTGCCTTGGTCAAACCCCGGTTTGGAATCAACCTTAAAAATAGAATTGAAATAGGGAATGCTGGAAAGTAGTAGAAGTAGATCTAACAATGAAGCTATGATATTCAATAGATATTCAAGTGTATTTGAAACGTAAATAAGTATGTTGATATGAAAGCTTGGACTCAACACTAATAAATGTAAATCAAAACCTCCATGATTGTATGCTTGGAATCCACCTTGAAGGGAGAATGAATAGATCTTGAAGATGCACAAAGGATCTTGAAGGAAGATCACACCACCATGATGGATAGATCTAGGGTTTTAATGATGAATCTTGAATGCTTGAACCAAATCCCTTCAAAGGATTTAATTCTTGAATTCTTGATCTTCAATGGAGAACTTGAATATTTGAATGTAGATGATTTCTTGAATGCTTCATTGATTGAGAGTGCTTACTTGATTTCCAAAAAGAGATGATTGAAAGATGGATTGAAATGAGAGAGGAAGGCTTCCTTTTATACTAGTCTAGGGCACAAACTTCTAGAGAGGCTGACATAGGAGAATTAAATTCTTATTTAAACCTTTACCCCTAGAAATCGACCTAAATTAAATATAATTTGAGAGTTTACCGTTCCGAAGTCTGAAACAACCGACCCAGAAGCAGAAAATAAATCTTTCCAAAACATGACATCCATAAACTTTGGGATCTTGAAATTTGGACCTTGGGTCGACCTTGACCTAGAAGGTCGACCTTGATCCTGAGGTCAAGAATCTTAGGTTTTCAGGTTAGCATGCTAGAATAATGCAGAAAAGAAGTGGAAAATGGGGCAGAATAGGGTGAAAAGCTAGAAACAAGTCAGAGACCTATTCAAGGCGTTTGACATGACCCCAAACCACTTAATTGGAGGGCTAAACCAGTCCTAAAGGGAAGTGCTTCCATTTTATGATGATACAATGAGAAATAATAAGATTAAAGCTTTTTGTGAACCATCACTAGGAGCTCATAGATTATGGTATCCTTAGAAAGTATCTCTTGGTCATAATTTACCAACATGTAGGATATCTCTTCAAACATGGCCAAAATATCCTGCTCCTTTTCAACATATGCCTTTATAGCTTCCTCTACATCTTTAATCAAAATCCCCAATTACCTTTGTTAACCATGAGCTCTTAAAACTCAATGTATCTATCTCTAGTTGGTATCACACCATTTTCACACAAAACCTCCAACTTTAAACATGAAAACTTAAGCCAAGATTCCAAATCCTTTTCAAGAATCTATAAGATTTCGGTGAGAGCCTGCATGGTCTGATTCAACTCAATTCTAACTACTTTCATATTGGCAAAAAATTGGAGAGATTTTTTTCATCAATTGTGTTCCTTATTCCATCAACCTATCCACCCAAGAGTCATCTTCTTTAGCCTTTTCTCTAGCCTTCTTAGCTTATTTAATAGATTCTTTAGTAATGGAGGAGGCTAAATGATCAAATTCTTTATACGATTTGGTAATATTTTGAATCACTAAAATAAGCTACACATTTTATTCATTGACCTGATCTTTTCTTTTTAATCTCATCAAATCTTTGGGACAATAAGGCTATAGAATATTGTGCATTGAGCTTGATACCTATACATGTCTATTTACTAAGATCCACCCTTGTGATTTTATAATTTAAAATCTACATCTCCTCCTTAGGTTTCTCAGCAAGTGGTTTTGCTACTTCAACATACTTTGTCTTGGTATTGTCTACAATCACTCTAGAGACTATTTTTTATTTAAATTTTTAACCTTAGGTTTCATCCTCTCAAGATGATTGAAATCAAAATCATTAGGTGAGATTTATTTCATTTTCTCTTTGGAGCAACTCTCATCAACTATGAAGGAAGATCAAAGTGCTTGGTTTGACTATCTTAAACTATAGTGTGGGAAGGGCCAGACTTAGTTTTCACTATAGTAGATACAATAGGTGGTGTTTCTATTTGTACATCAAGGGGTATTTTCTCATTCAAAAATGGAGGAATTGATTAAGGCATGAATTGATCAAAATAGATGAAGCTAGAACTAGTCATAGAGACAAACTTGGTAGAAAAAATTGGCTATAAAGTATAGTCCTAAAAAACATTAGATAGAAATTATTGCAAAGGGTCTAGGATGGTTTCAAGAATTGAAGAAGAAATGATTGAGTGGACAAGGTAAGTTCTACATTGGGGACCATTATTATGTAAAAATAATCAACACCAGTATGTAGAGAGAAGATAAGAACATTCACGGGAGTGGATACTTAAGGAGCTTTAGCAGGGATAGATCCTGCATTTGATGCACCAAGGAGTTCTTGTGTTTCCTCTTCCTGATCATTTCTCTCATTCACATCTTCTAAAACATGTTCTTTTCCTTTCTTAGATGCCACATCTTGGGGCTTCTTCGGCTTAGGTTTCTTGAGGGTGATCTTGATTTTAGTTTTAAAGGAGGAATCATCTTCTTGACTCTTGGTCCTCATCTCAGAATTATACCCAACATGTCAATTTGTGTCATTGTCTTATCTAGTCTTGAAATTATTTATCTTTATACCTTTACTCCTTAAATAAGTATTAGTATTGGCCAAGATATGCTGAAACCTATCTAATATGGAACTATACTCCTTCAATGACCATTGTATTAGTAGAAGGGGATCATCTAAAAATCTTATCTCTTCATAATCTATATCAGGTACATCTCCTTCATCTATCATACCTTCCAAAATATTGGCTAAATCGAGATCAATGATCTGCTCCAGTGTGAGCCTATAGTAGTCTATTCTTTTAATGTCATATCCCATGTGAAGATCAAATCTAAACATCTTCAACACAGTCCATATGAATGAAGGTACTTTTTACTTTGTCTTTCATACCCTAGTAATCAAAGTCTCTTTTGATTTTGAATTTCTTCAACTTGATTTTTTGGAGTTCCATTTCCATGGCCTTGGCTTTGATGGTAGATCTCAATGAGTACCTTGTAATAGCTAGTAGATGCTGAGAGGATATGGAAAATCTTGTGTTATAATCAACTGATTGTTTTGCATGGAAAACCAATAACTGCCTTCCTAACTCCATTAGGATGATCTTTCCTATTGGATATATTGGAAGAATATACACATGATCATTGAAGAAACCTTCCCTCATGTATGTGCACATAGAGAATTTTATCAACAAGCACCCATATTCATTAACTTTTTCCAGGCTACTTCATAAAATCTTCTTTTTTCTAGTGTTTTGTCAAATGAAAACATGTATACACTAAATAAAGCATCTAGAATCCTCCTATAATGGCGTCTACTTGTACCTAGAGTCAATTGATTTTATTATTTCCATGCTGGTACTTTATATCTATCACCTTCATAATTGAGTCCTGGAAATTGCTTGAAAGAGGCTATAATATATACTAGATATGAGTTTATATAAAATGTAAGAGTAGTAGGTTCTTGTGAAAAATTCTCACACAAAGAATAATTGATCAAATCACCCCCAAAAATTTATTGTGCACCTTTCTTTATAATGGAGATATTTTTGTACATCCATGTTTCACACACATTTGACTTTTTTAACTCTTTGATCCTGCTAAGTAGAGTGATCATATCGTTGATTTCTTTTTTAAAATAACTCCTATAGAGTGTCGTAGGACACCTGGTTGATATTGTTATTTTGGATTTAAAAATCCAATTGGTATTGATTTTATTTTTACAGTCTTCCTCATTCTGATTGTAGTAGGTTTGAGCATTTTCAATGGTGATGTCAAAATGTGTAGGTGGACCTAGAACTTGGAAAATCTTGTAAGTTATTTTTGCATAAAACCTCATAATCACCTTACCATCTTCATCTTTTATGCTTTTTTTAACCTTATCAAAATGATATGCACAAGCCAAGATAGATTATGGTTCAAGGACTACCATAGGGAAGGTCGAGACCAAATGGATGTGACTCTTGCAGAGTTATTTCATGCTTGATTTCATGGATTTTTTAGTCCTCTTGATGGAATAGGACATGTCAACATACTTGATCTTAGTGTCTTTGATCTCCTTAATGTTAGAGATTTTATAATGGTGAGAAAGATTTATTTCTCCCTTGGTCTCCTGGGCATTGCCAACACAATGGTGGTTTGTGACATGGTTTAATAACCTCATGTATCTTCTATAAGTCTAGTGGTTGTATTAGGTATTAATAGATCAATCTTTTGGTGCAACAAAAACCACTAGTTGTAACAAGTGGTAATAGAGATTGGACACAAGTTCTAACCCTGCACTTGCATTGGGGGGATTGTTACAATGATGACCAAGATCGATTTCACCCTTGGTCTCCTTGGCATTGCCAACACAACGGTGGTTCGTGACATGGTTAAACAACCTCCCGTGTCTTCTATAACTCTAGTGGTTGTATCAGACATTAATAGGTAGATCTTTTGGTGTAACGACAAATGCTATTTATAACAAGAGACCAATAAGGAAGGTGCAATGGTGTTTTGGTACTTGTTATGTTTGTACTTCATCTTGTTCTCAAGAGAGATAGTTGGTTCTTAAAATATTGAGTCACAATCTATAAAATTGAGATGAAAATACCAAAGCAATAGAAGATAAGGATGTGTAACTATAAGCTCCATCCTATCCTCCATAGAACAAAAGTGTTGCAAAATCAAAGCTTATGCCTTGACTCATCATATCTTGAAAATTGTGTGTGGAGGGTTGACAATGATAGGATAAAAAAAACACATGTGGGGCCATGGTTTCAATTTGGGGTTTCACAAATTCCTTGAAAATGAGGGTAAGACATATATGTTCTCAATTTTAATTGGGACTAAAAGTCTTGATTACTCATGTACATAGTCGACGTGAAGGTAGTATATAGTCAAAATCTAAAGTTATGACTGCACAAAGTGGCAAAAGCCCTTATAGTGCAATCAAAATTAAAAGTTTTGATTGCAAAAGGTAGACATATGTATAATGTTGTAATCAAAAATTAAATTTTTGATTGCAAAAAATTGTGCAAATAAATAATGAATGTAGTCAGGACTTTAAGTCCCGACTACACTATATAGTTATATGTTTTAGCTGCAATAAAAAATTTAAGTTCTGATTGCACTATTTACAATTGCACTTGATAAATTAAGTGAAGAGTGAAAACACGTGTAATCAAAACTTAAAGTTCTGAGTGCAAAAAGTAACTTTTGTATAGTCATATGTATTCATTGCAACTGATTGCAATGAGGAATGTAACTTCAATGTACAATATAAAACATAAAATTCTTGCTATCAAGACTAAAAATCTCAATTGAAAAGGATATCAAAGTCAAATATAAGATTTAAATTCAAAAGTTTGGATTCCAATCGCAAAAGGTTTGCATACAAAAAGTCCCCTTTGTTTTTGGGACTAAAACTTGTGATCACAAAGGGTGTAAAATGACATAGGAAAAAATGCAAACACAGACATATTCTCGAGGCTAAAAGATGAATATCCATGTCTTATCAACAATGATACTGAAAGAAGGGTTTTTAAAAACTTTAGAAACCACAAAAATCTTAGATCTAAAATGATCATGGGAACCCTAAGCGAAAAAGAAAACTAAGAAAAATCTTATAGAAACAAAATCTATTTAAATTTGAAAACTCAAATAATTAACATGTGCCCTAATTATAAAGGAAAAAAAATGCACATTCGTGAGTGTGAAAAATCCGTTTGGTAATGACTATGGTTTGATCACAATAGATGTGCAATACTTTTTTCAAGTGTTTTCAAAAAAAAATGGAGAGGTGAGAATGATTAAAATGACACTGAAAACAAGTTTAAATGTTAAACAAAAGTGTTATAAATCTAACTCAACTCAAGCACATAAGCATTAAATGCACTGCTACTTGTGGTTGAGACTTTTAGTCCCGACTACAAGTGTCTTTGAAATGCCCTCATAGATGGAAGTTGGGAGTTAAGGCCCGAATTGCTTATGCAATTTGAGACAAAGTCCGATTTGCAAACTTGCAAAGAAAATCACTTGCAATGTAGGAAAAAATGCTCTAAAATTGCAAGGAATTGCAAAAACTAACTTTAAGATGACAACAAAGAACCAAACAAAAAACAAAAGAACTTAAATCCTCAGCTTTAACACTTCTTCTTGTCTCAGTAGGTAAATCTCTCAACTCTGTGGTTCCCTTAGGATGAAATCTAGTAACAATCTCAAATGGTGTCCTCTTAGTACTTCTATTCACAGAATTATTATATGCAAACTCTGCTTGTGCCAAAACTAAATCCCAATTAGCAGGCTTATCTCCAACTAAACATCTCAACAAGTTTCCCAAACTTCTATTCACAACTTCAGTTTGTCCATTTGTCGGAGGGTGAAATGTAGAACTAAACTTCAATTCAGTATTCATCTTTTTCCAAAGTGTTCTCCAAAAGTAACCAGTAAACTTAGTATCTCGGTTTAAAACAATAGACTTAGGCAAACCATGCAATCTTACCACTTCCTTGAAGAATAATTCAGCTACATGCAATGCATTAGATGTCTTCTTACAAGGTATGAAATGAGCTATCTTAGAAAATCTGTCAACCACTACCAAAATAGAATCATTACCTCTCCGAGTTCTAGGCAATCCAACAACAAAGTCCATACTCACATCTTCCCAAGGTCTATCAGGTACATGCAAAGGTGTATACAATCCCAAATTCTGATTAGTTCCTTTTGCTACTTGACAAACTCTGCAACTTCTTACCATTCTCTGTATATCTCTATAAATCTGTGGCCAAAAGTATCTCTTTGAAATCAAATTCACAGTCTTATCAATCCCAAAATGTCTAGCAAGTCCACCACTATGTTTCTCCTTTATTATGTTCTCTCTCATAGATCCTCTAGGTATGCACAACTAAACTCCTTTAAACAACATGTCTTCTTGAATGAAATAATCAGTCCACTTATCATTTACTATCTATTCCTTACAAGCTTTCCAAGGCTCTGCAAAATCAATTTCAGTCTCATACAAACACTTCAAATCATCAAAACCAAGTACCTCAATTCTCATCTTTGTTAGCAAACTTCTTCTTTGGCTCAAGGCATCAACAACTTTATTTGACTGTCCACTCTTATGGTACAATGAAAAGGAAAAATTTTGCAAGAACTCAACCCAATTCATATGTCTCTGATTCAATTTATTCTAACTTCCCAAATACTGCAAAGCTTTATGGTCAGTATACAACACAAAATTTTTATGCATCAAATAATGTGTCCATTTCTTCAAAGCTTGAACAATAGCATAGAATTCCTAGTCATAAATTGAATATTTTCTCTTAGCATCATTCAACTTTTCACTAAAGAAAGCTACAGGTATTCCTTCTTGACTCAAAACAACTCCAATTGCACTACCACTAGCATCACATTCAACTTGAAAAACTTTACTAAAATAAGGCAAAGCAAGTGTAGGCAACTTTGCAATTCTTTGTTTCAATGTTTCAAAACTCTTTTGTGCTTCATGTGTCCATTTAAAATCCCTTTTATCTCCTCTCATAGTTTCTCTGTGTGTGAATTTTGTACCTGTTCTGTAGACACAACACTTTAGTAAAATATTAGAGGTTAGCAAAAATGAAAGCTGCAATGAATTAAAAGCTAAACTAACCAGGTGATTTACTGCCTTCTAATAGGTGCGAGTATGATGTTCTTAGACTGTTATCGAGATCAGTGACCTTGACGACACCTAAATGAAGGATTTGAATGCAAAACTGATATGAAATATGAATGCAATTAATCTATTTTTTTGATTTTCTATGCAATGATATGAATCTAGAATCTAAGATGAAATTGATATGCAATGAATTGATCTAAGATGAATTCTAAATGATATGCAATACTCAAAAACAAGAATGATCTCACAATAGCTTGGATTCGCAAAGATGATTCTTCAGTCTCCAATTGGACAGCGTGAGGATGTAAAAATATGAGATGATTTGTGAAGAGCTGAGCCTTGATTTTATAGAAATTTAGGGCTTTGGAGGTGCATGGGAAAAGCCATAAATCACTCAAATAACTCAGGTTGATTTTTGAGTTATTTTTAAATAAAGGATATTTAACTCACAAAAACATGCAAAAGCAGAGTTTAACTCAAAATAGAATTTAGATTTAATTGATAATTGATAGTCGTCTGCTTTTCTGATTGTGCATATTTTATTTATGAATTAATTTAATAATAGAGTGATTTATTTCCAACTTAACTGATTTTAAAAAATAAAACAATTGATTTATGGGTTAATCAATTATTTTTCAAACTTTTATTCAAAAACAATATTATTAAAAATTGACAACTTGCTTTAATTAATTAAATAAGAATTTAATCAATTATTCATAGGATTTTGAATTTATTGTCAAATTTAAATAATAATAATTAGGAATAATGGAATTAAATTCAATTAAATAATTAAGTGGCCAAATTAAATCTAATTAATCAAATATTTAGAATATTCAATTAATCAAACTTTAGGATAAATTGGATTTATCGCCAAATAATCATTAAATTAAAGATAATTAAGATGATTAGGAATATTACTAGGAATATTCTCCGATGTAGAATTTGAGATAATCAATTTAGATTTGATGATGTTTAGATGTGCCTTTGGTTAGGACTTCGATGTCAATTTCGTTCGATGTGTTGATATAGGATATTAATGAACTTATAGCCCATTTTTGGGGTATTACATTTTGCCCCTCTTTGAATTACTATGCAAAGCACAGTGGTTCAAAGATAGTCTGTGTATGATAAAGATATGAAACTAATATGAAAGATATGATGATATTAGGTTCTGAATGACCAAAGATAATGTTCACTATAGCAACGATGAACCAATGAAACAAAAGCATCAAAACGCTTCCAGACTCGATTGTCCTTAGAAGAATCACGTAGGTATCACATCTGAACCCTTCAGTTACCGAAGAACCAAGGAAATAACACTAATGAACTAATGGTTATGAAAAGCTGATACAATTTACAAGATTAGGATAATATCAGATTGATATGGATCTCGATGAATCTGATATGCCCTGAGTGATGATTGATTTTCTCCAAGTGATGAGGTCTTTTTGATGAATCAGTAACTAGATGTGGTTGTTGTCTTGATTACTGAGGAAATATATGATTCTAGATTTAGATTACAAACTTTGAATGATATGCAATACCATGCCCCCTTCGGGATTAAAATTGAAATCTGACAAGAAAAGTCAATGTTAAATGGTTTAGAAGCATGTTAATTGATTTGACACGTGGTTAAACATGTTCGAGAATGTATTTTGCATCGTTTGGAGGTCCAGAAGACCAAGTTTGACTAGCTTTGACCATGAGTTGACCAAGTTAAAATTTTGATAGTTTGATGTAAGATAATCAGTTAAGTTGAATACTAGATTTTTGTGATGACTGAAGGTTGATTATGCAAGTAGTGAATAATATAAACGATCTTAGATTTTGATTTTGGTCCTGAAAAAGGATTCTACTTACTGTTTCATTAGATGGACCTTCGTGTAAGATTCAACTCTTATTAGATTTGAAGAGATATTTGAAGAGTTGTTTAAGCATTGAAGTTTGTTTAACCATTGTGAGATCATGCAAGATGCAAAATGCAAAGAAACATGCAAAATGCAAAGAAACATGCAAAATGAAATGCAACCTAAGACCTAGGACCTAGTCACTGATCATGTGTCGATTTGTTATCATCATTGAACTTTTAGGTAACCAGATAAATTAATACAATTCCCACTAGCGATGAAACCATAGACATATGAATATCGATTTGTATGCGCAAGTATCAATACAACACCCACTGGTTAACAACCATGGATATATGAATATTGATTTTATTTTCGGAATGTCGGATTAGATATAAGCATCAAAGCACAAGCGCTAGGATGACCTCAATATCATGTCCATTTTGATATAGCAATTTGTATAAGCATCAGAACATAAATGTCATGATGACCTGAATATGCCTTGCGTGTACAAACACATCAAACAGTTAAGAGATCACTCTAAATCCAATGTGAATTACCCGTAGTGACCCTTTATCATTCACATCCTTAGGTAAGATTGTGTTTCACAGTAGGAGAAAGAACTCACTCAAAAAGACAATAGTTAGATCAAACGTCCTTGAAATTTTGGGGTATCAATGGTCGACGTACGCATGGCCATCCAATTTGAGATAGAGGCTCTTACAGTCGGACACCATTTCAATCTAGAATTTCCAAAGTTGTTAGATTTTCACATACAAGAAGAAAACAAAGAAAAGATTATGCCCCCAGTCATCACTCTCTAAATCCTGTAAAGGACATCATCGAAGAGCTCGAAGGGACATAATATGCAAAAATCTCAATGTGAATCAGTAAGCATACAAGGAGATAAAAGCATGTAAAAAACATAGATTGTTTTCAGTTTGATGTTTGATTGCGTTGTTGTAGATGTAGAATCCTTTCTAGAGACAAGACAGACAGACAGACTCAAATGAAGCTTCAAAGGACTTTGACTAGATATGACACGTCTCAGATACATGGGAGACCATAGGATATGACATTGATTGTCCCCAAGTTTTAAGCATTGATAGGATACAGACGCTTGAGCTGATTGGCGTATAGATTGACTTATTAAAAACTGGAAATGAAGAAACAAATTAAGAAATATTTACAAACTAAAGCAAGACTGAAGGCTGGGAAAGACCAAGATTGCACTGATAGATGGAGCATTTTGAAACAAGTGGCGCCCGTTTGCCGGGTTTTCACCATCTTGGTAGACATTCTATTTTTGCTACCAAGGCGTCTGTTTCCAGGTTTTCACCAAGGCACTTTTTAATTTTTTAATTTTTTTGTATTTTTCATTTTTTCAATTTTTTTGATATTTTTGATATTTTTTGATTTTTTTGTGAATCATCAAGGCGCCTATTGATAGGTTTTCACCAAGATGTTCATTTTTTTAGGACTTTTTCCAATTTTAAAGATTTTTTTCAGGATATTTTAGCATACACTGAATGCTTTAGGCATAAAATTTCTTCAGATGGAGAATGTTGATTGGTTCTCGGAGCTATTCTCCTTCAGTCATTGAGAGTTGATAGGCACCAGAGCCAAAAGTAGCAGTGATTACAAAGGGACCCAGCCAGTTGGGTTCAAACTTCCCCTTGTGTTCTCTATGTGATTGATTTTTAAGATTCTCTCTCAAGACTAGATCACCAACCTGAAATTCTTTGTGTCTGACTTTCTTGTTGTAGCCTCTAGACATTCTCTTCTGATATACTCTGAGATGATCATACGCTACTTGTCTGCACTCATCTAGTAGTTCAAATTCTTGCAACCTAGACACTCTGTAGTCATCATCAGTTACTAGACCATGCATTTTGATTCTTAGTGATGGGATTTCAACCTCAATAGGCAGTACCACTTCAGACCCATAAACTAAAGCAAAATGTGTAGCCCTAGTAGGTGTTCTAATACTTGTTCTGTAGGCCCAGAGAGCTAGATTGATCATGAGATGCTAGTCTCTTCCTATTTTATTAACTGTACGATGCAAGATTTTCAATAGATTCTTGTTAGAAGCCTCTGCTTGTCCATTCCCTTGAGGATAGTAGATAGAAGACCAATGTTGTGTGATCTTGAATTTGGCACATAGATCATCTAGGTCTTTGTTCTTGAATTGTCCACCGTTATCTATGATTATGGAATGAGGTATCCCATATCTGCATATGATATAGTTCAATATGAACATAGATATTTTATTTCCAATTGCTTGTGTCAAGGGGACTGCTTCTACCCATTTTGTAAAATAATCTGTAGCTGTGATTATATGGGTAGGTCCATTAGAAGAATGAGGATGTATAGCTCCTATAAGATCAAAGGCCCATTGGTGAAAAGGCCATTATGTAGTAAAGGGAATTAGATCTCTCCCTGGAGCATGAATTAAGTTGCCATGCACTTGGCACTTTTGACAATTCTTAGCAAACTTGATAGACTCTTTCTCCATTTCAGGCCAATAGTACCCAACCCTAATAAGTTTTCGAGCTAGTGTTAAACCATTTGAGTGTGACCCACAAATACCATCACAAACTTCCTCTAATGCACGTTGAGACTCTTCTCATTCTAAACATCTAAGTAGTGTACCATCTAGACCTTGTTTGTATAGATCATGACCAATAATGACATATCGGGAGGCATTTCAGATAAGGTATCTCTTTTCATGGTGGTTGAAGGTATCGGGAATGATTTGGTCTTGGAGATAGGAAAATAGGTTTTTGTATTTGGATGAATCATAACCAACAACAGTGCAGATCATGCCAATTTTGGGGGAATCATATGTAGGATAAGATAGTGCTTCCATCAGGAACTCATAGTGTAGCTCATGTTCAGGCTGCTGTAATAAAGTAGATAATGTTGCCATTGCATCGGCAACCTTATTCTCCGTTCTAGGAAATTGTTCAAATGTGATAGATATGAAATACTTCTTTAAATCATCTACTATTCTCTTGTAAGGAATGAGCTTTTCATCTTTAGTTTGGTACACATCATTGACTTGATGAATAACAAGTTGAGAGTCTCCATGAATGTGTAGCTCTATTACTCTCCATTCAATTGCTATTTTCATACCATTCAAAAGGGCTTCATATTCTACAATATTATTTGTGCAAGGAAATTTTAATCTGAATGCTTTTGGGATTGAGTATCCTTGAGGAGTTATGAACAATATGCCTGCTCCAGATCCATTCTGTGTATAGGAGCCATCAAAGAATAACTGCCATTCTCTAGAAGAAAGAGTCATGATAGAGGAATCTGAAAATTCCATTTGCATTGGTGTATCAGCAATCATAGGTGCATTTGCTAATTGATCAACAATAACCTATCCTTTGATATCTTTTCATTCCACATATTCAATGTCAAATTCACTTAAGAGCATGACCCATTTAGCTAATCTACCTGTGAGGGCAGCTTTGCTTAGAAGGTACTTGAGTGGATCAATCTTAGCTACCAAATGTGTGGTATGAGCTAACATGTAATGTCTCAATTTCTGTGATGCAAAGATCATAGCTAGACAAGCTTTCTCAATCATTGAATGGTTCTTCTCATATGCAACCAATGTTCTACTGATATAGTATATAGCTCGTTCCTTTTTGTTCTCATCATGCTGTGCTAGCAATGCCCCCAGTGATGTATCTGTAGCGGAAACATATAAGATCAATGACTTCCCATGAATAGAAGGCAACAAGATAGGTGGATTTGATAGATATTTCTTGATATGGTCAAAGTTCTTTTCACATTCTTCATTCCATGCAAAGGTCACACCTTTATGTAAAGTTTTTGTAAAAGGTTGTGATATATCAGCAAGCTGTGATATAAATCTTCTGATAGATTGTACTCTCCCTTGTAAGGTTCTCATTTGACTGATATTCTTGGGAGGTTGCATCTCTATTATAGCCTTGACTTTAGCTGGATCAACTTCAATGCCCTTCTTTGAGACAATGTATCCTAAGAGCTTTCCAAAAGTGACACCAAAAGTACACTTCTTAGGATTTAGTCGGAGACTGAACTTTTCCATTTTGTCTAGGATCATGCTCAAGTCCTTTAAATGCTTAGTTCTAATAATAGATTTTGCTAAAGTATCATCAACATAATATTCTATAGTTCGATGCATCATGTCATGGAAAATAGATGTCATGGCTCTTTGATATGTAGCACCAGCATTTTTAAGCCCAAATGGCATGACATTGCAAC
This sequence comes from Chamaecyparis obtusa, assembly GCA_027943335.1. NCBI lineage: Eukaryota > Viridiplantae > Streptophyta > Pinopsida > Cupressales > Cupressaceae > Chamaecyparis > Chamaecyparis obtusa. Next base: position 1,007,362 of record BSBK01006300.1, on the reverse strand, counting down.
AGAAGGTACCCCATGCACATGTGAAAGTAGTTTTCTCTTGATCCTCTAGAGCAATTTTTATTTGGTTATATCCAGAGAAACCATCCATTAAGGAATACATCTCGAAACCCACAGTCATGTCCACTATCATATCAATGTTAGGTAGTGGAAAATCATCCTTAGGGCACGCTCTATTCACATCTCTAAAGTCTGTGCACACTCTAATTGAACCATATGGTTTAGAAACATGTACAATATTGGAGATCCACTCTGCATAGTCAATAACTTGGATGAATCCAGCTTTTAGGAGCTTCTCTAATTCAGCTTTTACCAAGAGTGCAACATGAGGATGCATCTTTCTCAACTTTTGCTTGACAGGTTTTATATTAGGAGCTATAGATAAATGGTGCATGATAAGATTAGGATCCAACCCTGGCATATCTGAGTATTTCCATGAAAAGTTGATCTTTTTCTCTATTAGGAATGTAGTAAATTTTTGCTTCTCTTCTTCTGATAATGATTGTGCTACATGTACCAATTGTGGTTCCTCTGTTGTACCCAAATTGATAGATTGAGTGGGCTCAATTAGAACTAGGGATCTATCCTGTAAATGACTCAGAAGGACATCAAATATCTCATCCTTAGGCACCTTAGAGAGGTTTTCACCTTCGGATACATCTTTTATATTTACTTTTGTAGGTTCTAAGACTACCACAAAGTGGTTTTCACCCTCAGAACTCCTTTTCTTTTTCTTTTTATTCTTATTTTTTTGACTAAGATATTTGATGTTCGACTCCGTCATGCTAACGCTTGGTTCACTGATGGAAGTACTCATAGGCTCAACTGCATTGAGGTAGAAAGCAAGGGCATAGTCATTGGAAAAGGTGTAAACACCATGGCTCAGATTTGTGGAGGTTTGATCAATAAGTTCTGGATATTGGATAGTCAAAGTGGGGAAAGATTGGGAGATAGTGTTTACAGATATGGATCTATCATCATTGGTCCTAACCCGATGCTCAAGTTCAAAGGTGATATTACAACTTAAGACATTCAATTCATGAATAGGCTCAATGTCATCGTGGGAGTCCAATTCAGCCATAGGTGGATTAGACTCGACAAGTTCATCATTTCACTCTAAACTTATGTTGGGATTAGGTGCATATTGGTGAATAACATCAACATGTTTCTCTGTAATAAGATCATCTGGTTCTGGAATGGCTCCCCATTCATAGTCATTTGATTTAGCTTCTGATTCAGGATCTCTAGGAAATCTTAGAACATGAGTAAAGTCAGGGTGAATACCCCAAGAAGGGTTACCCTCAGATTCTAATTTGAATTCATACTCATGGGAATCTATCTTAGAATCACTACCACCTCCCTCTTCTTGATTGTTTTCAAGATTAGTTGGTTCTTGTGTTGCAACTATCTCTTGATTGATAGTAAGTTCTTGTATTTCTACTACATTAATTCTTTTCATTGGATCATCTTTATCATCAAGAAGGTCTTTGATCTCTTTAGGAAATTTTTCATAGGGGATGAGTTTTGAGCTGTCTGAATCACTATTTGATGGTTCTGTTTCTTCTTTCTTAAGAAGAGGTTCTCCTAGTACTATCTGCTCAATGACATGAGAACAATTACCTTTGAGGTGGAAGGGTTTCTTTTTAAAGCCTAAGCCAAATTTGTCTTTATTTTCTCTACCAATATGTGGGAGAGGTGCCACAAGACCTTTTCCTCTGACTCCTAAAGGTCCTTTACCTGAATATCCCATCTTAGCTATCAACTTATTTCCTAGACCGTATGATTTAGAAGGGATCTGTGGTGCTATAGAGTCACTAGTTTGAACATTGTGGGATTCGGATTCATCTTTGTATAGCCATGATAGCACAGCTTCATCCTCTTCAAACTCTTGCTTGGATACTTGTTTTGCCACAAATTTTTTTTTATATGTTTCAAGAGTTTCCTTAGGTTCGGGCTTGGACTGTTTCAAAGATTGTCCATAAGACTTAGGTGAGATAGGGACAAATGTCAAAGATAAGACTGGCTCCATAGTATATTCTCCCATACTATTTTCTTTGATATTAACCTTTTTTGCAAGATCTTCCATTTTAGATGTGGATGCCTCTTTCGTTGATACAATGGAAGATTCTCTGTTATTAGGCACAAGCTTATCTGTGTAATACCCCAAAAATGAGCTATAAGTTCATTAATCTCCTACATATTCAATTCGAATGAAATCGACATCAAAGTCCTAATCTAAGGCACATCTAAACATCATCGAATCATAATTGATTATCTTAAATTCTGCATCGGGGAATATTTCTAGTAATATTCCTAATCATCATAATTTTCTTTAATTTTATAATTATTTGGCAATAAATCACATTTATCGTAAAGTTTGATTAATTGAATATTTTCATATTTAATTAATTAGATTTAATATTTGCCACTTAATTGTGTAATTAAATTTAATTCTATCTATTATTAATTGTATTATTTAATTTTGACAATAAATCTAATATCATATAAATAATTGATTAAATTTTTATTTAATTAATTAAAGCAAGTTGTCATTATTTAATAATATAGTTTTTAATAAAAGTTTGATTAAATAATTGATTAACCCATAAATCAATTGTTTTATTTTTAAAAGCAGTTAAGTTAGAAATAAATCACTTTATTATTAAATTAATTCATAAATAAAACATGCACAATCATAAAAGCAGACAACTATCAATTATCAATTAAAGCTAAACTCTATTTTGAGTTAAAACTTAGCTTTTGCATGTTTTTGTGAGTTAATTATCTTTTATTTAAAAATAACTCAAAAATCAACCTGAGTTATTTGAGCGATTTATGGCTTTTTCTCATGCACCTCCAAAGCCTTGGATTTCTATAAAATCAAGGCTTCAGCTCATCTCAAATCATCTCATAATTTTGCAAGCTTACTTTGCCAAAGTCATCTACGAATTGCACAACTATTTTGAAGAATTAGAATTTGGAGAATCAAAGCTTATTGCGAATCAAGGCTATGGTGAGATCAATTTTTTTTTTTTTTTACATTCATTTAGATTCTTTTTCATATCATTGTTAGATCATTTTAGCATATCAATTTCATATAGATTAGATTTCATATCAGTTTTTATCATTCTTATTGCATAGAAAATTCAAAAATATAGATTAATTGCATTCAAACCCTTCATTTAGGTGTCGTCTAGGTCACTGATCTCGATAACAATCTGAGAACATTAATCTCGCACCTACTAGAAGGCAGTAAATTGCTTGGTTAAATTACATTTCAATTTTGCACGATTTTAATTTTTGCTAACCTCTAATGTTTTATTGAAGTGTTGTGTTTACAGATCAGGTACAATTTTCACACACACATTTCTAGCGCCCACCGTGGGGCAACCCACCTTTGCATGCTGGTTTTGATTTTTTTTGGGAGCTAAAACCCTAAAGTTTCAAAGATTTAATTTTATCTCCCAAATGGCTTCGATTTTTAGTCTAAAATTTGTTTTGCAAGTTGATGACATATCAAGGAAGCTACAGTAAAAAATTTAGAATTTTTTGAGATGTTTTGAATTTTTAATAATTTGTTCTTGAAATTCTGGAAAAAATTAATATCTGACACAAATCAGCATATTTTTCAAAATTTTTTATATTTTCAGAAATCTTTTTAAATTCTATAGGGGTCCATCTTTGTATTTTAAATTTGGACATGATATCATAGCTCAAATAGTCAATTTACAAAAACTGGTCTATTTTGATAAAATGGGTCTCTAGGGCACAAATGAAGAGAGTTTTCTAAAATTTTTGCATTTTTGGAAAGCTCTCTATGTTTTAGTAGGGGTCTCTATTCTAAATTTCTATTTTTGTGGCCAAAATCATATCAAAAAAATTAGATCTTGTTGACTAGGTCAAATGCAGTGCAAAAAAATTAAAATTTTGTGATGGGTATGCACTTATTTTTCATATGATTCAATGCATGATATGAGTTGTCATTTGGATTAATTTTTGGTTATTATTGCTCCTAACAATTTATTTTTATATCTAACCCTATGGTTTTCATAAGTTGAATATACCTTGCATATCTTGTTTGCTTGTTGGCTTGTTGGAGAGTTCGTCACTTGCTTGCATGGAAAAGCTCAACAAGAATTGCTAAAAATTAGGTAAAATCTACTAAGCGCATTGCAAAGATCTCAGGTATTCTTTTTCATCTAATAACATTTCAATTTGGCCTTAAAATAAATCTCTCACGTGTTTAGCTTGAGTGTTTCTTTGCATGCTTTTTCTATGAATTTACATAATTGAATACTAGGTTGTGACACCTTAAGTATTTATTAGTAGTCTTAGATTACTTGTGATTGATCTTGATTGCTATCTTGGGTTATTGGACTCACTAATCTGCCAGCCCCTCATTTCGCCCCATGGTTGCAATCTCAGCGCCATAAAGGGGAGGGGTCAACAAGACAGAAGCGTTAAGTGTTCCACTTGGCAACCCTTTTGTGCTTTTAGGAACTCACTTGTTTTCTAAGTTGGGGACTCATTTTTAGCTTGTGTGAGGTGTTAAGTGTTCCACCTTGTGGACTCATCTCATATCACTTTAAGCGTTAAGTGTTCCTCTTTCTTCTTTTTGGATACTTTTGGTAGATTTGCTTTTGGAAACATACATCTATGCTGACATAGTAATTAGGCCCTATGAACACTATTCGTGATTCTTGAGAGATTGGATTCCCAGTGAAATCCTTCTTGATGACAGAATCCTTGTAGGTAGGGAGGATACTTAGTGCATTTCACATTCAACTTGGTTAGTGCGTCTTCTCTTATTGATCGATACATTCTCTCCCAGGAGAGGTTGATAGATCACATGGGGTAGACAGCACAAGCTTTGGTGAATCAAAATTGGTTAGTGCGTCTTCCCTTATTGATTGATACATTCTTTTTCCGGAGGGGTTGATAGATCACGTGGGGTTGATATCATAGACCTTGGTGAGACAAACTTTGTCTTAGCGTGTCAGATTAATCTGCTTGCTTTGTTTGGGTTAAAAGTGAAAAGGTGTCAAAAACCTTAGATCTGGAGCCAAGTCCCCTTGTGGTATACTACTGTGAGTCACCTTTAGAGAGGGTTAACTGTAGCGGACAATCCCTTCATAGGGTAAACTACATTGATGGAACCTCAAGTGGTAATAGCCATTTTCACCATGGTAGTGACAGCCGCTATATAAATGTCCTTGTGGAAGAAATCTCCATGGGTATGGTTCATTGTTGGGTTGTTAGATCTCCCTAGCAGCTCCTGAAGATTAAGTTCTTGGACTGTGTCAAAAACCTAGTGCGCCGGGATTGGAGTTCACCCCTTTGGATCATAAAAGTTGCAGAGTCAAACCATTACTAAAAACCCTAGCGAGGCCAACTTTTCATTTTATAGGGTATATGTGCGTTATTGCAAAACATTTTTGGAACATACACAATTAGCGCTTCTGAGGATTAGAACGAATAAGTCACTTGATTGTTCATGCGCAAGGTTGCTTTTGCCCTTGTTCATTATTTTCAGACATGCTTGAAATCACTTGCTTGCTATTTTGCGTGCTTGTTTATCTATTTGGTTATTGAAAATGAACAAATCTGTTACAATCCTCAAATCTGGACATTGAAATTTGCAAACAATCTGAATCTGCAAACTCAAAATTTTGCAAAAAATGACGTAAAATCTTTTCTGGAGTCAAAAATCATTTCCGAAAGTCAAAAGTCATACGAGTTTTTCCAAGTGTCATTTCATTACAACCCATCTATCGTATGATTGAGTACCCAGTGTCATACAAGTTTCCATGCCAAAAAATTCAAAAGTCAAAATCCTACTTGCAACTGTCGTATGATATTTTCAACTATCATTTCATAGCATACCCACTGTCGTATGAGTCTGCAGAGTGTCGTTTGGAAAATTTTTGAAAGTTGTCAAAAAATTATCAGAATTGCCAAATATTTAGCTTTTTCGGCCTATTTCCAAAATTTATTGAACAAATCACTGTGTCAAGAATAGAGCAATAGCTATTGAGAATCAGTACACATGTCTCAAAGAATCAGTACACAAGAGGAAGAAGCTCTAATCACCGCTATGATGAGGCAGCTGCAAGCTATGCAAGTCCAGCTTGACAAACTTGAGAAAGAAAAGGAACCTAAAGAGTTCTCCATGGAAAATCTATGCTCTTTTCCATTTGATAAAGAATTGTACATGTCACCATGCCCTCAGACAAAATGTGAGCAACGTGACAACCCTTATGATACTTCTTCCACAGAGAGTGACACATTAAGCTTTGGAGACTATGATGACTATGACGATAGACAATGTAATGATACCTATGACACCTCTGTTCCTAAGAGTCCTCCTTGTCGTGTGTTCCTACTTACTACAAATGGGTCATCACATTGGATAGATCATGATGGTGATCCATATGATTCTGATTTTGAAAGAGACTTTGATGGCTTTTGTGGACAATACCTTGATTATGATCCATCTACTACTGCTGAGGACTATAAAATGCATCGTGCTAGCTTGAAACATCAATACTATAACGATCTCTCCTCTAAGAACTCTCAGGCTGAAAATAAAGATTACACTCTCAAGCAAGATCATGTTAATGTTGGACCTTTGTCTTGTGATGGTTCCCTTGCATCCCCTACTTCCTCCAATACCCGTACATTTCCTAAAGCTTCCAAGTCTTTCAAATCTTTCACAGAACCTTCATCCAATGAAAGTATTGATACTTTTCATGTGGTTCCCTATAGTTATCCTCCAGGGCTACCTCTTAAAGAAACTCAAGCTAACCTTCACTTGGCTGCAAATACTTTCAATAATGATAAACCTAAAGAGTCTAAGCCTTCATATGCTATAATCCCTACTTCAACCAGTCCTCCACCATCTCTGCAACAGTCTTCCATACAATTCCAACATGCTTCTTTGTCTTTAGAAGTGGCTCCATGTCAAGAGGATTCCAAAAATGATGAAGAAAAGAACATAAAGAAAGATCAAGATCAAGAACCCTCCATGTCATCCACTCTTTTTCATGATGTCTCTTATCCACCTCAGGGTTCTTTTGATCCTGCACACCCTTTTTCATGCATTCCACCATGTCTTAAGTCTTCTCCTAAGAAAGATCAAGCTACTACTTACACTGTTGAGCTTATTGACAATCAAAATAACCTTACTAGTCTTGCACTTTCCAAAGATGATACTTCCATTAAGGTTGTTAAAAATGGTGTTGTGACTTCCAATGTTAAGCCTATTGAAAATCAAAAGAAAAATTATGTGCTTGTGCTATCCAAATATCCTTGTCAAGATCAAAGTCTTCCATCTTCTTGTTCTACCACTCCATGTTCACTTCCACTTTCTACTCTTCCTAAGTCTTTGCAAGCTTTGAAAAATCCTATCAAAGAAGATGCTCATATTCAAGATGTCCATGATTCTATTGAAAATCCTAATGCTCACTCTAAAGATGCTGATGTCCTTGGTTGTCATATAGATGCTGATGAACTCGTTGATTATCCTTTTGCATCTTCCACTTCCGTCCTTGGACCTCTTCCACCACTACTAAGGGCTTCACGTCTGACTTCCATCTTGGGTCCTTATGTTCCTTCACTTTCCCCTCCTAACTCTCCTAATTCACCATCCATCTTGGGTCCTTACATCCCTCCATCTCCCATCTTTCCTCAAGATCAACATAGATGCATACCCTTGAATCCTTTTCATCCACCCACCCATCTAAACCAGTCATATCCTCCTCCTTCTTCCACAAGTCCCAAGTCCTTTGGAAGTAACTTGAATGTTCAATACAAGAAAAAGAAGCAATACAAGAATCCATCAAAAAAAGAAGATCACCATGTCTCCTCTAATAGACATGGAAACATAAAGTCAAAAGAGATATCTAAGAAAAAAACTACAAGACAAGTATGGGTTCCAAAATCCATCATTGAAGATATTCTCTCTAGATCATCAAAAGGAAATAAAAATCCTATGGCTATATGGATTCCAAAGTCTCTCTTGAAAGAGTCTGGTGTTGAGCAAAAAGTGAAATTGACATTCAAGCTTCCAAAGGCTTCCACTTCATTTCCCTCCAAAAATATTCTTTCATTCCATGCGCCTAAACCTCAACCTCTGCTATCCATTCACCATATTCCTTCACATATTCCTTCATTCATGTTTCCTCCACCCTCTCGCCACTCTTCAAGGTGTGTGTTTACATTGATCTTGCCTTCCTTTCCATCTACCCTTTCACAATCCTTCCATTCATTAACCTTCTACCTTCTATCCTTTTTTCTCATTTGCCTATTCCTCCTATCTTCCAACCTCACTCGCTTTACATAAAACTCTATCCTCCATTTTTCTCTTCCATATTCCTTTCCCTATCAGCATCTTTGAGCATATCATTTTGAATCCTTGGCATATCATGGTTTATCCTTCAAGGAGCATTATCTAAAAAGCTTGCCTTATTCCAAAAAAAGAAAAAAAAAAGAAAATTGAAAATGTGCCTCGGTGAAAACCTGGAAACAGGCACCTTGGTAGCAAAAGTAAAGAGAAATAAATTCATCCTATGGTGAAAACCACTCCCTTGTGGTGCCTTGGATAAGTACCATGATGAAAACCTGACAATCAGGAATCATGCGTAGTTCCTCTACATATTTCATCCATTTCATCTTCTCTCTTTGATCTTGACAATGTTGATCTATACACGAACATTTGGCTATTTTGTGAGCTATCTTACGATGATCTTGCTTTCATTCCTTCCATGTTTAGCCTTCATATCCATCTTCCTCCATTCATTTTCGCCTATCGCTATCCTTTTCCCATTTGGTCTTGATCTAATAAAAAAAGAAAGAAAGAGTAAAACACAATGCTATGAATCCTCTTGACATGTCTACTCCTTTGGACTACATCCTATCCTTCTTTGGCATTATGCTTTTGTGACTTATCCTATGCTGGCCTTTCATTGCTTGTCCAAAAGTGCTTTTACATGACAATTTTTCCCTAGCTTGAGTATTCTTGAGGAGTTTTACCTTGAAAATTTCTTCCCTTCATTCTCTTTCATTCTCTTGTCTTCCATCTCTTCCACCAGCTTGCTAATCCCTTTTGTTCTCCACCTTGCTAGACATTGGGACTGCACGATATGATCTTGCTTGGGAGTTTGCAATGGAAAAAGATGCTATCAAGTATACCAAGTATCAGAACAAGTATTAGAACAAGTATCAGAACCAGTATCAGAACCACTATCAAAATGAGTATCAGAACAAGTATCAGAACTAGTATTAGAACCAGTATCAAAATGAGTATCAGAACTAGTATCAGAACAAGTATCAGAACCAGTATCAGAACAAGTATCAGAACCAGTATCAGAAAAAGTATCAGAACCTGTATTAGAACAAATATTAGAACCAGTATCAGAATAGGTATCAGAACTAGTATCATAACAAGTATTAGAACACCTACTAGGGCTACACCTTTCGCTTTAATTTATGGGTCTGAAGCGGTATTGCCTATTGAGGTTGAAATCCCATCACTAAGAATCAGAATGCATGGTCTAGTAACTGACAATGACTACAGAGTGTCTAGGTTGCAAGAACTTGAACTACTAGATGAGCACAGACAAGTAGCGTATGATCATCTCAGAGTATATCAGAAGAGAATGTCTAGAGGCTACAATAAGAAAGTCAGACAGAGAATTTCAGGTTGGCGATCTAGTCTTGAGAGAAAATCTTAAAAATCAATCACATCGAGAATGCAAGGGGAAGTTTGAACCCAACTAGCTGGGTCCCTTTGTCATCACTGTTACTTTTGGCTCTGGTGCCTATCAACTCTCAATGACTGAAGGAGAACAGATCCGAGAACCAATCAACGTTCTCCATCTAAAAAAATTCTACGCCTAAAGCATTCAATCTGTGGTAAAATGTTCTGAAAAAATCCTAAAAATCAGAAAAAGTCTTGAAAAAATGAACATCTTGGTGAAAACCTAGCAATAGGCACCTTGATGATTCACAAAAAAATAAAAAAATATCAAAAATACAAAAAAATTGAAAAATGAAAAGTACAAAAAAATGGAAAAAGAAAAAGTGCCTTGGTGAAAACCTAGAAACAGACGCCTTGGTAGCAAAAATAGAATCTCTACCAAGATGGTGAAAACCCGGCAAACGGGTGCCACTTGTTTCAAAATGCTCCATCTATCAGTGCAATCTTGGTCTTTTCTAGCTTTCAGTTTTGCTTTAGTTTGTACATATCTCCTGGTTTGTTCTTGCATTCCTATTTTCAATAAATCAGTTTGTCCACCAATCAGCTCGAGCATCTGTATCCTATCAATGCTTAACACTTGGGGGTAATCAATGTCATATCCTATGGTCTCTAATGTATCTTAGATGTGTCATATCTAGTCAGAGTCCTTTGAAGCTTCATTTCAGTTAGCCAAGTTTGTCTCGTCTCCAGACAGGATTTTGCATCTACAACAACGTAATCAAACATCAAACAACAAACTGAAAACAATCTATGCTTTTTTACATGCTTTTATCTCCTTGTATGCTTACTGATTCGCATTGAGATTTTTGCATATTGTGTCCCTTCGAGCCCTTCGATGATGTCCTTTACAGGATTTAGAGAGTGATGACTGGGGGCATAATCTTTTCTTTGTCTTCTACTTTTATGTGAAAATTTAACAACTTTGAAAATTCTGGATTGAAATGGTGTCCGATTGTAAGAGCCTCTATCTCGAATTGGATGGCCATGCGTACCTCGACCATTGATACCCGGATGATTCAAAGAAGTATTGATCTAACTATTGTCTTTTTGAGTGAGTTCTTTCTCCTACTGTGAAACACGATCTTACCTAAGGATGTGAACGATAAAGGGTCACTATGGGTTATTCACATTGGATTTAGAATGATCTCTTGACCGTTTGATGTGTATGTTAAATGCAAATTGCTATATCAAAATGGACATGATATTTAGGTCATCCTGGCGTTTGTGCCTTGGTGCTTATATCTACTCCGACATTCCAAAAATAAAATCAATATTCATATATCCATGGTTGTTGACCAGTGGGTGTTGTATTGATTCTTGCGCATACAAATCGATATTCATATGTCTATGGTTTCATAGCTAGTGGGCATTGTATTGATTTATCAGTTACCTAAAAGTTCAATGATGATAACAAATCGACATATGATCAGTGACTAGGTCCTAGGTCTTAGGTTGCATTTCATTTTGCATGTCTCTTTGCATTTTACAATTTGCATGATCTCACAATGACTAGACGCACTTCAATGCTTAAACAATTCTTCAATCACCTCTTCCAATCTAACAAGAGCCAAATCTCACACAAAGGTTCCTCCAACAAAGTAGCAAATAGAATCCTTTTTTGGGATCAAAATCAAAATCTGTGATCATTCATATTATCAACTACTTGCATATTCAACCTTCAATCATCACAAAAATCTAGTATTCAACTTAATTGATTATCTTACATCAAACTATCAAAATTTTAACTTGGTCAACTCATGGTCAAACCTAGTCAAACTTAGTCTTTTGGGACCTTCCAACGATGTAGAATGCATTCTTGAACGTGTATAACCACTTTTCCAATCAAGTAACATGCTTCTAAACTCTCAACGCTGACTTTTCTTGTCAGATTTCAATTTTAATCCCGAAGGGGGCATGGTATTGCACATCATTCAAAGTTTGTAAATCAAATTCTATCAATCTTTCCTCAGTAATCAAGACAACAACCACGTCTAGTTACTGATTCATCAAAAGACCTCATCACTCGGGGCAAATCTATCATCACTTGGGGCATATCAGATTCATCAAGATCCATATCAATCTAGTATTCTCCTAATCTTGTAAACTATATCAGTTCTTACAACCATCGGATCATAGTGTTCTTTCCTTGGTTCTTCGGCAACTGAAGGATTCAGATGTGATACTTGCTAGTTCTACTAAGACAATTGAGTCTAGAACCGGTCACTCACTTCTTAGAATCCTAAGGTTTGGAATCAGACATTTTGACACTTTTTCGCAATCATAGGTTCATTTACTGCTACAGTGAACATTATCTTTGGTCATTCAGGACCTATTATCTCCATATCAATTCAATATCAATCAGCTTCTGTCTCATATCAATTATCAATTTCAAACATCAGTTTCATATCTTTATCAAACACAGACTATCTTTGAACCACTGCGCTTCGCACAGTAATTCAAAGAGGGGCAAAATGTAATACCCCAAAAATGGGCTATAAGTTCATTAATCTCCTACATCTTCAATTCGAATGAAATCGACATCAAAGTCCTAATCTAAGGCACATCTAAACATCATCGAATCATAATTGATTATCTTAAATTCTGCATCAGGGAATATTCCTAATCATCATAATTATCTTTAATTTTATAATTATTTGGCAATAAATCACATTTATCCTAAAGTTTGATTAATTGAATATTTTCATATTTAATTAATTAGATTTAATAAATGCCACTTAATTGTGTAATTAAATTTAATTCTATCTATTATTAATTGTATTATTTAATTTTGACAATAAATCTAATATCATATGAATAATTGATTAAATTCTTATTTAATTAATTAAAGCAAGTTGTCATTATTTAATAATATAGTTTTTAATAAAAGTTTGATTAAATAATTGATTAACCCATAAATCAATTGTTTTATTTTTAAAAGCAGTTAAGTTGGAAATAAATCACTTTATTATTAAATTAATTCATAAATAAAATATGCACAATCATAAAAGCAGACAACTATCAATTATCAATTAAAGATAAACTCTATTTTGAGTTAAAACTTAACTTTTGCATGTTTTTGTGAGTTAATTATCCTTTATTTAAAAATAACTCAAAAATCAACCTGAGTTATTTGAGCGATTTATGGCTTTTTCTCATGCACCTCCAAAGCCCTGGATTTCTATAAAATCAAGGCTTCAGCTCATCTCAAATCATCTCATAATTTTGCAAGCTTACTTTGCCAAAGTCATCTACGAATTGCACAACTATTTTGAAGAATTGGAATTTGGAGAATCAAAGCTTATTGCGAATCAAAACTATTGTGAGATCAATTTGTTTTTTTTTTACATTCATTTAGATTCTTTTTCATATCATTGTTAGATTATTTTAGCATATCAATTTCATATAGATTAGATTTCATATCAGTTTTTATCATTCTTATTGCATAGAAAATTCAAAAATATAGATTAATTGCATTGAATTCATATCTAGATCAATTGCATTCAAATCCTTCATTTAGGTGTCGTCTAGGTCACTGATCTCAATAACAATCTGAGAACATTAATCTCGCACCTACTAGAAGGCAGTAAATTGCTTGGTTAAATTAGATTTCAATTTTGCATGATTTTAATTTTTGCTAACCTCTAATGTTTTACTGAAGTGTTGTGTCTACAGATCAGGTACAATTTTCACACACAATCTGCACTTTCCTTCAATGTATTGCAAGTTGTATTCAGATCTGCGGGGATAGTAACCTCTACTCCTTCATAAGGAAACTTCAAACATTGATGGTATGTAGAAGGAATAGCTTGCATTTCATGTATCCATGGTCTCGCTAGGAGGATGTTGTAAGCCAAAGGTAGATCAAGAAATTGACATATAGTATCTCTGATAACTGGACCTACTCTGATAGGTAAGACAATGGTGCCTTTAGAAGATCTTTCTTGTCTAACCATAGTCTGGAACCTGTCTAAATCAAGGTCATCAGGAACATTGGAACCGAGAAAAGCTTTGTCTAGGATAGCTCTATGAGCTGGAGAGATCTGAAGTAACTCAAACATAGATATTTTGGCATTAGTGTGGTAGAGTTGTTGGAAAATGCTATAAGATGTTGGCCTTGTATCTTTAGAATTGGAAGATTTAGAAATAGCATTCCTTTTGGAAGCGGAAGAAAGATTGAAGGGTATCTTAGGGACATTAGATGAATATGGGATTTGTCCTTTCAGATGTGCTTGAGCTTGTGATCGATTAACTGCATTAGCTGAGGAATGATCTCTTTCTCTTCGTACAATTGTGATGACATTGCAACTTTCAGAGGGACATGGTTCAACCATATTGATGACAACATTATTTCCAAGGTAGGCATAGTTGAATTTTGCCCCCATATTAGGCTGAGAAGTTGAAACTCCTTGACCATGTTGCAGAAATGGTTTTGTAAATGTTGTATGATCATTATTTCTCTTAGGATTGTCAATTGTGATGTCTCCACTATCGATCAGATCTTGAATGGTGTGTTTCAACTGTAAGCAGTTATTAGTTTTATGACCTTTACCTCGATGGAAATCACAGAATTCATTTTCTTTCCACCAATGTGGCTTAGGGTCTGGATCAGATTGTCAGATTACTGGCAAAGAGATGATGTTATCAGCCAATAGAGTTCTCATAGCTGATTCTAAAGATTCTCCAAGAGGAGTGAAATTTTGCTTTTTATCCCAAGGTTTGTATTTTGGCTTCTTTTGGAATGGTTCAGATGAATTTTGTTCTGAAGCTTTAATGGCTTGGGAACCAAGAGTTAGGTTGTAGGCTGGTGCCTTTGATGGGGCACAAATAGTGTCAACAACACCATCTATGATGATGCCTTTATTCTTGTTCCAATTTTTGTTCTTGTCTTTAGAACTGGATCTTGATTCGTACTTGTCTTTTTGAAGTGTGATCTCTCCTTTTTTCACAAGCACTTTTTCAATTTTGATAGCATTGTCCACCATCTTATCAAAAGATGTATGATCTTGCATTTATAGAGGATAATTGATTTCTGGAACAAGGTTATTGATGAAGATTTCTAGTTTTTCTATTTCTGGAATAGGTCTGGCATATAGAGAGAACTTCTTCCTCCATCTCTTGAGAAATGTTAGGAATGGTTCCCCTGGATATTGCTTGAGATTACAAATATCAATCATGGTGACTGGATGTTGAATATTGTAGGAGTATTGCTAATAAAACAATTTGATCAATTCCTCAAAAGTTTTAATAGTAGAAGGAAATCTAGAGAACCAGTGGATGGCTGCTCCCCTTAGAGATCGAGGGAAGAGATGCATCAGATAGGTTGGTTCGTGCATGAACTCCATAGATTGTGTATAAAATTCTCTGACATGATCTTAAAGATCTAATTGTCCATCATACTTATCATACTTAGGCATCTCCACTCTTTTTGGGAATGGTGGCATGTACAAATCTTTGTCGAATGGAAAAGGACATAGGGCCTCCATGGAGAACTCCCTGGGTTCCTTTTCTTTTTCAAGGTTGTTAAGTTTGACTTGCATGGCATGCATTTGTTTCATCATAGCTATGAGTGGAGTTTCTTCCTCATGCATAAGGATATCTTCAACATTAAATTTGGGAGGAAGTTTAGCTCCTTGATGAGCTAATTGTAAAAAGTATGCCTCTCTATCTTCTTTCAAGAAATGCTTCATCATTCGTTTGAAGTTATCATCGTTTTGATATTGAGCAATTTCTTCAGGTGTGGGTTCCTGATCTGCACCATGTTGAGATTGAGCTCTTTGAGAGCCAAAGTTTTTCCCTGCTTGAGACATGGTAGGAGTTTGTGGACTCCCTAGAATAGATTGATGTGGGGTTTGTTAAATACCTCCGTGAGTTGATGAAGGAGGAATGTAACCAGTTTTTAATCGAAGGTTGCCAGCACCGTTGTCTTCGTAAAGACCAGAATCGTGGAGTTGCTCAAAAGTTGGACCTATGTGAGTCAAAGGTAAAGTATGAGATATTTCCCCAGATTTCTTGTGGGAGGAAGCTCTAGTTTCCACCATTAACTTTGGGTGAAGCAAAAGAATAAGATGTAGACAACTGAAGAATGAATTAAATCAAGATGACCAGATGACGCAACCTTGTCAAGGTTTGATTGGTTTGAAGATTCAATTAGATGTGGGTGAAGGATACTGTGCCCTGGGTGTACGGGTAGATTCCCAAAAGATAGCAGACAAGATATTACAACACTTAGTCATTTTGATGATTGATTGAAGATTGATAGTTATGACAAGGTTTTGACACAAGATGATAAAGACTCAAATTGATTAAACAAAAGGCTAAATCAAATTCAAAAGGCCACTTTAGGAAAATGATTGGATTCTCAGTAGTTGCTTCTCTATTCCTGATACAGTGATTTGTTCGATAGATTCTGGAAATAGGTTGAAAAAGCTAAGTATCTGGCAATTCTCACAATTTTTTGACAACTTTCAAAATTTTCCCAAATGACACTCTGCAGACTCGTATGACATTGGGTATGCTATGAAACAATAGTTTAAAAGCTCGTACGACAGTTGCAAAACTCGCACGATAGTTGCTAGCTGGATTTGACTTTTTGAATTTGACTGGCAGAAAGACTCGTACGACAGTGGGTTCTTTACCATACGACAGTTGGGCAGTAATGAAATAACATTTGATGAAAAATCATATGACTTTCTGACCTCCTAAGATGACTTTTGACTCCAGAAAGGAATTTCACTTCAAATTTTGCAAATTTAGGGTTTTTAATTTTAGATTGTTTGCAAATTTCAATGTCCAGTTTTGAGGATTGTAACAGATTTGTTCATTTTCAGCAACCAGATAGATAAACAAGCATGCAAAATAGCAAGCAAGTGATTTCAAGCATGTCTAAAAATAATGAACAAGGGAAAAAGCAACCTTGCGCATGAACAATCAAGTGACTTATTTGTGCTAATCCTTAGAAGTGCTAATTGTGTATGTTCCAAAAAGTTTTGCATTAATGCACATATTCCTAGAAAATGAAAATTTGGCCTCACTAGGGTTTTTAGTAATGGTTTGACTCTGCAACTGTTATGATCCAAGAGGGTGAACTCCAATCCTGACGCACCAGGGTTTTGACACAGTCCAAGAATTTAATCAATCAGGAGCTGCTAGGGAGATCTGACAACCCAACAATGAACCACACCTGTGAAGATTTCTTCCACAAGGACATTTATATAGCGGTTGTCACTACCACGGCAAAAATGGCTATTACCGCTTGAGGTTTTGTCAATGTGGTTGACCCAATTAAGGGAACGCCCACTACGGTTAACCCTCTCTAAAGGTGACTCACAAGATATACCACATGGAGACTGGTTCCAGATTCAAGGATTTGGGTTTTTGGTACTATCCAAAAAGAAAGTAGAGCATAATCCCCTAGCCTTTTCACTTTTAACCCAAACAAAGTAGATAGATTAATCTGACATGCTAAGACCAAGATTATCTCACAAATATCTATGACGTCAACCCCTTAGGATCTATCAACCTCTCTGGAGAGGGAATGCCTCGATCAAAAGTTGAAAACACATGAATCTAGTGGAACGTGAGACTCCCTCAGTATCCTCCCCACCTACAAGGGATCCTTCATTGAGAAGAGTTTCACTGGAAACCTACTCTCTCAAGATCCACAAATAGTGTTCATGGAGCCTAATTACTATGTGTAACAAAGATGCTGAAAGCAAACTATGTTCATTTTTTATAGCCCAAATGAAGTCTGTGATAGGAAAGCAATAAAAGTCACTCAAGCTAGACACATGAGATGTTCGTTTTAGATCCAAAATTGAAGTCTTATCAGCTGAGAAGATTACTTGAATTCCTCACAATGAGCTTATTAGATTTTTACCTATTTTTAGAAATTCTTGTGCTTTTTCCAATCAAAACCAGCAAGAGTCAATCAAAAATAGAGAATTTCAATTGTTAAGATTAGCCGTTAGTCGAAATATGAAAACCAAATATGACAAACTGCCCTAAAAAATGAAATGACAATGAAAATCTGGTGCCGAAACTTGTATGACAATGGGTCTCCTTCCAGATGACTGTCCAAAAACTTGTACGACACTGGGTGTATGATGATACGATAGTTTAACTTCCAAATGACAGTGTGTATAGTTTGGCATGACTCTCGATCCAATAGACTATTGTATGACAGTGGGTATAGTCTGAGATGACTTTTGTCAGAAACTCATATGAAAATTGTACGGACATAATTTAAAAATCATAGTTTTGGCTCAGAAATCGAGAAGAAAAGATAAAAATTGATAGAATTGAATTGGAAACCTATTTCAGGGGCCCACGGTGGGTGCCAGAAATGTGTGTGTGAATTTTTTACCTGTTCTATAGACACAACACTTCAGTAAAACATTAGAGGTTAGCAAAAACAAAAGCTATAATGAATTGAAAGCTAAACTAACCAGGCGATTTACTGCCTTCTAATAGGTGCGAGTATGATGTTCTCAGAGTGTTATCGAGATCAGTGACCTTGACGACACCTAAATGAAGGATTTGAATGCAAAACTGATATGAAATATGAATGCAATTAATCTATTTTTTTGATTTTCTATGCAATGATATGATGAAAACTGATATGAATCTAGAATCTAAGATGAAATTGATATGCAATGAATTGATCTAAGATGAATTCTAAATGATATGCAATACTCAAAAACAAGAATGATCTCACAATAGCTTGGATTCACAAAGATGATTCTTCAGTCTCCAATTCGATAGCGTGAGGATGTAAAAATACGAGATGATTTGTGAAGAGTTGAGCCTTGATTTTATAGAAATTTAGGGCTTTGGAGGTGCATGGGAAAAGCCATAAATCACTCAAATAACTCAGGTTGATTTTTGAGTTATTTTTAAATAAAGGATATTTAACTCAAAAAAACATGCAAAAGCAGAGTTTAACTCAAAATAGAATTTAGATTTAATTGATAATTGATAGTCGTCTTCTTTTCTGATTGTGCATGTTTTATTTATGAATTAATTTAATAATAGAGTGATTTATTTCCAACTTAACTGATTTTGAAAAATAAAACAATTGATTTATGGGTTAATCAATTATTTTTCAAACTTTTATTCAAAAACAATATTATTAAAAATTGACAACTTGCTTTAATTAATTAAATAAGAATTTAATCAATTATTCATAGGATTTTGAATTTATTGTCAAATTTAAATAATAATAATTAGGAATAATGGAATTAAATTCAATTAAATAATTAAGTGGCCAAATTAAATCTAATTAATTAAATATTTAGAATATTCAATTAATCAAACTTTAGGATAAATTGGATTTATCGCCAAATAATCATTAAATTAAAGATAATTAAGATGATTAGGAATATTACTAGGAATATTCTCCGATGTAGAATTTGAGATAATCAATTCAGATTCGATGATGTTTAGATGTGCCTTTGGTTAGGACTTCGATGTTGATTTTATTCGATGTGTCGATATAGGAGATTAATGAACTTATAGCCCATTTTTGGGGTATTACAGTTTCACTCATAGCATTACAAATAGAACTGAAATTTCTAATGAACTTCCTATAAAAACTTGGTAATCCATGAAATGATCTTACCTCTCCAACATTCTCTGGTGTAGGCCAATCAAGTATAACTCTTACTTTCTCAGGGTCCATCTTCCATCCATCAGTTGAAATGACAAAACCAAGGTACACAATCTCTTCTTTCATAAATGAACATTTCTTCAAATTAATCAACAACTTTTCTTCCTTCAATCTCTGCAATACTTGTTTGATATGTTCAAGATGTTCTTCCTTATTCTTATTGAATATCAAAATGTCATCACGATATACAATTAAAAACTTACCCAAGAATCTTTTCAGAACTTCATTCATCAGCCTCATGAAAGTACTAGGTGCATTAGTCAAACCAAAAGGCATAACCAACCATTCATACAAACCTTCATTAGTCTTAAAAGCAGTTTTCCATTCATCCCCTTCTCTAATTCTAATATGATGATATCCACTCTTAAAATCAATCTTTGTGAAATACTTTGCTCCACTCAAACTATCCATTATGTCATCCATCCTAGGCAAAGGAAATATGTACTTTACTGTTATCTTGTTTATAGCTCTAGAATCAGTGCACATTCTTGATTCTCCATTATTTTTCAGTGCTAACACAACAGGTATTGCACAAGGACTCAAACTTTCCCTAATCAAACCTCTCTCAAGCAATTCTTGCACTTGTCTATTCAACTTAGTCTTTTCATCAGGTGTCAACCTATGTGGTGCTTTATTAGGCAAACTAGCTCTAGGTATCAAATCCATACGATGACTTATACTTATCATAGGCAGTAAACCATCATGTACATTATCAGAAATGATATCATGAAATTCAGTCAACAAAGGTTTAACCTTAGGTGCATGTTCTAACTCATCTTGTTTCTCATTTTTCCTTGGAATTAAAGAAAAAAAACATTCTGTTCTTTCATTTCTCTTGCAAACTTTTGACCATCAACCAAGCATACTTTGACTGTAGTACAGTTACCTTCATCAAAATTTTCTACTAAAGGCAATAATACTTGTTTCTTCCCATCCATCCAAATAGTATATTGATTCAATCTACCATTATGTAAAGCTTTCCTATCATACTGCCAAGGTCTACCCAAAAGAATATGACAACAATCCATAGGCATAATATCACACAAGACTTCATCATGATAATTCCCAATTTTGAATTTAACAAGGCATTGTTCACTTACAAGTAGATTATGCTCCTTCTGGATCCAAGCAATATGGTAAGGCTTAGGATGTTTCAATCTCTATAACTACAATTTGTTAACCAGCTCTTCAGATGCCAAATTATCAGAACTTCCACTATCAATGATTACCTTGCAACATTTGTCAGCGATCTTACATCTAGTTTTGAACAAAATTTTCCTCAGAACAGGTTCCTCATCAGCTTCTTCATTCCACAAGATCCTTCTTAGCATCAAGTTCTCACCATGTTCAAGTTCATTAGACAATTCCTCAACTTCTTCACAAGCCAAATTATTTTTTCCATTACCTCCAATCTTCTTTCTAGAGTTAGTACATTCAAAAGCTCTATGTCCTTCTTCACCACATTTGTAACAAGTACCTTTAAACCAATATTTCTCTTCTCTTTTCCCACTATTGTTATTCCTAGAGTAACCAATATAGCTACCCCTAGAGTAGTTACCTCTTTTAGCAGGTTCATCTTTCCATCCTTTATCTTGTACTATATTGTTAGATCTGCTACTTTCTCCATAAGATCTTCCTCTACTTCTCTGAAATCTTCCATCTCCTCCTCTTTGTCTTTGTTTATGTCTCTTTGTTTATCTTTCTTCTGCCTTCAAAGAAAATTGGTATACTTCTTCCACACTATCTATTTTCACATAGTTGATCTCATCTTGAATCGATGTCCTCAAACCATTTAGGTATCTAGCCACCTTCTCAACTTAATCATCCACATGTCCAGATCTAATATCCAATTTGTAAAAATCCTCAGTATATTCTTTCACACTCATGTCCTTTTGTCTCAGATTTTGCATTTTTCTCATCAAAATAACTTGGTAGTTAGCTGGAAGAAAATTCTTCTTCATCTTTCCAAGCATCTTCATACATGTCTTGATCTTTTCTTTTCCTCTCTTCTGTCTCTCAGTTTGCAAATGATCCCACCAAAGAGATGCATGCCCTTTCAACTTTGTGACTGCTATCTTAACCTTCTTATTATCAGGAGTACCTTCATACTCAAAGTATTTATCCATCTTAGAGATCCAATCCAAAAGTGTATCGGTCTCAAGTCTTCCATCATAGCAAGCAACTTCAACTGTAGGTCTAGAGTTAGCCTTAGACAAAACTCTCAAAAGTCTTTCCTCATCTTGTTCAACTCCAGGTTCAGGATTAGGTGCTACTTCTTCTTCATCACTAACTGTAGATCCCTATAGTTTTTTTTGACCATTAGTGTTTCACACTTAGTCATTTATCTAGGCAATGATGGTCGATCATCACTGTGACCGAGTCATTTTGTAAAGGCCGAGTTTTGTATTGTATACTTACCGAGTAGTAGTACTGCCGAGTAAATTCATGGTCACTATATGTTTGTAATATGACGAGAGTATAGTTATTTCCAAGTTACATATATTAGTGGTTATCGAGTGACAGAGAAGTTCAACGGATGCCGAGTACAGTTTATGCCGAGTCTTAGGAATAACTTTTGTCGAGTTAGCCAGAATTGACATACAAGTTTGGAATGGCACAATGATCGAGGTAAACCATTTTTGGTGATAATAATGTTTTGTATTTTGTCTATTGAGGTAATTAAAAAGGTAATTATGCATCCATATTATTATCATTGATCCCTATGTAAATACTAGAGCCAATCAAAAAATTGTATAGTTAAGGCGACAATAGAAATAAATCTGATCCGTAGATCTTGAAACGGTAAAACATTTTTGTTGTTATATAAGGGCAAGATCTAGATCAAAGATAATTGTGTGAATCAGAGAGATAAGATGGAATTATTATGAGAAAATGATCAGAGAAGTATATTCAAAATAGTGAAGTATTCAGATAGAGTTCAGTGGCTGAGCTAAGAAGTGAAAGGACAAGATCAAGAAAGATCAGATAGAAGAGATCAAAATATAAAGAAAAGAGGAGATCTGTAATCTGCATACTAGTGCAAACTGAAAGATCAGGTACTGAGACATTTTGACTAGTGTATCAGGGTAAATCTCTTCACCGAGTAGTCTTAGCAGACTTTTTGTAAATCTCTTTATCGAGTGCTTACTTTATTGTAAGTTTATAAATCCTTTAACAAGGTAGACTATACATTATTTTTGCTTTTAATTGAGTAGACCTTTCATAGGGTAGATCATGATTTGATCACATTTTGTAAGCCTTAACAGGCAAAACTTATTACTGTAGTAGTGAAGATTTGTGGGTATCATCCCCACCCCAGTTTTACCTTTCAAGGGTTTTTGGGTTACCAAAATCTTGGTGTTATGAGTAATTTCATGCATGCTGCTTTATATATTTTGTTGCTTACAATGATCAAGTTTTATTTATGTTATGCATAATAGTTTTATCAGATCAAAGGAGAAAAGTAGGTAATATCTGATTCACCCCTCCTCTCAGTATTACTTTCCCATTTATATTTCCAACAATTGGTATCAGAGTAGCAAGGTTTCTCTTAAGGAAGTCTAACCACTTGAGGAAAAAGATCTTAAAATGGAAGCTTATAAACTGGGGAAGATTATAGAGAATCAAAAGATTGAAGTACAATAGGCATTGCAGCAACTGGAAGTAGCCAGAGGAGAATTGAAGAAATCTTTGAGCAAGAGAAGAGAGATTGCAATCCAACAGAATAAGCCACAATACAAAGAGGAAGACATCTCTAGACTATTTGACAATGGTAACTCTATTGAGAGTGATAAAGCTATAAAAGAACTACTGGAGAAAAATACCATACTAAATGATGACATCAGAACTCTAAGGAGAGAACAAGAAATACAATCTGTCAGACTTTGTGAATTGGTGGAACAGAAAAAGAAAGCTGAAGATGATAAGATAATGGCTGAGGAAGACAAAAGACAAATTGCAATCAGACTAGATGAAAGAACAAGTGACATGAAAATATTGACTAATAATCAATTAGACATGGTAAATCAGCTACTGATGGTTAATCAAGAATTGGGTAGAAAAGATATGGAAATCAATCAACTAAGGTTTGAGAATGATCAGTTGAAACATGATCTGAGAACTGAAAAAGAGATCAATGAAAGGATGAACAAACCCAATGAAGCTGCAAAATATTTTGAAGAGCTGTTAAGATCACCTAGAAGATCTAGTGATAGATCAGGACTTGGACTGAACGAACATTCATCTACTGAAGAAGGAGAATCATCAATGAATGGAGAACAAAAGATGGCTAAACCAAAGAACACCAAACCCACATGTCATCACTGTGGAAAGCCAGGACATACAACCAACATATGCAGAAGCAAACATGGTAAGTCTGATTCCAAGCCTAAGTTTAATGGACATTGTTTTAACTGCAAGAAGCATGGACATCAAGCACATGAATGTAGATTCAAAGCTAGTAATGCATCCACCTCACCCAAGTTTCAAGGAAGTTGTTTAATTGTCAAAAATATGGGCATAAAGCATTTGAATGCAGATCTAGACCAAGGTGCTCATCAAATGAGAAAACAAAGCCAGTCACAAAGCACAACTGTTACAATTGGGATTACAACACTTGGTATAATTGCCATTATTGTGGCAAGTATGGACACATCAGAGAAAATTGCATGAAGACTCACTTTAGAGGAAAATCTAAAAGCTAGATGAATGGAAGCATGGTTTGTTACAAATGTAACAAGGTCGGTCATTTAAAGAAAGATTATAGATCACCTATGTTGAGCAATGAAAATTTGAATGAAGGTATTCATGAGAAACTGAAGAGTCAGATTGAAAA
The DNA here is from genome assembly GCA_027943335.1 of Chamaecyparis obtusa. Taxonomy (NCBI): domain Eukaryota; kingdom Viridiplantae; phylum Streptophyta; class Pinopsida; order Cupressales; family Cupressaceae; genus Chamaecyparis; species Chamaecyparis obtusa. The sequence continues at coordinate 983,110 of BSBK01006300.1, read as the reverse complement.
GACATGGAGGAAGAAAGAACAAGAAAACTCAAGCAAAGCTAGCACATCGGCGATCACCCAATCCAATGGATCAGGTGATCACACTTCTTCTAATTAAGCTTGAAAGGTATGTTCAGAACTGAGTCTTGCAAAGCCTTATCTTTCATCAGTTCCTAACATAGAACTGAGCAAAAGTCCACATCAACATAGATAAAGATGCACTAGGACATATGTGAGAAAAAATAGAAAATTTCAGTTTTGATGCCGAGCATCAGTGTCAACGACCGAGCTATCAATGCATGCCGAGCACCTGCAATAGCCGAAATGCTATGTATGCCGAGCTATGTCACAATGGTTATATAGACTGAGCTTGTGAGTTTGCCGAGACAGCTGTAATCTACCTAAATCTGTACGGAGCATTTATGAGGCCCTAATCCTATTTTTTTGGATTGTATAATGCGAAAAGTTGCCGTTAATTTCATTTCACCAGGCTATTCAAGATTTCAGAGAGCGATTTAGAGTTTGAGCAACCAGATTAAGAAAAATGATTTTGAATTCTCTCAGCGTGCCGTCGACAAAATTCATCTACAGGGTTATTGACAAAAAGGTACCTTACTGAGAAAATATTTTATTTTTGAAAATTTTAGTTTAAAATGGCATCATCATCATCCGCACCAGTCAATAAACAAGGAATGGAAGTTTTCAATGTGTAACTTGTAAGGAACGAAGTCTGCAAACCGAGGGTATTCAAGACAATGTCAAAAAGTGCTGTCAGAGGAGATTTAAATGGATCCCTTTCATCTATTCTGGAGAATGTGTTGTTGATGAATGATGTTAGGTCTTGCTATATGTGCAAAATTGGAGAAATTGGTGATTATGAGATCAGGGAAGCATATGACAAATTATGTGTCAACGGAGTATTGAAGCTGGAACATAAGGTTGTTGCCGATCAAGGGTTAGTGCATGCCCTAAATTTCCCGCAAAATTTCAAAGTGGAATGGATCAAGATCATTTTGGGTCGAGTACATGACATGCAGTTATGGTTGGAAGACGGACCAGTGAAGATCACAAATGAAATGATACACAAGGTCACTGTTTACCCTACAATTGATGGGAAGAGAACAATGAAATGTGCAGGAAAAGAGGATATTCAAGAAAACACCCAGGTAGTTTGGAACAAATGCGGCATGACAATTTCCACCATTACCAATCTAGAAATTGACTTCATTGTTAGAGTCATCTCGCATAAGTTTTACCAATCCAGTCAGTTGGACAACATCCCCTATATGGCAGTGGACCAGGCATGGAAGATTATTAAGAAAGGACACACATATGAACTTGTCGAGCTTCAACTGACTCAACTTACTGAGAATTTGAGCTCCATTCGGACGATGAAGAAATCTATGTGTAAGTTTGGTTCCCTACTGATCTGTATATTCTTTTATGTTAAGAAATGTTTTCCTACACATGGTGATGTCACATGGGATAAGAAGAAGCTCATCACAGTTCAAATTAATGATTTTATAAACCAGATTGGTGATGATTTTGAGGGAATTATGGATAATTATTTCATTGAGTTTAAGAAGAAGATGAGGAATAGGATTAAAATCCCTGTGTCTTTAATTGAGAAGTACAACAAAGATATATGCTTTCTGGTAGACACAGACTTTACCTATGCATAGGCAGTCCTACCTAGGGTTTCATGGTTAATGCCATTACCCTATGAACTCAACATAGATGAAGCTACTACAACAATCACAACCCTCCTAGTTGAGGAAATTAATACTAAGGCACCCTACTTTGGAACATTTGAAGAGGCCAAATCCAAGATTTCTTTGGGATTATTGGCTGCCACCACTGAAAGGAAAAGAAAGAAAATAGTGAGAAATTTGGAGGAATATGTCAAAGAATCTGAGAAGGATGCACCATTGGAGTTAACCCAAGGATTGGGAGAAGATGAATCGAGTGCAACTAGTAGTAGTGAGAAAGAAGAAGAGGAAGAAAAGAAACCAGTAATTGTCGAGTCCCCACCAAAGAGAAGAGTGTTGAAATGAAAAGTGTTAGTGACACCATCACTAAGGCCTTAGACTAGAAGAGCTACTACAGTGACTCCAAAGAAGACTCCTCCATCTGCAAAGCAAAAATCTGCTCAACCCAAGGCAGTGCCGACCAAGGTTATGAAGAAGCCGAGAAGGAAACTTGTTCTAACAGAAGATGATGAAGAAATAGAAAGTGATGAAGAAATAAAGGGGAAGGCTACATAACAAGGTACACATCAACTCTCTTTTGATGAGTTATGTCATAAGCTTACTAAAACAACAACAGTAGATGAGGTAAAAAGATTAAAGTTTGGAAAAATGAGTATTGGAGATAAAGAGAAAGTTGAGGATGCTATTCTTGAAATGTTATGCATTTTCAAAATGTTGCCAATTGAAATTGAGAATAGAATTCCAAAGGAATTGTGCAACAGGGTCGCACAGAAATGGGAGTATGCTCTGCAAACAAAGAAGGAAATCAGGAAGAGTACACTAGCACAAGTTGAATCCACTCTCACCCCTGCAGACATCAAACAGACAATTGAGCAATATAGAGGCAAGTTTGACCCAAAAATTAGAGCCTATCACATTCTTCAACACAAGGTTGAAGATGTTTTCCAAGAAAGTTTAAGAATTTGGAAGGTATTGTATGGTTTGATACCCGCTCCTGATGAAGAAAAGGACAAAGGAAAGAATGAAGGAAAAAATGCCACCACTTCAATAGTTGTTGAACCCTGACATCAAGAAAAACAAAATGGAGACTGATACTCCTAAGGAAGTGAAATCACATGATACATATGAGGTTCACATTGTTGACATACCGAAGGAGAGTCCTATTAAGAATTCATTCTTAACTGAGGATGATTTGAAGAACACAAAAGCAACTGACACACCCTTGCCCGGTAGCAACATTGTATTGTTGCAAGTCATGGATTATCCCACCATTGCAAGCACACAATTTTCCGTTGATAATCCTACTCTACTTGGAGTTGCTACTGTTGATCAGTTAGTCGGTACAAGTTCAACCGAGGAACCCATTAAGTCGGTACCACTAACTCAATTTTTTGAGGAAGAAGTTAAAGCAACAGACAACATTCAAAGTCCTCCTAAGGAAGAACACAACACATAAGAACAAGGAAGAAAATTAGATAAACAAGTTGTTAGCCCTCATGCCAAGGAGAAGGAGAAGGAGATGGAGAAGGGGAAAGGGGGAGAAAACACAAAAGGAAAACTCATTGAAGAATAGGAACCAAAGGAACAAGAGGCAATAAAAGCTCTTGTACAGATGCCGAGTGGAAGCACTCCACCGAGAGGACAAAAGGAGAAAGATGAGGTCATAATTGATGAAGAAATTATTATTCCTAAATGGGATACAGATAATCTTTCCTATGAGCAACTGCAGATAATGAAAGATTTGTTGACAAGAAAGAGCAGGCAAGCAGAACTTCGCAGAGAGCATCAACAAAAATAGGTTCTTCATGAAATTAAAGATATATTTAATGAAGTATATGACTTCTCTGATGTAAATAGTTCCATTCCTATATTAGAACAACTTGTACACATTGTTCAGAAAGTAAATAATGAAGTTAGTTGTGCAACTGATAAGTTATTTGAATGGTCAGAAAGAAGATTTGAGACCAAAATGCTAAACAAGATATCTGCCGAGATAGAAGTAAAACAGGTTGAGCTGTCCAAATTGGTAAAGGAGACTGAGGGATTAGTTGTGAACAGATAGTATCTATTGGCCAAGATATGTAATGTTGAATTGTTCATAGAGGAAAATCAACAATTGCTTGAGACTCTCAAGCAAGAAATCAAAGCTACAAGTTAGTCCTTGACCTTGGATGCCGACACCAGTGCCAGACATTATGTGAAAATTATGCAAACACAAGGTAAGTTAGCCGAGCTGATGGCTAATGATGGCAAGATTCGTTCTCACCTACTCTCTATTCAAACTGTGTTAACACCGCATCTAGAGGCTATACAGAGAAAATTAGCAAAGGCTAAAACATTGATCTAGAGTGATCCACATTTGTCCACAGCCGAGAGCCTTATCAGTTTAGCTACTGATTTAGAAGTGAAGATAGAAGTTTTGAACCTTTCTTCAATTGCTTGGACCGATGCACTCTACATGATTACGGTGCTGCATAAACCTTTTCTAGAGAAATTTTTTGAGCTACCTACTGATGAAGAGATTAGTCGTGTCAAAAACAAGGGGGAATCATCATGACACAAGTCCGAACAAGGGTAGAATAGGGACAGGTAATAAAATTTTGAATGTATATATATATATATATATCTCAGGGGGAGTATGAGTATTAGGCTAGTACAAACATACTTTTGTAAATTGTGTATACCAATGTCATGACAAAGTGTTTTTGCCACTAATGTCAAAGGGGGAGATTGTAGATCCCTATAGTTTTTGTTGACCATAAGTGTTTCACACTTAGTCATTTATCTAGGCAATGATGGTCAGTCATCACTACGACCAAGTCATTTTGTAAAGGCTGAGTTTTGTATTGTATACTTACCGAGCAGTAGTACTGTCGAGTAAAGTCATGATCACTATATGTTTGTAATATGTCGAGAGTATAGTTATTGCTGAGTTACATATATCAGTGGTTACCGAGTGATAGAGAAGTTCAACTGATGCTGAGTGCTAGGAATAACTTTTGCCGAGTTAGCCAGAATTGACATACAAGTTTGCAATGGCACAATGATCGAGGTAAACCATTTTTGGTGATAATAATGTTTTGTATTTTGTCTATTGAGGTAATTACAGAGGTAATTACGCATCCATATTTTTATCATTGATCCTTATGTAAATCCTAGATCCAATCAAAAAATTATATAGTTAAGGCAGAAATAGAAATAAATCTGATTCGTAGATCTTGAAATGGTAAAATGTTTTTGTTGTTATATAAGCGCAAGATCTAGATCAGAGATAAGTGTGTGAATCAGAGAGATAAGATGGAATTAGTATGAGAAAATGATCAGAGAAGTATATTCAAAATAGTGAAGTATTCAGATAGAGTTCAGTGGCCGAGCTAAGCAGTGAAAGGACAGGATCAAGAAAGATTAGATAGAAGAGATCAGAATATAAAGCAAAGAGGAGATTTGTAATTTGCATACTAGTGCAAACCAAAAGATCAAGTACTGAGACATTTTGACCAGTGTATCAAGGTAAATCTCTTAACCGAGTAGTCTTAGCAGACTTTTTGTAAATCTCTTTACCGAGTGCTTACTTTATTGTAAGTTTATAAATCCTTTAACAAGGTAGACTATACAGTCTTTTTGCTTTTAACCGAGCAGACCTTTCATAGGGTAGATCATGATTTGCTCACATTTTGTAAGCCTTAATAGGCAAAACTTATTACTACAGTAGTGAAGATTTGTGGGTATCATCCCCACCCCAGTTTTACCTTTCAAGGGTTTCTGGGTTACCAAAATCTTGGTGTTATGAGTAATTTCATGCATGTTTCTTTATATGTTTTGTTGCTTACTATGATCACGTTTTATTTATGTTATGCATAAAAGTTTTATCAGATCAAAGGAGAAAAGTAGGTAATCTCTGATTCACCCCCCCCTCTCAGTATTACTTTCCCATTTATATTTCCAACACTAACATCTTCAAGATGTGCGCCTCTTCTCTGGGCTGTCTCTACAGCTTCAAGCCTAGTTGCAATCTGCCTCAACATATCCATGATAACATTATCATTTCCTCTACCACAAACCATCTTGACAATCAGGTTCCAGTAAGATCATAACCTTCTACAAGTTATAGGTCAGATCTCAGATCTGCCACCCTACAACCAATCCAATAAGGTTCTCCACGATCCAATCCACAAGAAAGAATCCGCTCTGATACCAATTGATGCAGGGGCATGGTAGATACAAATAGAATCAAGAAGAATTGACTCCACTTGAATCAACTAACAAGCTCTGATTAGAGTTACACATAGAAGCAATATGAAAACCACATGAAATCAATGAAAACATAATGGATATGAGACAAGCAACTGGTAACTGTTGGAAACTGCAATTGAAATAATTTTTGTATTGTCATTGATGTCAAAACTTAATTGGTAAGACTGTTTCTACTTAGGAAAGTACTATATCTATTTGAGTGTTGCTAAGGGGCTAAGAAAGGTTGGTAACAATAGCACCTAAGGAAATGTTGAGTTATCTTGATACTACAAAGTGTACTTGACTATGTTGCACAATGATGAGATAATGTATTGTTTATCTTAGTAAGACTGAAGACTAAACTAGTAGGCTTAATTGAGAAAAGATTGGTAAAATCATGTTTAAGCTGAGTAATGTTAGTGTCGACCGAGCATCAGTTAATTGCTGAGGAAGATACTGTAAGCTGAGGAAATAGTTTTAGTAATGACCGAGCTTTCTACATGAAGACCGAGTGGACAATCACAGTATTGACCGAGCATCAGGAATTTTATATTTGAAGAGAATTTAATTTTGGAGCCGACATTGTTGAATTCTTGGATTATATTTGACTTTATTTATTGATTATTTGGAAGCATTAAATGCACTGTAAAACATTTTATTGTAAATCTTTAAGAGATTTGAGATGATTCTAGAAAAGGAGCCAAAGGACATGAAGTGGGTAGATTCAATGAATCTGACCTAATCCTAAGATCTACGAATGAGATTGAGCGGAAAAAGATGATTTAACCTAATTGATGAAAATATAAGGGAACCTGAGCATTTTGATGTGTATGTACATGGAGAACAGAGAATGCTGGAAGAGGAAAGTTTTATTGACTGAATAAGCAGAAAAGGCTGAAGGAGAATTATGGTGATTGCTTGAAGAAAAGTTTCGAGCAGATCAGAGATGGAAATGGCAAAGTTTCAAAGTTAGTAAACCAACATTAGTGTACAGAATCAAATATGATATTTGCAAAGTGAGTTGTATATTTTTTAGATAATACTGCTGCTACTTTCTAACCATTGTAATAGTCAAAATCCTTTTAACAGAGGTTGACCTAACAATCATATGTTAAATCCTTTGAACAAGGTTGCATTCTAATGGAGTGTATGTAAGTCCTATGACTAGGCTCACTTTTAACAGGGTGATTGAAATCCTTTAACCGGGTCACACCTCACAGTGTGTATTGTAACCTTTGACAGGGTTGTCTTTTTACCGAGCTCACTTCAGAAGAGTGAAAATAATAGTAGCATGTTACAAAGTGGTTTTTCCCAAATTGGGTTTCCACTATAAATCCTGGTGTTAATACCTATGTGAATGTTTTGGTTTGAACATTACTATGTTTTGCAAGTTAAGTTACAACTGGGTAGTGGACTGCATTGTTAGATGTTTCTATTATTGAATCAGTGATGACTGAGTTTATTTTGGTTATTGGATCTGATTTAAAGATAAGTTTTTGAGAATTTTTTATACATCAAGACCTAAGAACAACTGATTCACCCCCCCTCTTTGTTGTTCTAAATCATATTAACAGTAACAACACTGGTGCAATTATATTAAATCTTTCAACATGTTCGACTGTGAGGCCTTCTGGGTTTCGGCCTTGTACAATGAGAATTATGAATTTGGAGTCTCAGCTCGCATATTATCTTCTTTTCTTCTTCTACTACTCTTCTATCATCAACATCTTACCATCAACTAAACAACCTAAGCTTCTTATATAGCCAGCTAAGCCACAAGTCGGCCAGTCATGCATTTAATTACATTATAGGTCCAGCCTAGAAGAGTAAACCAAAACTATAGAAAGAATGAACAAAAATTAATGTGAAGTTATATTTAGGTCCACACATGATCCAAGAACATGCCACTAACTTAGCAAGATCCAATTCCATCATACGACACCGCACAAGATGAAAAGCTCCACGTTTCACTTGTAAACTGGCTGAAAATCAATACCCGAGAAAAATGGTCATAACTTTTAACTCATAATGAATTAGGACTTGCGGTCTTAGGTGAAGATAGTACTTTAGGTCCTCTTAAAGTCCATGGATATGAGACAAGAAACTACTGTAACAATACTAGTGCAATTATATTATATCTTTCAACACGCCTGACTATGAGGCCTTCTAGGTTTCAGCCTTATACAATGAATTATGAAATCATAATCACAAATTGAACTCAATCTTCTTTTCTACCATCCTCTACTTAGAAATCCATCTAGAAATCCCTTCTAAAAGAACCCAAGCTCCAAATATATAGCCAGCAAAGCCACAAGTCGGCCAGTCAGGCATTTAATTACATTATAGGTCCTTCCTGGAAGAGTAAATCAAAACTAAAGAAAGAATGAACAAAAAATAATGCAAAGTTATATTTAGGTCCACACATGATCCAAGAACATGTCCCTAACTTATCAAGATCCAATTCCATCAGATGACACCACACAAGATGAAAAGCTCCACGTTTCATGTGTAAACTAGCCGAAAATTGATACTCGAGCAAAACGGTCATAACTTTCAACTCATAATGAATTAGGACTTGCAATATTAGGTGAAGATAGTAATTTAGGTCCTCTTAAAGTCCATAAGAGTGCAAGGGATGATTCATTAAGGATAAATGACTACACGATGCGCAATCAACATGTAGAATGGAGGAAAATACGGCTCTGACAGCAAGGAAAACAACTATAACTTTGAAACGGTCCATCCAATCCTTATGTGCTCATAGGAGAAGGTTCCCAAATAGGTCCTCAACATCATGTAAGCTTCACACAACATGAAACCAATAAATGTAATGTTTATAGTGCAAACAAAAGAAAACAAGAAATGTTTTTGGCTGATGCAAGATTGCTCAAAGACCCAAGATGCTCCTTCATCAATCCTCTAACTTCATGGACTCTCGTGGTAGATTTAAAGGCTCATATTCCATCTTTGAGTTAGCATTCAAGGTTTAAAAATTCTCCTCCTCTAGCTATTACCATTTTCATAGATATCTTGGCTTCTCCAAATTCTTTCGATGATTCTCTTTAGTAGGTTTATACATGCCTATAAGATCTAACATACTAGGATGTATACATACTAGGAATTTCACATATATTTGTTAACTCTCATCTTTGGGATATTGATGACATCATCAAGGACATTGTTCTCTTTGATGATAATTAATATGGATCTGCATATCCTTCTCTTAAATATATAATGGGGGTATATTTTGACCTTCAATTATTTCTCCACGCCTACGTGCTTCCATGGTGACACATCTTGTAGTTATTCTTGAGTACACTACTTTTGACTCTATCGTCAATTATGATGATATCAAGTTTTAGTTTTAATAGAATCTTACATGGTACTTGATTTCAATGATTAAATATGTCTACATGTAAATTTAATGGTAATTCAAATGAAAATAACATGAAACAAGTCAAAACAAAACATTCAACCAACTAAATTTGCACATACCTCCGATTGAGCTTGAATGGAAGCATCCTATTCCATTGATTTTCTCCTTTGTGGATGTAATGTGGATATGCTCTCCAAAAAAAAAACTAATGTATTCCCCAAATGACTGCTAAGCTTAATGTGGATGATATGAAGATCTAAGCATGCAAACTAGATAGAGGAATGAGATAAAATAAGTGAGTCGAGATGCTACAAACTAATGAAGATGAGTATGCAAACTAAAAAAGGTAGACATGATTATAAGATATGAAACATGATGATATGAATGCTATGATAATGCTAAAATGTTGAAAATGATCTTAAGATTCTAGAAGAAAACTAACATAATGACAATGCATATGACAGATGGATGAAATGTTCAACGAGAGGCTCCTATTTATAGGATTTGGAGGGAAATGGATGGCGAGGATTCAAAATGGAATGATGGGTCAAGATTCAAGAGGATCAATGAGGTGGATACCAAGTGGAGGCTAAGTGGATGCCATGAAAGCAAGATGGTTGGTTATGCAAGAGGGGTGAGTTGCTCACACATGTGTGGGAAACCTTTGAAATTGATGACTCATAAGGATGAGGAGACAAAGAGGAAGAGTGGAGGTGGCTCAAGATGTCTCACACATGTGTGAAATCATTCCAAAGAGGTAAGAGGGGACATTTATGTAAGAATACATAGGTGGTTATTTAAGGAAGGTGGTTAGCCACCTTGGTAAGGGTTGCTCACACATGTGTGCACAAGATTAGGAGGCTAATTATTGTAAGAATTACAAAATTAGTTTAATTAATCTAAGATTAATCAAAGAGATAGGTTTAGAGGTGATAGTGATAGGTATAGGTTAGAGATTTAGGTTAGGCTTAGGTTTAATCAATTAGGAATGAATTAAATCAATGATTAAGACTTGAAAGGGGATATTTAAATAATATAAATTATTTAAATAAAGGTCAAAAGGTTAGTGTAGTTAATTAAAATTAAATACACTATTAGGCTTAGAAAGGAGAATGGATATAATTAATTAAATTAATTACTTATATAGAAGAAGGATAATAATGTAACTAGATAATTATATTATTAAGGTTGGTTAATTAATTAAATAATTTTAATCAATTAAGAGGTTAGGTTAGCACAAGACTGGAAGGGACAATTTTAGACGTCTACAAGATCATATCCTCTTTTAGCATTGGCATGGAGAAATGCAAGCATTTTTTAGATTACTTCATCCTAATACATCCCTTCATTCCACCTATGGAGTGAAAGTTCAATAGATTTGAAGTATGATTTTTTGTTGTTTTAAAAGGAAGTGCATTGTTTGATGGGGAAGAACCCACTTCAACACTAGTTGTGAGATGAATTGTATACATTCTCTCTCTTCTTTATGGAGGCATTCATACACCAAATCTTACATGGACTTCAAACGTATTATGATTTGGGGTTGAGAGAGGGCTATGGTGCAGCTCATTTTCTGTCTCTTCTTTCAAAGAGTTTTTCCTTCTCTTATAGGAGGAAGGGAAATATGGGTTTCTGATGAGGGTAGAAAGCCCAACACACAGAAGGAACAATAAAAAGGAACAAAAGTCACCTTCATTATTTTTTGATTGACATAAATTTTGATTACAAAGAGATTACTAAACAATAACCAGCTACATGCCCAATGGCTATAGCAAAGTTATAAATTACATAGAGTTTTGGAAACTACCATTTCCTACCATCCCACAATCTTCTTCCAAAACTACCTTCCAACCCTAAAAATGGGCTCCAAATAACATGTTTTTCGGTTTAGAACCAAAAGTTGAAATTTGGCGGTTGGGTGCCAAAACAAAGAATTTGAAATTCAAATTTGAGCTAGATGCGAAAATAAAGCAGTTCTCAAAAAATGGTCCAACTTCCGGGAGGCATAACTTCTGACTCAGGTGTTCGATTGACGCATCATTTGAAGCATCAGAAAGCTCTTTGAGCGAACTACGACCCTATGGATAGGCTCTACTCGTCCCCCCATTTTTGAGGCCCTACGAGACCGTTTAGTGCCTCAAACTTGATTCTGAAGATTTTTCAGCGGGTTTTTAGAAACTTAAAACCTTATTAACTTTCAAATGGTAAACAATTTTGACCCGATTCATTCACCAAAGTGCTTACTTTTCCATTTTCAAGCTTCCCTTAAATTTCTATCTCCATCTAACCTAAAATTAAAAGTTACTAAAAATAGTAGGTTGACCTGAAAATGCACCAGTTGAAAGCTGAGAGTTCGAACTTCTTATTCACTCAAATGGGTATCCAGAAATGAAAAAACTTCGAAAAGAAACTAGCATAAAAGAGATATTTTTGGGTGATGCGGGATTGCCCTGACATTGTTGGATGCTCCTACATCAGTTTCTCTCTCTTCTTTTTATGGGAAACATTTTTTACATGAGTACATAAAGTGCCTAGATATTTATTGGAACTCATTTCAATCCACCTAAGCTATACTTATGAAAAGACACCAATTTATTTAATTTTCTTTGAGTTTAGTTTTTTTTTTCTAGTGTTATTATGTAGCTAAAATAAACTTACATAAGTAGGGGAAGTGTACTAGTAGCTATTATAGCTAATATCGTACACCCATATATCTTAAACGATACATCAAACTTCAACAATTTTTTTTGGTTTTCTCCATATACAACTTAACTACTTATAGCTATTGTTCTGGCTTCTAGGTAGTAATGACACAAGTTATGAGATCTGTTATGTGTGCAAGGTTTAAAAAGTGATCATTTCAAAGTGTGGCCTGATACCTACTTAAATATGCCCCAATAGTCATGCACTACAACTACCTCAAAAATAGCCAATACTTATGCACAAATGCTCCAATAGTCATTTGAAAATTGCCAATTTACTTATGCTAAAATGTCCCATTAGTTGCTCAATTTAGCTACCTACTCGGAGTACAAGTGGTTGGCTATTACTACACGATATATTTATTAATGGGGTTTAAGTTACCATTTTTTTGGCTTCTTTAAAGTTATCAATTGAAAATTTGGGTAAGCAAGGCTAACATCGTGCACCCATAAATCTTATACAATACATTAGATTTCAACAATTTTTTTGTGGTTGTCTTCGTGTACAACTTACTGGTTATAGCTATTGTTCTAGCTTCTTAGTAGTAAAAACACATGTTGTGAGATCTGTTATGCACGGAAGGGTAAAAAAGTGGTCATTTTAAAGTGTGCCCCCATACATACTTAAAGATACCCCAATAGTCGTGCACTACAACTACCTCAAAAACTGTGAATACTTATGCACAAATGTCTCAATAGTCGTTCAAAAATTGTCAATACTTATGCACAAATGTTCCACTAGTTGCTAAAAAATGCCAACTATTGGTGATACAAATAGGTGGCTATTAGTACACGATATATTTATTAATAAGGTTTAAGTTCCAATTTTTGACTTTTTAAAAATTAATAATTAAAAATTTGGGTGAATAAAAAGTAAACAGTGATTAGAACATGGAGGATAACTCCTACTCTTCCCTTGATTACATTCTACATGATTGAATTTTATTTATAATATTTTGTAATGAGTTGTACTACACTTGTGCTTTTGACCTTTATCCCATTTGGGTTTGAAGTCCCCATCCTTGGTAGCATATCATTCGAACATCTCATCTTTTGCACTTTTGCATTGGCTATCTCCTTTTGCACATTGCATCTTATTGGTCTTTGTAAACATCTTTTACCTATTAGAAACTTGTACGTTTAGACAAATCTTGTGCATACATTAACATCACGTCTTGACAGATGTGAGAGAAATCCTCTATATTTTATATCTTGTACTTACATCCTCATTCTATTATAATAATGTTTTATGTTAAATCTTCAAATTTGTGATGGTCCAATTTGCTTGTTTGAGAAGCTAAATGTCCTTTCCCCCTCATTAGCATACTTTTAACGTATACATTGTACCTTTTACTTACTCTTTAATTCCCTGAGGTATAATTGTGGATATTTAATTGTTTCAGATTTATTATTAAGTTAATGGAAAGTTATTAAAGTTTAAGTTATGTTGTACCAGTTGGCTATGATGTTTGCAGGTCATTTCTTCAGGAATTGTTTTATACTTGTTATGAAATATATTACAAAGTTGCATGTGAATTAGATCTAATGAAACACTATTTAATCATTGCTGCTTTTGCATTCTTAACGTGAGATTAACATCTGATTTCAAGTGAATCATTGTTTCAATCAATTTGTTCTCTTTATGGATTACATGTTGACAGATGTATGACTGAATGTTTTCTACTCTATTTCTATAATTATTCCTACATGTGGACAGATGGATAATGATATGATTGTAATATTAAACAAATCAAACACAGATTATTAGGGAGAATAAAAAATTATTTCATCTCTCTTGGATAAAGAATCTAGGTTGGTTTTGGTTTGAGGTTATGATAACATATTTTTGGTTTTGGTGTTTAGGAATTTATTTGAACATGTCAATTGTTTTTAATTTTGTAATGAAAGTAAATTCTTTCAAATTTAAAAACATATACAAATAGTTTATGGATTGTGAAAATCTACTTGTTCTATTATGTCATCATTCAATCTATTTTCTAGTACTTTCATTGATGTAAAATATATGGAAATTAGAAAAAAAACTTTAGACTTCAACCCCAAATAATTATTGAAGTTTGGACACCCAATACTAGGTAGACACCAACATCTTCAACATTCATGTCTATTGGAACTTTGGTATATTATTTCCCTACAGAGAATTCCTAATGAGAAAGTATGTCGAATTTGTTATAGTTTATGTTGAAGTTTATGATCTTAGATTGGTAAACAACTACATAATAACTTGCAATGAGCTATGTTTATGGAAAGTTCTAGATATTTTGTTTTAGCTTGGAGGTTTTTCCAAGTCTAGCATTGCTATGATTGTAACAATAATTCACTTATATGAGAATTCAAAATAATATACTGTATATTTTTTAAAGTTATTAGAGTGTACAAAGTAGTGCAAACACAAAGCATTCAAAATAATATACTATACATTTTTAAAAGTTATTAGAGCATGCATAGTAGTACAAACACACATCAATCACTACTGGAATACATAAGATGAAAGGTAGGAGCACGATGATGTTTTATGTGAGTTTTAAAGGTATGGAACTTGTAGCAATATGGTTCTCTTCATTATCACAAATCATGTTTAGCCTTTGGTTCTAGCATAGGAAGCCAAGTGCATGGTATATGCATATAGGTATAAATCATCAACAACCTTTAACCATACCTGAGTAACAAATGGCTAATCATTTAGAATATTTATACATGTGGATAAGCCATGTTCAGTATAATATGTAGTATGTTCACATCATGGTATGGTTGTGTGATAGTTGTCATTCTACGCGGAATCTAGATAATTAGATAGTTGGCATTTCATAAGAATGCCTATTTAATTTCTTATAAGGATGGAATATGTCAATAATGGATGATCCTAGTTGGTGTATTGTTGTGTAAAGATATGATGAACTTGTTTGTAGGTTGTACACTATTGTCTGTAGATTGGTATACATTGTTAAAGAGACTACTTTTATTAAATACATTATTCTTGCATAATGCATTTGTGTTTATATTTTCCTATTGGATTATTTTTTAAAGAATTTCTGTCACATAAATATTGTATCCTCTGCATTTGATCTTTGTGTACTATTTCATGTTATTTTTCAAGTGCTCGAAATTGAATTGATATAGAAAATTGATATAATTTTATCATATAACCTTAAGGTCTTTCAATATCCTACTATGTCAATCAACTATAATAGGGAATAGATTCTAAATTTTGGTATTAGAGCATGATTTCTTGGGTGAATCCGCATCATTTGGTGTCATAGAAATGTATATTTAGTACAATAAAACCGTTGATGGATTACAATTATGAAACCTTGGAGAAAAGTTTTCTTACAATATGTGTGTAATTGATTTCAACGGAGCCTTTGAAAGATATTTTGAGAATAAAATACATATTATTAGATTTATGGAAAGCACATCATATTTTTATATTGAGCATTTCATTAATAAAAAAATGTTTTATAGAGGTTGAATGTAGAATACCTACTAGTAGAGAGACATTTTCAGACAAAAAAATCTTCTTCCATAAAACCTATTCCTAGTGAAGATTGTAATAGATTAGATAAGAAAGAAAAAAATAAGTTTCTTCTATTTATTTTAAATTAAATATGTTAGTGATATTTAAAAAAATCCTTCTATATATTTGTTATGAAAGAATATAGGAATACTATATCAATTTGTGGGTCTTTTAAATAATTTTTTCTTGAAAAGGAGGTTATGTATCTTAAAGATGAAAGAAGGAGAATTAGAAAATGATCATCTCAATGCCTTCAATTTGATTCTAAGTCAATTAATCCAATATTAGTCAAAAAAGAAGAAGGTGATAAATGCATAATATTGCTTTGTTCTTCACTTGATTCATGACAAAAACTAGAATGACAATTGGTAACTTTCCTTCACCAAAGTTGAAGAACATCATAGTTATCTTATTGAATGATATTATGATAAATCCTATGGATGAATCCTCTAGAGATGTCTTGTCTTGGTTGTAAGTGATGGCTAAATGATAGAGGGAGTAAGAAGAAGGCTTGTGAAGATAAGAAGCACAAGAAGAACAAGTCTAAGTCTCCTAGTAAACCTAATGTAAAATGCTAAAAATATGCAAGAGAAATCATAAAAGATTTAAGTAAGTCCAAGAAAAATGATTCTTCTGATATCATTGAAAATGAAGAGAAAAAAAGAGTTAAAGAGGCTTAAGTCCACAAATTAATCATTTATCTTCAAAACATAAACTACTACGTTACAATGACTTTATAATGTCTTTTTTCCTTTTAACCACTAACACATAAATAATAACTAACTAAAAATTAGTATTTTAAAATCAATTGACATTAACATATTAAATTGATTGTTTTTAACCAAATAGATCCTATAACACTAATTAATATGCTAGTAAGGTTTTTCTATCTTTAATATATCATCGAGAATAAGAACATGATTTATAAAATTCCTACTCCAACCATACAGTTAGCCATTAGAACTTTGATCTAAACAATTTTCTTCTATCAATACTTAAACATTGACTTACTAACAAGATTCTTATTGAGATGAACAAAATAGTAGAAAATTATGCTATTAATTTGATCCCATGACTAAGAGCATCAACTTGAAACAATGAAGTTAAATTCTAAATAATTCATAGAACAATATAGTTCTACAAATAGAAAAAGATTATGTTATTAATTAATCCCATGGATAAGAGTATCAACATGGAGCAATGATGTCTAAATTCTAAATGATTGATAGGATGGTAAAACCCCACAACTATGCCCCAAATCTTTCTTCCAATCCAAAATACATTAGAAGATTGTGGCAAAAAACAAGTACCAAATATTACAAAAATTTAGAATAATCGATAACCATAATAGCTACTTGGCCAAGTTCCAAGTAAATAAAAAGAACTAAAACCAATAGAATATTGTTGTGAATTTCATTACAGAAAGTATTAGTCATGGCGATAGAATCTAAAAGTTGTTTATTTAATCTTTTCTCTCATTCAAGATAAGTTTTGTCTTGATTGAACAAATACATCCATCTCTATCTTTTTTTCTGATACATATTTCTTCCAAGACAAACTCATGTCTCCTTGTTTTGACAATACTAATTTTGTATACCAATGGATTCTAAGAATTTGTTGTGGTTATGAAGGCTTAAAAATTTAGTATAAATAATTAAAAATTATTTTTCATTTTAAATAATACTTTTTAAATCTAGATTTGGTTAGATGGTTTATATAAAATTGTATTCATAGGTGATTTTGTTAAATTAATTAATACGATTTTAAAAGAATCATTTAAACAAATAAATTTTTAGTGTGTGATGTTTAAGCTTGTCTTTATATATTTGATTCAAATTAAAAAATTAGACGTCATATAGATGAGATAAAGCTTAATCTTGTATATTTGATCCAAATTAGACATGAGATGGATGCGATAGAGCTTAATCCTATATACTTGGTCCAAATTAGAAATTTAGACATAATATGAATGAATTAGAGTTTAACTATGTTATCTTCCAAAATGAGTAAATGGAGGATACATATGAAATGTGAGAAGAATATAATTGAATTTAGATGCCTATGATTCACATCATCAATATTTGACTTGGATTTGGGATAAACTCATATCCCTCGTACACCCATAAAATTAGGTACAATTTTGAAAGAGAAAATTTCATTCTTAATCATTATTTATTGCAATATATTTTAATGAGTCTATATTTTGAAAAGATACCAATTTGAGTTAAATCTTTTCTAGTTAGAATATCTAATTCTTAGTGTTGTTAGTATGTTTTAATTATTCATTACATAAATGAATTGCATGTGAAACTAACCCAACCAATTTTGTTTCGTTATAAGTTTCTTTGGAGATTTCTAAGTTAACTTAATACAATATGTATTTTTCTATATCTTTATCTTTTTCTAAATCAATACTTTGTTACAATAAAAATCATCTATTTCTAAGAAATAATTTTTTGTTTTTGTTTCTATTAGATTAAATATCAACAACAAGAGCTTGTACTCATCTAATAGATATTTGACACATGAATTTTATCCCGATTTTCTAACATTTATAATATATGTATAAAAAGAAAAATGTAATGTGATTTCATATTTTTCTTACTAATATGCCTTTAGATTCCAATTAGCTTTAAAAAGATTTAAAAAAAATTCTATATTAATTAAATAAGATCAATATGCAAATTTCTAAAATTTAAATATAATTAAAATAAAATAAAATTATAGATCTTAATTTAATATCAATACAAGTTTCTAACATTTAAAAACTCTATTTACAATCATCAATAATCTAAAATCTAAATACAATAGTTTCTTACCCACTTTATCGCCTTCACCTCTTCACAAAATAAGAGTAGTTTGAATTGCTACTATAAAATGACTTATTAATTCCCCTCTAACATCATTATAATACTTCTTTAATTAACATTTTATGGCCTTCATTTCTTTAATAAAAACCAGCCGAATCTTTCTATTATTGTATGATTGTTTTTAATTAAAAAATGCTTATATTGTTATTATTAAATTTCTTGTCTTAAAGACTTGAAGATATTATTGTCGTTGGTATTATTGTTATAACATGTTACTTGCTTCATGAGATCCATGTGGGCTTCATTGATTGTGAAATGGATGTAATTTGTCCATCATATTAGACAAAATTTAAATGGATATAAAAAATTGTTAATTTTAATACACAATAAAAAAAATTGTGTCAAAAAGATGATCTTATAAGAATAAAATGCCTACACTAGAAAAAGAGCATTGAACTCTTTATATTTATTTTCCCTTCCACTACCAACGAGATCTAAGACATTAAAGAAACAATCATTCATATTTTAAAAAATACAAATATTTGATATTTTGAAAATAGTAAGAGGAAGATTTAATAAGAAAAATCTAATACATATGTGATCTATTTTAATTATTAATTTTAAAATATTTAATTTAACTTATATATTTTATAATATAAATATTACGATGATGTTAATAAAATTGATTATCATATTTATTTTTTATTATAAAAATAATATAATAAGGGTGTATAAGTTAACAACTTTCATTTTTAAAATGAAAGCTCTCGTTCCTGTTGCTCCCTTCACTTCTGTTGCGCCCGCTAGGGTTTTTGTGGTAGTGGCATCACCTCCTTTGGTTGCGGCTGCTGTTGGGAAGTTTGCGGATCCTCAAGATTCCCCTGTGAGTCCTATGGCGCCCTCGGTATAGGGTTGTCTGCCCTCGGTAGCCCATAAATCCAAGGCTCGTGGTCATCCTACTTCGGCTGGCAGTTTTTGCAGTGCTTTTCATGTCTACAACCATATTATCATGGAGTTGGATGAGGAGACTCTTTCGAAAATTGATGTTGTAGCCTTTGTTTTTAATTTGCATGGTTTGATTTGTAGATTTAAGGGACACTGGACTTGTCTATTTGATCTTCATTCTTGGATCTCCAAGCATTGCAAGCCCCTAATTACTGGTACAATCCACATATTTCCTATGGCTAAAGGTTTTTTGTGGCTAAATTTGAAAATTCTATGGATATAAAAAACTATTTTGTGTGAAAACTTTTTTAGCTGGGATGATTGCTTTATGCCGATGTTGAAACCTTAGCATCCTGACTTCTCACCGTCTTCTGAATCGTTTGATAAGCAACCCATCTGGGTTAGGCTTCCTCATCCCCCCCTCCATCTTTGGGTTGATTCTCTTTTGGAGACTATGGAGGATGCTATTGGGGATATGTTAATGGCGGATGAGAAATCTTCTAATTTATTCCACTCTATATATGCTCGTATCTTGGTGGATATAGATATTTCTAAAGGCTTGCCTTTAGAGATTAAGCTTTCTTCTCCTCAGGGTAGAAGTTGGATTCAACAATTGGACTATGAAGGCCTCCCCTTAAGATGCAGAAGATACTTTAAGACTGGTCATGTTGCTAGTCAATGTGAATTTTAGAGACTCAAAAAGTCCGCCTCATGGTGGCACGGTGCCTCTTCTCAGCACTATACGATGGAGAAGGTGTCTTCCCATTTGAACTTTTTGCAGGTGGTTGAGCAGGATTGTCCTGTGTCTTCTGTGGTGGAGGATGGCTCGTGTCCTCCTATTTGTACTGATCCTACTGTGGTTGCTGGCCCTGATTCTGCTCACCCTCTTGCTAGCTTTGTTCCTGCTCCTTATTTGTTGGTTGGAGTTGTTCGCCCTTCTACTAGTTCTTTTCCAGATCCTTCTTTGCTGGATGGAGTCGGGCCCTCTGCTGGCAGTTCGGTGGGTGTTGTTTCTATTGTCCCTACTAGTGTTTTGGTTGGTGTTGGTTCTGAAGTTGATAATCCTCTTTTAGCTAATCCCTTTTTTGGGAGTAATGTCTGTCCTTTGTTGGGAGTTTCGCTAGTTGTTCCAACACCTCTGCTGGGTGCTGGCTCTTCATTCTTGGATTCATTGTGTTGGTAGGATGAGGCTGCTAGAGTTGAAGAAGGGTGGATCACAGTTAAAGGTAAATATTCTAAGAGATCCTTCTCTTCTTTTGACATGACCCTTTGGTCCCATAAGAAGGGTTCAAAATTTTAGTCCCCTTTCCTTTGTCTATTATTTTCCTTTGGTTTATCTGGTGTAGCAGACTGGGGTGTTTTAGCTTGATTGCTTTCTTTGGCAGTGTTTCTTCGTGAATGGTTTGGGGTGTTTGGGATTTTGTTTTGGCTGAACTATTTCTTTTTTGAACTCTTATAGTTTTTTCTTAAGTTCTAGTATTGTAAAGGGTTTTGAGGCCCCTTCAAAACATGTTGTTACCTTAATAAAACACCTAATAAGGGTATATAGAGAAGTAAAAAAAGGGCACTTAGAATTGGTCAAGAACAATCTAGTGACAACAAAGGTCAGTATAGAGCACTTACAACACATTAGAAGAATAATTAGTAACCCACATCTAGGGTGGGTAGAAAAGTCACCCACAACTTAGGGAAGCATTTGGGAAGATGAGGAAGAATGATCTTTCCTTTAGTGATGAACAACAACCTATACAATACTATCCATGAGAACACCATCACAAGGGGGAGAAAGTGGGGAAATCCCCTTAGTGAAACTATTAGTACAAGGAATAGAATGCTAACAAGGCACTATGTCATCTGCCAAAGGTTAGAAAAGAACAAAAACAATAGGTAGAGAAGGGTCTACATGTCTAGAGGGGGCCACACCAACATCAAGAGGTAAAGTAGGATCCACAGGGTTTGAGGAGGCTGTAATACCCCTCCCATAGTTTTCTTTTTTAGTTTTTATGACCATACTCTTTTAGGCCACTCTTCATGTTGATTATCCGCATTTGATGATGTTATTTATATTTATGGTTTTATTGAGCCCATACTTGCATGTGTATGGTTAACATGTATGTTTTAATTTTCTATTTGACGTGTCTGATGTGGTTAAGGAATGAAGTCGTATTTACTTTCTTGTGAGATCCACATGATCAACTGATACCTTCCATTGTTTGTTATATATTTATACATGTATGTACATGCTCATCTTTTATGTAGGATTTCAGGTACCGGACATCGACTTCCCTGAATTTTTAGGATGAGCATGCCCTATCACAATATCTCAATGGTAAGAGAAGGAAGATAACATACATATCCAAATCCAAACCTAAGCCATTAATTGTTCTGAAATAGTGGACAAGTATCTAATTTTTTACCCATCTGAATTCATCAAGGTGACTTGAATTCATGAGTCCTTCCCTTGAGTTTGTTTGTTATTTGAGTTAGTTGATTTTTGTGTGTTGTAATTTGTGTGAGTTTGTTGTGTGGTTTATTTGGTTAAACTAATTAAATTAAGATTAATTATGAGATTAGAATAATTATATCTTATGAATATGTAAATATTAAATATAAGGAGATTTAATTATTGAGAATTTTTTTTTAAAAGCCAAAGTGGACTAGCCACCATATTTATATTAAAATAAACTGATTCAAGGACTCCTCCATGGAATAATTAGGAAGAAACCTCGAAATCATAGTCATATACATGCAAGGGAAATATAACACTTTTTACAATTGGTTTTGCACATGCAAACCACAGATCCCTGAAGGATGCACTAGTACATTTGACCTTAAATTTTGACTAAACAATTCAACCATCAAATAAAAATGTTTAGGTTGGTTGCATTATAGAAGGAAAACTTTTGTTTTTTTTTAATACATGCCCGTGTTTGTCTCAATTTTGACTAACACTGTGTTGGTCGAAATTGAGACCAACACAGGCATGACTTGAAGTAAAAAAAAAAGGTTTGAAACTTCATTTCAACACTTCATTTCAGTGCGCACGAAGGAGGTAGAAGCTAGAATAGGGTAGAAGTGAAGGAGGTATGTGCTTTGATCTTTGTTCTTTGATGGATGGCCACAACCTATTTTATAGTTTAATTTATGTGCACTTAGTTCCAAAACCCTAATCTTTGCATCGATTGGAAGCGTTTCTATGAACAAATATTGTCTTGCCTCGTCTATGAATTCACATTTCCTTGAAGCATTTATCAATTGGTCCATAAGCCTTGTCTGTGTTCACAAAAGAAATTCTGAGTATGATATTTTTGTTTCCGTTTGTTTTATCAAGTATTGTCAGTGTTAATTCATAATAGCTGCTTACTGTTGCAAAGCAAATTTTTTATGCAAACACGATGTTAGTGCTTTGTGAAGAATTTTTTTGTATTAATTTGCACAGTCAACTTTTGTAATGAAATGAACATGCAGTTTTTTATATTTTAGCAAGTCATTATTATAATTCTGCAGCGTTGAAGTGTACTCAAATACACTCACGGGAATGGTATTCTGTTACCTAAACTGTTCATGATTGCCATAGTCGACCGTGAGGAAAACATGTCGTGGTCTTTTAAAAAGGAATCCCGTTAAGTCATCCCAGTTCACTTGCATTGGATTTAAATTTCCAAAACTACGAGACGCTTTGATAGACCGAACTCAAAACCATCATGTTGACTCTGCTATGAAGTCATGGCCCTAATTTGTGCTTTCATCACAGAGATGCCATGCCACTGGATGAAAAAACAAATTAGGGTAATGTTATTTAACTTGTTTAGTGCTCGGAATTGGGAAAGACATTAACTATGCTTCATGGTCGATGCCCTAGTTTGGGTGTAATCAATGTGTGGAACCACTGAAGTAAATGACTGTCTGCAACAGTGAATGAAAAGGGATTAATACAAAAATAACACTAGTCTTAGGTACCCTCTCACAATCCATTTCAGTCGACACCAACCTAATTTGATCAACTAGGTTGAAATGCCCAGAAATTGGTTGTGGGCGCTGGATGAGATTGTTTGTTATTGTTTGTAGAACCTAAATAAAATAGGGGAATCAATGAGTTTATGCCAAGTGTTTAAGACCATAATCCCACAATAGATCTATAGAGAAAATCACTATGGAAGACCAACCGAGAACCAGTGGGAAATCGGAGTATTCAATGTTGGGGAGTTTGAAGTAACTTATAAGTTTGTATGCCTGTAACCAAAACATATCAACAAACTGGTAATCTAGCTAAGAGTAAGGAATTGGCTAAAGAAAATAGTGTGTTATTGATACTAGTGATAAAGAGTCATAGTGTTACTTGGAGGATTTCTACAAACTACATAGGAAAGCAACTGTTAGATAGGATAGTTTTCTGAATCTGAAAGTATCCAAACTAAAGAACTTGCCAGACCTAAGTTGGTATTATTGTTCACTGTTTGAAGTGATTTTGTTTGTGTAGTGAATTGGGCTTACTCAAGCTAAAGTTGTTTGAAGTGATTTTGTTTGTGATCAACATTCTTTTGACACCAACTTGTTTAACATTGACTATTATACCTATTAGTTCATCATTCCCTCAGCCTAGTTTGCTTTGTTCAACTCCAACAACATTTGTGATTGTCACATGACCATTTAGATTGTCTTCCATTTTAGCCTTTTAAATTCTTCATAGGACTGACTGTTCTATGGTTTTCCTTTTCTGTTTCTATATGGCAACCATTATCAACATGCCATCCAACATTTTCAAAGGCCGTTCTTGTCTTGCTTGTAAGCTTTTATAGACTGTTTCTACACAACCTTAATGTTTGGACTTACAATTGTCCACTATTTTCTTAGGCAAGACTGTCACTTCAACATGAAGGTTGTCATAATTTTATTTTAGCACTGTCCACTGATATTTATGGGACTTGAATTTCCATCTATTGGACTGTCATTTATGTTCACCATCCTTTTATAGACTGAATTTCTCAAAAATAATGACAAATGCCAAGGCAAAAAGGCAATAAATAATATAAGCTCCTAAAGCATGAGTTGGATGATGTGGATACATTAGTTCTTATATCTACATAATCCACATCATCCAACTCATGCTTGTGGACCAAGATTGGATGTAGATCATATTTACTATCTCATAATGACTTACTAGGATAGGTACCAATCTTACTATTATGAGACAGTAAATAATATAAGCTCCTCAAGCATGAGTTGGATGATGTGGATACATTAGTTCTTATATCTACATAATCCACATCATACAACTCATGCTTGAGGAGCTTATATAATAATCAACTGATTAATGTTTTTGGTTTTGATGTAGTCCTCTCCAACTCATGCTTGAGGAGCTTATATAATAATCAACTGATTAATGATTTGAGGGACGTTTTAATTGCCTGTTCTAATCATTGATTTGAGGAACAGTGACAACGACTATGAATGAAGACTGTATTCTTATTGTTTTGAAATTTTATGAGGGGTTTTATGTAATCTTAGGTTGGAATCAAATCCATTGTTTGATTATGGGAAGAAGCACTGTTGTAAACCAATAGAGAACTGCCAGGGACAGTGAACTCCACACTTGGAGACTTGAAATACCTGCTAATTAGTGAATGTTGACATTACATTTAATGCGAAAAACAATGTAGTCAATCTTATTGAGAAATGTAAACCTATTCCAAAACCTAGGCTTGAACCTTGCATAACCTTTGATATCAAGGAAACTATTAAGGTTGTTGATGGAACCCTATACATTACTATGAAGATTAATCGAGAGCTCTCTTGAGGAGTGCTTATTGATCCTATGTATGGTGACTGTTATTACCAAATAACATCTCTTTACCTAACAATTTCATCAAGAAACTTATGAAAAATCCGATGTCATGGTTAAGGTGCATGATTGTTTTACTTGTTCTACCATAAGTTTTATGACCCTTCCTATTGAAGTTGGTAAGAAGTTCTTAGATTGTCACCTTTGTCACTATTCCTAAATCCAATCAATTCCAAGTAAGACTAGGTCATCCTTGGCTTACTTTAATGAGAGTTATACCTTCTACTATCCATGAATTTTTGAAGTTCCCTCATAATGGAGAAATTATCATGGTCAATCAGAAAGTCATGGAAAGTTCCTTATAGATATTTGAAGAGAGTCCTATTATTCATTACATTACTTGCAATATGTATGCTGATATTTCATTGTCTCTATATATGCTAAGTGTTTATATAAGAGTGGGGATATGCTATGTAACTTTACTTAGTCACGGTCTTAATTATATAAGGATATATACTTACTCATAGTATAAACTTGAATAAAAAATAGATAATTTTGAAATAGAAATATGAGGGGACTGGGATATTATAAAATAATGAGCATATCTTTGAGAATTATCCTAAGATTGTAGGGCTCAAATATTCATTGTGATTAATACAAGTTTGTAAACATTGATTGATGTATTTTGAGGTCATATAATATGGAAATAAGACAACACCTACATAAATCTTGATATCATCAAAATATAACATATTTTGATTCTCTACAAATTTGAACAAATTTTCATTCACAATATAACATAAAATGTTTTGATTCTCTACAAATTTGAACAAGTTTTCATTGTGGGAAGTGTAGACATATACTAGAAGCCTATTTCCATTCATTGTGATGAATTAGAAGTTCACTGTCATCAATTATTGGCCTGAATATATTTTGTATATTCTGTGTTAACTGTTTAGACACCTGGGGTTACTTGACAAGCTATAAGTTTTGAGTTTCTTTTGCAATAGTCTAGGTTCTCACCAAGATATGGCCTTTCCATGAATTCCAAGGGCCCAGATTTCATGGGAAGCATTAATCTAACATGTATTATGATATTCTAACATCTTTTATGCAGGAACAATGCTAATCATCATTGACTGTAATGAAATAGTGATGGTTTCTTTGATGAAGTTTGTAGGTACAGTGCAGCAGTAGCAGATTGGTTTGAAGGAGGAGCATACATTATGATTTGGATCATCATATAATGATCATTTCATGGTATTAACTCATAGACTCATAGATGTGTTATAGTATTGTTTGTTGTCACACAATGCTTACCATCATTGCAATTGAAGAAACCTTCCATGAGTATTGAGTTAATTGAAATCAGTACACTCCAAGTTGTTTGAAAATGTTGTCTTACTCAATAAATCAATTCCACCTTGAGTTTTGACTTTCCCACTCAAAATTCACTTGGTCAACCACAACTTGATTGTCCATGTTTAAATGATTGTATATGTGTGTATGTGTGTGTATACACACACATGTACACACATTTGTGTATGTGTGTATATATACACATGTGTGCATATGTGTATATATGTGTGCATATACACACATGTATAGACATATACACACATGTGTATATGTACTATATATACACATGTGTGCATATATGTATATAAACACACATGTATGTATGTATATATACAGAAGTATACACATGAATTTAAAGAAATTAAATTACAGAATTAAAATTCCTTATGCATCTTCTTAGTCATCTTCCGAGTGAATCAAACAGGTCATCTCATATTCTGAAAATCATTTTCAGAATTTGTATCTTCCAGAATTGCAACATCTTCTAGAATTGCAACATCTATTGTAATGATGGTTCTATTTGCAACAAACTTGTTAGAAACATGAAAAGAAAACATGTTAGCAATTCCATCATTTGTCTGTTGTTTGGGACAGTCACCATATAATTATTTGGACTGTCTCTCCTCTTACCTTGCAAGGTTAAAATGACCTTTTTTTCAACCCTCCTTGAATAGAACCTTACCATCTTGCACTTGTGCAATGATAGGACACCAATGTTGCTAATTAAGGTTGGCGGGATGATTACGCCTATCCTAAAAAAAGACTGTCAAATCATTATGCTTTCAAATCAATTACCTATCGACATATCCCTTGCAAGGGAGAGAAGCCAAACACATAAAGAACATGCACATAAACACGATAATTGAAAAACTTAAATGGAATACACCAAGAAGTACCAAATGATGAATGCTCAATTGTTGTAATGGCAAAGCAATATCAGAACCGTCCATTTATAGTCCTAATGATTTTGGAAATTGTTGACAAAGAGTGTTTCTTTTTTTGATTATAGTATAAATGATTTTTCTATAGTCGTAATAATTTTTATTATTTCTTGTCTTTTGTCCCTTTTTGATTTCCTATGTCTGTGCTTCGAGACATGATTTTGTCACCTTCTTTTGATGGTATATTTCATTCACTCTATGTTGAATACTATTTTGTTCACTATTTTATTTCAGCTTCATATTTCTTTCATTTTTCATATACACACAGACTACACAGGTTGATAAAAAAATGAGCTATTTGATTTCGGTTTACTTTTCATTATTGTAAATGGTTAATACTTTTGATGGTACTCCTTGGTGTATTTCATATAAAAATAATCATATAAAAATAATAAATGTAGTAATGATGGTGCGGTGAATTATTGATATAGGTTCGATGACTCTTGTCAATGTGCCAAACTATCAATGTGGTGGTGGGAAGTGTGTGTTGAAGACTTCACGGACATTGAACAACCCTGGACGACAATTTTGGTGCTGCCCTAATCGAAAAAAGGTTGCTAATGTGTATATATTTAAAGTTTCTAATGTAAATACTATTCATTATAATATAAGAACTAATGTAGACTAGGTATCATAGAGAAATAATGGCTACAGATACTTTACTTGGGTTGATGAAAACTCATCTGCATCTATCTGCCCATCTCCAGTTATCCACGATGAAGGATTTGAGTGCAAAACATGTTAGGCTAGGGAAAATTCCAAAATTATATTTTTATGATGTCTTCTCTGTATTGTAATCGCATATCTTTGTTGCGACCATATGCAAAGATGAACTCAGGAATTAGTTAGTTTAGTATTTTCATATTGTAACTAATATTTTAATATTGATATGACATAACTTCGCTTTGCCTCAAGTGCGCATATATATGGTTTACATCTTTTTTTAGAATAATTCTTCATGTTTATGGCTCAGGCGAGCCCCAATCTGCTATCAATGTGTTGGTGTTCAAAATGGACGCTTATGCTCTTAGGCTGCCAATATACCCTCAGGTTGATTTTAGGATTGGTTAGTTCCAAAATGTACAAGGATCTTAGGGCAACTGGACCAACTATAGGGACAAGACTGCCCTCTTCACTTCTAGCTCTGCAAAACCAAGGCGGGTGCACCTAACCCAGTGAAAACTATACTTCACACACCAAAGACTAGGTTTAAACAACAGATTGAATAGTAAGAAAGTGCTAAATGCTAACCTCACATTCATTGACTCTCCATTACTATGAAGGGTATTACTACTATCAACCAAACAGTTTAAAACTTGAAAAGGTGTTGACATATGGAGATGGAAAGAAGTAACAAGAGCCAATCAAACATTGGACTCAACTGAATATACTAATCCCTGATCAGTGCCATTATCCATTGGGCAAATCTCAAATACAGACATTGAACATGAACCAACTACTGTCTAAGACTCATAGCCATAAATACAAACATTCCAGCCCATCCACTACTTATAACATCCTTCTGTAGACAAAACAAATGAATCTATGTCCCTTCTAAAGTATATTTCACTTGATCCTAAATCAAGAACTAAAGAAAAGAACACATGCAAAGGTAACCCTATGCAATGGATCAGAAAATCCAAAACTCACAATATTGGCACCAAGGAGAGACCTGAAAGCTTGAAACATTTATATTAAGTATGATGAGGCATGTACATATTCAAAGTAAGACAAACAATCAAACCACTTCAATAACCTACAAAAGACTACAAGGATATTCTATTTAACCTCATACAATGTGATCAACCCTGCTACAACTCCCTGGAACTAATCAAGATCAGAACCCTTTCAAAATAAAACAATTCACCATTTAAACCCCTAGCTACCTTGGAATCCCAAAGATAGGATGCAACAAGCTTCAGATAGCTAGGGTTAGGGTTTCAACTACCCAACCAATCAAAATTACATCAAAAATTTATTGCAGGGGCAGGAAACCAAGCAATCTCGGAGAAACAGACCCAGAAAGATCTGCAATCATGAAAATCTGCAAGATCAACATAGTACACCAAGGAATTACCATGAAAGTAGTCCAATCAGCCACCTACAAATACATCTTGAGCATAAAAACACACTCCTCCAAGTACAAAAACAACACAACAATCAACTACAGAGCCCCTGAATCACACTGCAACCTCTGGCACCACAAAACCAATCGAAAACCACCGCTAAAACCATAAATTCCGGTCCTTTCTGTCAATACAAACCCTCTACAAATTTGAATTTGAATTTAAACGGTTAGTTTCATAGCATTAGCAACAAATCGGCGATCACAATTCAATCTTAGATTAACTTTAAGTCCTGACCATCAGATCCTTCCCTTTCGCGGGCTCAGTGATTTATCTTTTAAAAGAACCTTAGTCACATTTGGTGAATTGGTGACTAAAGGGTTCTGCCAGTTCGCAAAACACTTTACATTACCACTAAAAAATTTATCGAGTACGCGACCCTCCTTCACCGAATCGCCAAACTCTTTAGAACACTGCCAAATCTTCTCGCGAATGAGAGAAACCCTTGAAACCTATCAGAACCGCTAAACAATTTTATCCGGACCACTAGAAAATAGAGAAACTAACTGGGCCCGCATCTGGAAGATCAATGGTTGTCTCATCTTCGCATACCCATCCGAGATTCTACCAGATTACATGCCCACCGTCAGATGAAGAATCTTCTCCCATCTCTGAAAACCCTCTGACAGGAAACAAAATCAATGGTCGTCGCAAGATCTTAAACTCTTGACAAAACCCATAAGATTATACACTGCTCGTCAATTCACTGACAGGATCAGGACCCACTGACACATTCAGAAACCAGGTCCCACTGACACATGCTGAGTTGGATTCGAAATCAACGGATGGTGCATGTACTCAAAGGGGAAGAATATTCCTTAATATCATGCACCGACCGTAGATTGAAAAGCCTTCACTGTAGGCCCCACTGACAGCCCTGTCGAGTCATTAATACATGGAACACTCATAGATCACCAACTGTGCACATGTGGAGGTGGACCCACTCTGTTTGAAACGCTACATCACACAATAAAATCAATGACAGGCGTATCTTCGCATACCTCTGACAAATCTTATAAGAAGATACGCCAACCATTAGATGGAGTTGGTGTCAGAAAGGGGGCCCAGGGAAATATTACGACCGAGACATAAGGAAAATATTAAGGCTCAGGACTTAGGAAAATTAAAACGGCCGGGGAAACTTAGCACTTAGGAAGAATTAACGGGGACCCTGCCGACACATGAAAAACCTAATCACGAACTTGAAGCTGGTCATTTTAATTAGCACATGTGGATTTAAAGTTTTAAGTCACCCTAAAAAGGTAATGCAACAATAGAACAGGGCTAGGGTATTTTTAATTTTTTAGACCCAAGGGCTATATTTTTGAATTTTAACAAGGGTTTATGCCAGGGACCTAAAAACAATTGCAGAGACCGGCAGAAAATTGCTAAAGCCATGGAATTTTTTGCACGTGCTAACACAATGCAATCTCTTTTGTGTGTTTTCAAGAGTAAACTACATGTGTCATGTAAACAACATGGTTGAATGCAATCTCTTTTGCGTGTTTTCAAGAGTTTTCCCATCAATACAAGCATAAATAACACATTGGACGTAATCTACGGACGTTGCATGGTATGAAGTCTCACTGAAGTTTGAGCGCAACGTGGTATGAAGTCCCCCTTTATTCCAGTGAGGGATTGGAATGAGTTCATTTTGGATGCAAAGGAGAATGGGGATACTCAAAGAGGAATTACACCAACAAATGAGAGAAGGTATAAACACAACAACTGAGAAACATAAATGCAAATTTCACAATAGCTAAGAAACATAATTGTAGGCATCACGGTCACATTTTTTGGAGACAACATAATTGAGTTGTATACCCAAGTGATGGAGTGCAACTTCTGCACCTCTGATTCCAAGTTGACACTCCGGGATACAAAGACCATAGATAAGGAATAAATTGAGAGAGTGAAGGAGGTCCATAACGACCAAAATAATACAGGATGAACCTCAAGTTAAATGAGGCAACTGCAAACATTTTAGTAGATTTTTATTATTAAATAATGAAATTTACATATACTAGTGTTCTAAGCCCCCTCATTACATGATTTATTATTGTAAGCCCCCTCTAACTTACACATCTAGAAAATGAAACTACAACCTATTGGGATTGAGCAAACCTTATAGAACAACAACAACTAGGAATGATTGCTTTCCAACATCTGTTGAATACATCTATAGCTCATGAATACAAGGTGTAGCTCATGAATATAAGGTCCTCCAATAGATGTATTCAACAGATGTTGGAAAGCGATCATTCCTAGCTATTGTTGTTCTATAAGGTTTGTCTTAATCCCAATAGGTTGTAGTTTCATTTTCTAGATGCATAAGTTAGAGGGGGCTTACAATAATAAATCATGTAATGAGGGGGCTTAGAACACTAGTATATGCAAATTTCATTATTTAATAATAAAAATATATTAAAATGTTTGGAGTTGCCTCATTTAACTTGAGGTTTGTCCTGTATTATTTTTGTCATTATGGCCCTGCTCTGATCTCTAAATTTATTCCTTATCTATGGTCTTTGAATCCTACAGTGTCAATTTGGAATCAAAGGTGCAAAAGTTGCACTCCATCGCTTGGGTATACAACTCAATTACATTGTCTCCAAAAAGATGTGACCATGATGCCTACAATTATGTTTCTTAGCTGTTGTGTCCCAGGACCCCTTATGACCCTTTACGACCATTTATGACCTCTAAGAATACATCTTAGAGGTCTTAAAATGTCGTAAAGGGTCATAAGAGGCTCCTAGGAGGGGCCAGATGAACTTCCACCTTCACATGGTTGGCCCTGTTAAGTAGAGAATGTTAATTAAACTATTCTCAAAACATAATTGTAGGCATCATGGTCACATTTTTTTTTGTAGACAACATAATTGAGTTGTATACCCAGACGGAGTGCAACTTCTGCACCTCCGATTCCAAGTTGACACTGTGGGATGGAGAACAACTTGGAACCGGAGGTGCAAAAGTTTCTCTCCATCGTCTGGGCATACCACTCAATTACATTGTCTCCAAAAAAATATGACCATGATGCCTACAATTATGTTTCTCAGAGAATGTTAAACTATTCTCGAAACAAAGAGAAGCTCAATAATTTAAGGTCTCAGTACAAGCACTAGAATTGAGTTTTTTGGCACGGGCTGGTAAATTTTTGTATATCAACATGCGATAGAGTTTGGACAAAAAACTCTATCGCATGTTGATATACAAAAATTTCCTAGCCGTGCTGAAAAACTCAATTCTAGTGCTTGTACTACATGACTGGTGCCAAAACAGGGCTCTCCCAATTATTGATTATGACCCACTGGCAACAAACAATAGAACGAGTGTGGACACCTAAAGATAAATATCAAATAGGGGAAACACACCTGCAACAATAGAGGCAATAGTTGTAGATATAGATGAGGATATCACATAAATCCCTAATAGAATGTGAATTAGGGATTTCTGTGATATCGTCATCTAAATCTACATCTATTTTATTTACATTGGAATGCAACTTGCGGATATTGATACTACACCGACCGAGCATGATAGAGGCATAGATTCTAATGTGAATTGTAGTACTCAAGGTATACATTTTCTATTCAAATTTTGATTAATGAATATTTAATACAAGAAAACATATTCAATTGTTTAAGGTGGATTAGTTGTGATGATGAGACATGCCATTTAGATGTTAACTGTGACAGTCTCTTGGTTTCAGGCAATGCAGAAAGAGAAGCCTAGTTCAATATACAATCTCAATGCATATACATATGATCTTAGGTGGAGTTGAAAAACACAACAGGGTTGCATTTTTTATAGAGGTCTTTAATTGAATATTTTAAGTTATAGACCATCGCGAAAATGTAAACGTGTTGTGTTTTTTCAACTCCACCTACTATTCGTGCATATTCTGCTTGTGTTGCACGCACATTCTCAATTCAGAGTGGGAAAAATCTTATTTTCGATGCGAGGGAGAGAAGCCAAACACAAAGAACATGCAAATAAACATGATAGCTACAAAACATAAATGTAGGTATCACAACAACTAAGAAACATAAATGTAGGCATCATGGTCCCAATTGTTTGGAGACACAACATAATTGGATGCTATACCCAGAAAATGCAACACAACCACTACTCCTGTAGTTCTAAGTTGACACTATGGATCCAAAAACCATATATAGATTCCTTATCTTTGGTTTTTGGATCCTGCAGTGTCAACTTAGAACTACAGGAGTAGTGGTTGCATTGCATCATCTGGGTATACCACTCAATCATGTTGTGTTTCCAAAACATTGTGACCATGATGCCTACATTTATGTTTCTCAGTTGTTGTGTCCCAGGACCCCTTATGAACCTTTATGACCCTTTATGATCCCTAAGAATTCATCTTAGAGGTCTTAAAGTGTCGTAAAGGGTCATAAGAGGATCCTAGGAAGGGCCAGATGAGCTTCCACCTTCATGTGGTTTGCCTTGTTAAGTAGAGAATGTTAAACTATTATTGAAACAAAGAGAAGCTCAATAATTTATATCTGAATACCAATTTTATTCTTATCAAACCGTCAAAACATTTAAATAGCCTTTTAAACTGCTATTAAAAATAAAATATTTAATCAACATTTACTTACATATTTGTGTGCTTGTCTGAGTTTAATATGCAGATCAAGTTGTACGACCTTACTTGAACAGGATCTATTTTGAAGGTTGTACAACTTGATATGCGTATCAAACTCAAACAATCACACAAATCTGTAGGTAAACGAAGCTTTCTTAGTCAGTTTGAATTTTCTTGAGGCTGTGAATATCCACATCTATTTGCATGATTAAACTATTTAATTTACTGGATACCCAATCAACATTATCATTTTCTTCTTTTATTCATTCATTTGGAGTTGTATTTAGAGCTAGATATTTGTTGCTGATTTCATGTTTATCTGTTACGTATGCTATTTACTACAGAAAAATAGAATCATCCATGAATTTAGAAAGAAAGAAGAAGATTCGCTAACTAATTCTAAGGATTAATAAAATTTTTTTTCTATAACAAGGCTTCAGAATACAAATAAATACCTATGATATCTTATCTAAAATATCGAAATCATTTCAGTGGCCTGATAAGAACTTATCTTGATTTTCTTTTTGTACTTTCTTGAAGTGTGATTTGTCTCTTATGTTTTTGATTGGCTTTTCAGCTTATATTTTCTATTCTATACCTCAAAATCAGAGAGCGTATGATTGTCTACTTTTCTTTCATCATTATATTTGTATATATTCAATATTCAAACTAAAATGGTGCTTTTGTTTTTAGGGATGGACCCTCTATGAGATTATCAGATATGCTCCTGTGCATAACTGGATTGCATATGAAGAGGCCTTGAAGACAAATCCTATTTTGGCATAGATGATGATAAATGGTGTTGTCTATTCCTTGGGAGATTGGATTGCACAAGTCTGTATCTCAAAACACTTCTCATCAGAAAATCACATAGATATAAATTTCAGCCAATCTTGAACCCTATTAAACCTTTTTCTAGTCTTAAATTTATTTCTATCAATGTGATCTGGATTACCCGGAGGGCAAAATATCAGCTAAGAATTCAAAATAAGTACTTGTATCCATAATATGACAATTGTTCAAATAATAAGAAAATTGAAAAAGGTAAAAGCAGAGCACTAATAAAAGAGAAAAAGAAAAGTACAAACTAAAATGAAATTTTTTTTATGTACCAAAATGACCAAAGTAAATCAATGAGACTCATAAAGTAAATGGGCTAGGATATTAAGTCAGTGTTAAGAAAAATTCCAAGAGCAATAAAAGTAATTAATAGAACAAAAATGAGGGATCCCTAACTAAAGAAGGTGAATCTAAAACCAGTAAACCTCAGACAAGTTTAACAACACAAATACATATAACATTGAAATGAAAGATGATAAATGAAACCATGCAATAGAAGCCTAGCCTATTAGAAGCTAAAGGAGGCCGAACTTTAAGTCCTAGGATGAAGATCAAACCTGGTTATGAACATCGGTGAGCTTGTCTGGTCACATTTTTTTAAAACCAAAAAATAGTATTGGTTTGTTTTTTGACCTTTACACAACACTGTGTTTGACGAGAATGCTACGCATTCGACGGCCACTTCGTCGAACTGTTGTGGATATTTCAACTAACCAATGGTCTCAATTTCAACCTTTACAATAGTAGAATCGATGAGAATGCTATGCATCAACGTCTTATTCTTCCAGTTCCAAGGGATTGATTCAGTGGATAATTCGACCACTTATAGGGTCAAAATTTTGACTGTTATTTGCCTTGTAGATTAATCAGCAAAAAAAGATCGACGACAGTTTTGGTCGTCTGTTCAACCAATTGGTGTAGAAAATTTGACTATTTCTCATCGAAAAATAGGGTAAAATTTACTAGTGACGTTACATTAGTGCAAAAACCCAATAATTGGGTAGAGACATAACAGAGGCCAACTAGAACCAAAAAACCCCAAAAGACCTATCATATGCACCTTTGTAATACATCATATACATTCCATTACACAAAACTAACATTCATCCATGGGAGAGGATGGTCATTGCATGTAGTCCCATGCATGCTCCTAGCCAACTGGTGGAACCGACACATTCACAACTTCCCAGGCATCAAGCGAGATCGGTGCTACAGGTGGAATGGTAGAAGACTGAACAGGTGAGAGTGGGACATTCAAATTAGGTACCTATTTTGAAGTACTGGGGAGTAGCACATTGCAAGATGTGTTCAATGGTGGAGGTTGAAACAGAGGAAGCGGCGAGAGCAACAGGTCCAACACCGCATGTGCTAGTCTTCTGATTTTGTCCGCAAGATCCTTCCCAAGAATCGGGCTCACAATATGTAGTTTGTTGCTAACAATTTGATAACTCTTTTTTGCCATGGCCCATTTAAAATTTTCTTATGCCATCAGATGCTCATGGCTTACCATAATGTCATGGTGTGAAAATAAACCCCTAATCAACGCTTTACTTGAACAAAGCTCATACTTTTGGAGTGCCTCCATGAGCTGAGTGCCTGGGATAAACTAAGGCCGAACTATCTTGTTGGCAATATAAACCACTAAGTCGACCAATTGTAGCAGGTCCATTAAGTTGGATAGGAAGATCAACACCAGATGTGAAGGGAATACCACTATTTTTGTCCTTGGTGACAACACATTTTCACCAATAACCCAATGAACTGTCCTATAATGAAGCATGGAATTGTAGACAAACACTTGTTCAAGCTCTGGGCCATCGATTCTATTTGGGAACAGGAGCTCAGAGGCAAGTGGGGATATGTAGAACCTATAATTCCTGGGTAGGAGTTTGGCATGGAGATATCCACATGTTACATAGGAAGGAAACTCCATTTGAAAATTTTGACACAGGTATCAAAACAATATTCCTGCTCTGTAAGAAACTCAAAAAGCCACATAGCCTTTTTAGGATCCAGGCTATTTGAAGGCAGCAGGTGAGCATTTGGAATTCATGCCATTTAATGGAAAATCTCCCATAATCTATGCTTGGAGTAGAAGAGGTACAAGGCTCATTATAAAACAAAGTGCGTGTTAGACAAACCGCACATATCATCTATATATCAGCTTATGAAACTACTTATGTAATGTACTTTAGATGATTTGTAACTTAGCAATGATGACATATGAATGCATGATTATGATTCAAATAGATTACACATTCATTGTTGCATCAACAATTTGCACTATCACACATACACAATACTTAAGCCATGTGGACCATTGATGTGTTGTCACTTACACCCACCAAGTAATAAACCCTATTGCCAGTTTGCACATTGAAAAGCCTCACATCTGCATGTTTGAGCAAGATCCATCATATACCGTCTTGTCCAAACTGAGTATGTTATGAAGTTTGGCATCCTATTTTATGATATCCTCCAGATTAAACAACATTTCCTCATGTCCATCACACCCTTTATTTTCCAGATGATCTGCTAACTCATTTCCTTCCCGCAGTGTTTGAGAAATGTGTACTTCTTGAAATGAGTCTAATAATTGCCAAATTTGTTGTAGAATGTATGTGAGTCTCCAATTGTGTGATACTCGATTAATACATGCTATAATTATAATCATCGAATCACCTTCTATATGGATCTGCTGGAATCCTCCAGTTTTAGCCAGTATTAAACCTGCAAATAATGCCTGGGCCTCTGCCATATTATTTGTTCCATATGGGAGTGGACAAACTTTAATTGCTAACAATGAGCCTTGGTGATCCCGAATGCATACTCCAGCTCCTAAATTCCCTAGATTTCCTCTTGAAGAGCCATCAAAATTTATTTTAACAACCCCTATAGATGGCGGTATCCATTTTCTTGAAGCTCTATTATGTACCTTATTAGATGTTGATTGGTGGCACCAACCAAAAGGTACATGAATTTTTTTCCATTCTCGTAGTATAGAAGAGTCCCAAGATGTCATGACTAGGTTATGTCTAAGTTTACTGTGGCTAGCATTTACTAATTCAGATATAGATCTTTCTAGCTCTAATGTAACTGCTTGAATTATCGAAGAAGTTCTACGAAAAATTCTTTTGTTTCTCTCCCACCATATTGCCCACACTACTAATGCTGGTATGCACTTCCAAATAGCAGAAAATAGGGATGCGGAGTACAGTTTTGGCCAAGACTCAAATAAGTCCCATAACTTGTATGGAAGTGGTGTGGAATAATGTAATTTCCCAAGAACAAAAAGCTAGCAGTCCTGAGCAAAATGGTAATTTAGAAATAAGTGATCTGTGTCTTCCTGTTGACTATCACATAATAGATAGTTGAAAGGTTGTGCTATGTTGAGTCTGTGTAACTGATCATTGGTTAGTGCCCTATTCTTCAATGCTAGCCATGCAAAGAAACCGACCTTAGGTAGAGTTAGATGGTTCCAACAGAAAGTGTAAGCACGGGATGGTTTTATGATAGTGTCCCTCTGCTGGATAAGCTTGTATCCTTCCTTGATGGTGAATTTTCCATCTGGCCCCGGAGCCCAGATCAATTTATCCTCCAAGTTTGATAGGTAGACCAATTTTTTTGAGAAAATATTCTCCAAACATTGAATTTCTTGATGGGATAGTGACAGTTCATGAGGATCTTTCCATATCACCTTTCTTGAGTATAAAAATACTGCTGAAACATAATCGCTTAGAGAAGTACCCCAAACATTTTTTGAAGTAGCAACTATGGCCTCTATATCATTCATTTGAATTAAGGGTGGTGCACCATTCCACGAGTCACACCAGAATTTAACTGATAAACCATTGTTCACTTCCCAAGTAATGAAGTTACATACTATTTCTCTGGATGATATCATGAAGTCCCAAATGGCTGAACCTTTAGGGGGGTCTGACACAGTGAGAATTCTTGCTGGATTAGTATCATCTAAGTACTTCTTTTGCATAATTTGACACCAGATGTTATGTGGTTTGGTGTACATTTGCCAGACTAATTTTCCCCCAAAGGCCTAATTTCTTTTTTGAAGGTCATGTATTCCTGCTCCTCCTAACTGCTTTACTTGTGACAAGTTCTCTAAAGAGACCAAAGGAATTTTCTTTCCACCATTCATATTCCCTGTCCATAAAAATTATCTTAACAATTTCTAAATGGTTTGAATTACCGAAGGAGGTGCTTTGAGAACTGATAAATAATAATTTGGGATAGCTGATAGGACTATTTTAATAAGCAAAATTTTTCTTGATAGAGACAACCACCTTGCTTTCCATGCTACTACTCTAGATTTGATCCTATCAATGATAGGAGTCCAATAGCTAACTTTGTTTGCCCCCATAAAGAATGGAATTCCAAGATATACAGATGGAAGGTAGTCAATTGAAAATCCTAGAAGATTGACAATCTTATTGGCTATAATATGATTAGTGTTAAACAAGTAGATTTTAGATTTTAGGGGGTTAACTTTTTGATTTGAGGCTGCAGTATAAAGGTCCAACACTTGTTTGATCTGCCTAGCCTCTAAAATGTTAGACACCCCAAAGAGTAATGTGTCATCCGCAAAGAGGGAGTGTGTCACTAAAATGTTTGACTGGCCAATTTGCACTCCTTTCCAATTGCCTAAAGCTTGCTTTCTCTGAATGAGCATGCTGAATGATTCTGCCATGAGAATGATTAGCACTGGTGACAAGGGATCTCCCTTCCTGACTCCTTGTGTGGATGAAAAGAAGCCTGCCAGTACCCCATTTATCAGTACTAGAAAACCATCACCTAATATGCATGCCTTGATCCATTTGCACCAACCTTTTGCAAATCCAAATTTCTATAAAACTTTGATAAGAAATGCCCAATTTACCCTGTCATATGCTTTCATCATGTCCAACTTGATGATGAAGTGTGATGATTTACTATTATTGATTGAATGAAGGGCTTCATGTGCCACTAAAGCACCTTCCATTATTTCTCTGCCTGGTACAAATCCCCCTTGTGGCTGTGAGACAAGGTTAGGAATGAGATGCTGCATTCTGAGATAAATAGCCTTTGTGATGATCTTGTAAATAGTGTTGCATAAGGAGATCAGGTGGAAATCTGCAAATGATTTGGGTGTCTTGACTTTCGGAATGATGGCTATGTTTGTGGTATTGAAGTTTTTTAACATGGATTTGTTAATCCTAGATTCTTCTATTACACCCAATAGTTCCCACCCAATCCAATCCCAACATGATTGGAAGAATAGAGCTGTAAAACCATTTGGGCTGGGAGATTTATCTAGAGGTAGGGAAAAGACCACTTTTTTAAGTTCCTGAATTGTAAATGGAGCCAAGAGTTTTAGATTATCAACATCTGTTACCAATGTAGGAATTGCTTCCAGCAACTCATCCAATGGAGGGGCTACTGAACTAGG
The DNA here is from genome assembly GCA_027943335.1 of Chamaecyparis obtusa. NCBI lineage: Eukaryota > Viridiplantae > Streptophyta > Pinopsida > Cupressales > Cupressaceae > Chamaecyparis > Chamaecyparis obtusa. Next base: position 942,721 of record BSBK01006300.1, on the reverse strand, counting down.
TATAAGAGGAGGAGCTAATAGGGACTGAAAATATCTGACTCCTTCTTGAATGCTTTGGGTTTCGGATAGTAGGATGCTCGTTTCAGCATTAGTGATAGTGAAAATACAATTAATTGCTATTTTTTGTTTTGCTGAAGCATGAAAGTATTTGGTATTCCTGTCCCCTTCCCTTAACCATAATTCTCTTGATTTTTGCCTCCAGTATTCCTCTTCTCTACTACATATTTCCTCCCATTCCTCCATGAGGGTTTTCTGAGTGGTGTATGAGTCCTTGTCTATTCCTTGTTTAATAATATTGCTATATATGGATTCCAATTTTTGCTTTACTACTTTTTCCTTGAAAATATTCTTGAAGACCTCTTCATTCCATTTTTTGATCCACTTTTTGATATGTTTCATCTTAATTGCAAACTGATGCATTTTAGTTCCCTTAGTATTTGGTGCACTAATCCACCACGGTCTAAGTAAGGGCAAAAAATTTGGATGTCGTAGCCACATTCGCTCAAATTTGAAGGATGGTCTATGCTGAAATCCTTGATTTGCTATTATTGAACTCACATGAAAACATATAGGGAAGTGGTCTGACCCTGGCCGGGGAAAGATTTCTGATTGAAATATAACATTTTCTAGTTTCCAGTTCTGTGATAGGAGAAATCTATCCAGTCTGACAGCTATTTGTGAAATTTTTTCCCTTTTGTTAGTCCATGTGAATGTCCCATTAGATGGTTCTACATCCATAAAACTATTATCTTCAACAAAATTTGAGAAGTCTTGGATGGTTCTCAATGGTGGACAGATTCCACCACATTTTTCTAACAATTTGAGGATAGCATTGAAGTCTCCACCCATTATGATATGGAGATCTGTTTGAAGTTGAATCAACTGGGTAAGTTCCCTCCACAATCTCTGCTTATCCAATGTTGATGTGGGCCCATAGACATTGAAGAGTAGAAATTTGATGTCAAAACACTCCAACCTAATGGGTTGCCAATTCTCTTTCATATGGAGTACCTGCCCTTGAATTAATTTAGAATCCCAAAGGATAGCCAACCCACCTGATGCACCAACTGTCGGGCTGTGGGCAAATTTCCACTTTAACCACTTCCTAATTGACTTGTCAAAGAACTCTGTTGACATCTTTGTTTCTTGAAGAAGTATTACATCCGCTTTTAAAGAATCCAACTCTTGCTTGATTCTATTTCTTTTGTTAGAGGCATTTAGACCCTTGACATTCCAAGAGGCTATCTTCATTGTTGACAAGGAGAACCCTTGGTTCTCCTCGTCAATCTTTTAGAGGGTGTGAATTTTCCATCCAATGTTGATTGGATACCTGCTGCAATTTCTTCTTTGACTAGATTACTTTTTGGTTTTCTGCCTCTCTTCTTTGGCGTAGCCTTAACCTGTGAATTTTGGAGTGGTGTTTGCTCAATTGAAAGGGTTAGACTATAATCATATGCCAGCTGATGAGGCTTTGGCTCAAGTGTAGCAGTTTCAAACTCCCTATTGCTGTCCTAAACTATTTCTACTTGACTCTCCTCTGAATCAAGAAATGTGTTATTTTGGATCCAATCTCTGATATGGTTATATACATCATCATCAAGTTTAGGGGAGGTCAAAACTGAATTGCAATCTTGAAGACATCCATTAATCTTTATTAGATCAACATCTCTAATTTTCTTAATTAGGTTCCCATTTGGGTTACATACCGACTCATCAGATATGGATCTTTGAAAAACCCCAGTGTTGTCTAAGCCCTCCTTTAGAATGTTTTCACTTTCTTGTATGAAGGACCACTGTACATAAGCTTGTGTCTACCTTACCAAAATGGTAGATTGATCAGTTTGGACATCTTTGATACTCTTGTCTGCTTGTTGAAATTCTATTGGATTCTGATCAACTTCGTAAAACAATACTCCCTCATCTTCTACTATTTCAATGTTGTCTATTCCATCCTTGAAAATCTTGTCATGAGCTTGTGACTACCTTGCCTCATCGTCAGATTGGCCAAAATGTGCTTGTGTGGCACCTTTGTTTATTTGTTGAAGATCTATTGAATTGTGATCAACTTCATGAAATAATACTCCTTCTGCTATTTCATATATAATTTTAGTAGCTAGTATTGTCAGTAACTGATCTGATAATTTCCTCACTCGAAGGTTGACTAAGGCCTCTTTGTCAAGCACATCATGTGTAATTGGTTTTTTAATTGGGGAGTCACGAAACATAAGCTGTTGCACTAGAATATCCATGTCTGAATTATGCGTTTCTTTAGGTTTCTAGTCTAATAAAAAGACCTTGTTGGAATTCTTCAGAATTAGAAGGATATATCTAATCGCAAAATAGAAGATGGATGCCTCATATGAATGAAAGAAAGAAGGCATATCTTTGACAGGAACTGCTAAAGGAGCTTGTACATCCGAGTGCAAAAAGCAATGGGAAGTCAAATGAATTGAGCATTGAAGAGGGTTTGTGCAATGGGCTTCACACACCACCAATTGGGTAAGTGGCTGAGGATTACACTATGCTATGAAATGCCCTAGTTGATGCTGGAATAACATGATAGTGCCCTCATTTTGAAGAATGATTTCCTGTTCCCAATACCTCCATTTTGATTTTAGGGAAATGGATTTTGGCAGTCCCTTAGCCGGATCAAGAAGAATGCACACTCTAACCTCTCGATGCGGGTGCTCAAAAGGGATTAAGTCATGTTTAACAAATATTCCAAGTCTATTGGCAATGATCTCTATGATATCCAAATCTTTGTATTCTAAGGGTAATTGCGGCAACGCAACCCAAGTGGGGAAGAATAAAGGGGATCTACCCTGCAACATTACATTGGGAGTCCATACCGAGGTAAAGAGACCCGAACCTTTGCAAAACCAACTTTTATTCTTGTGAATAGCGTCCCTCATATCAACAGATTCAAATTTGGAAAGAAAATATCCCAACTCAACATTTAACCAGTTTACATCTGATACACCTGGCTAGTTTTCTAAAGCCCAATACTTAATATCATCAATAGATAGATCTAGTTTTGAAAACTTACCTATTAGAGCTTTGTCCCAAAAAAGGTGAACTTGGTCTTGAAGCAAGTGGTTTGGAAGAGTAATAGTCATTGAGGAACGGGGGTTGATACCATGTTGGGGAATCGCTGATGCTGAATGTATATGCAGCTGCTTGGCCTGCCAAACTTGAGTAGACTTTTTTGGATTGAAGGGTGCTCTATTATCCACTGACTACTGATACTCTGATGTAAATCCATTGGGAATCTGATTAGCATTACTTAAATCACCCTTATCTGTACAAGGACCATGAGTATATCGGATCACAACGGGGGATCTAGGCGGCCTGCCTTCACAAGATATCAAATACTGGTTGCTTTTGATGAAGACGGCTCCTACCCATCCCATTTTGTCTAAGAAAATGTCATGATCTATTGAAATGGGGACGGGTGTAATTTGAATTTTTTTCCCACTCATTTCCTTTTTTGAAAAAACCCCAATCTGAAGAAGTGAGAGCCTGTTTAAAGGATACCGCATGCCTCTTAGCAGCTTGCTTAGTTGACTCACCAACCTCAAAAGTAGAGATGCCATTGAATCTGGGAGGATTAATTGACAGATTGGTGTCCTTCCCTTGAGGGTGAATCTTCCCTATTTCAGGCATGTTCTGTTCCTGCATATTCTGAGCCCCATGAATTTTAATTGCAGGTGTCTTGACGTGAAATCTGTGGTTAACAAAGAAGGGTTTCATCGGCTGGATTGTCACTTTCCCTCTAAAATTCTTCATGAAATCATCCACTCTAGATTGGGGCATTGTATCTACTTTAGGCATCTTTTTCTGAACAAATGGAACTGACTGAAACCCATAAGAGTAAAGTCAATGGTGACTATGGGGAATGTCAGATTCAACTTTCTTTATTCACTGCAAACCCTTATCCTGGACAAAATGGTTATTCTTTTGACTCGGCATCTGTAACTTGCACCCTAGCTCAAAACCACGCTCATCCCGGGTATGAAGTCCTTGCTCAAAATAGTACTGTTTAAACAACTGCCTCTATGGTTGCAGTGGTTTTCTATTGCCGTGCGACTTCCATATCTATCCTCCACTATGTCTTTCGCTCAACCCTCTGCTCGCCATTTCCGTTCTGTTGATTAACATGTTTCTTTTAATTATTGAGAATTAATTAAATACTTTTGTTTAATTAAAAAGACTTAATTAAAAGTCTAATTATGGAAATTGGAGATGTAACATTTAAAATTAAAATTAAAATGCATGAATAATATCAATTGGTAATTATTTATCAAGTTGCATGTTATTAAGATGTCATAAATATTAAATTAGTAAACTAAAATATTAAATATAATTTAATTTGTACATTTAATTAATAAAGTGATATATGAATTTAAGTTAAACTTGAGTTAGGAGTTGTTAATTGGAAAAGAGCATATTTTATTAGTAAAATTATAATTAATCATGCATAAGAGTTTGATAAAACAAGGTTGAGAGTAAAGTTCTTATTTTAGTGATTTCGATTTAAGTAATTCTTTTATTATTTTCGAGTGGAGTTTGTCTTGTTTTTGGAGTTGCATGTTTTAAAAAGCTAACTTGTGAGGTTTTCTATATTAGGGGGTTTTGGGTTATTATTTCATTACGTCTATTAGGTTTTGGAGAATCACAGTCTTGGAAGTTAAAGAATTATTTTAAAGCTTGGATTTTTGGGAGTCTTTGATTTGACCTTATTTACTGTATTCAATTGGGGGATTTTAGGTAGGGTTTGAAAACCTATGTTTATCGTTCTTTTGAAAAGATTGTCTACTTTGTGATTAGAATTGATTGTTGAAAATCATGGTTTTATTTAGATTGTGGATTACTGTTTGATTTTTCATTGTTTTCAGTTTGAATTGGTTATTGAATTTCTTCTGCAAAAAAACCATAATTTGTTTGAAGAACAATAAGGAAAAAAAAACTTGAAAATTAATTCAGTTAGGATTTTTTGTATTTGTTGTTGAAACCTTAGGAATTAAATCAAATATATATATAATATTTATTAAAAAATATATATTTATATACTTATAAATTTTCAGATTAAAATAAAAATAAAAATAAGTATTTATATATATATATATATATACTTATTATATATAGGCAATATAATATATCAAGTAGTCAAACCATAACACAAGTCTAGTTGTTTAAGAACAATCAATTTGTTTATTAAAGTCTAGTTTGACTTATTAAGAAAATATTCATATAAAATATCATGCATATATATACTTTTTAAATAAGTATTTAACTAAAATCTCCATGCATATCAAAACACCATGTATTTAATAATAAAATAATATTATTAATTTTCTAAATATAAATATAAATGAAAACATTAGTATTAAAACCTACATGTAAAAGAAAAATCAACTAATATTTATTTATTAATCTTTACTTATCTACCTGTAACATGTAGACAAAGAACTTTAATGAAGTTTTTGTAAGCAAGTCTTCCATCAATTATCATTTTATCTTATCTTCATATGGGGTCAAGAGAGAATGTTAGGTTGTAATACATGTGGATGGAGAACTTTAATGGAGATTTTCATGAAAGATTATTCATGTGAAGTCCTCCATGAGTATCCTTTCTCTATCTTATCTTCATATGGAGTGGGCATGTCTCAAGAGAAATGTTAGGTTATAAATGCATGCTTAGCAAAATGGAATAATATTTGTTCATATAATTGCTATAATTAGGTTACTAGTTGAAGGAAGAATTGGCGAGGAGAACGTAAAAATGTGTATTCATTGTTATTAAAGTTAGATTTTTAGATGGATGGAACATATTAGACACTATAACTTTAAATTTATCTTTTTTATGGATTTGTAGAATTTGTTTTAATGACCAATGATCATCTAATCTTTGCATTTCTATGAAATAAGGTATTTAAAATTAATGATATTTCATTTTACAAGAAATTATAATCTCTAATTTTTTAATTTAAGAACTAATTAGAGTATATTTGGTTTTATGCATCTCAATTTGCCACTTCTTACTAGGAAAGGTGTATGACACATCATATTGAAGATAACTCTTGATCATCATGTATATATATGTACTTAAAGATAGTTCATTGATTAGAGTTATTGTCTTAGTTTATAAATTATTTTTCTAGTTTCTATTTGAAATTTTTACTAATTCTAAATATTATCTAAAGATATTAGTTTCGTAGAATCCACAATGCTTCTTGTTATTTTTTTGGATTTGATTGTGTTTATTTTTTTGCATCAACATTTTGGATCACACTCTGTGATCCAACGTTAGACATGGTTCCAAATATTATCACCAAACCACTTCTTTTGTGAAAATCATTCCATCTATTACTTCTAGTTTGTAAAATGATTTATTTATTTATTTTATTAATCACATATTTTTGTATAGAAATACTCCATTGAGGGATAAGTTTGGTAGCTTGAATTGTATAGTAGGAGTGAGGAATAATTGATCAAGGTATAGGGTTAACAAGACATGTCTTCCAGATGATATATCTGCATGTCAAATATATTTTACTTAATCTTATCTCAAGGGGTGCATAATATATTGAATGTAGATATGAGGTGATCTAGGAGCTTTCTAAATGCCATTTCTCCTTTCTTCTCTTTCAAAATTAGTTTATCATAGGGATAGGGTAATTAATTCAATGTCTTTTTACTTTTCCTAGCTCTATATGCCTAGGGTCAACATAATCAAGATACCTCAAGTAATTAGTAGAAACAAGCCATTTTTAAAAATAATTTGGAAGCACATAGTATAATTTCTTTGAACTATTTAATCTAAACAATTAACATGATTAGAAAATTCTTCCTCCTATTTTTCATCATTAATTAAATGGTTAATTTAATTGAGAATAAGATGAAACAAATAAGAAGAATGAATGAATTTCTTAATGGTAACAAAGTTGTTGCTTCCTTTTTCCTATCCAGGGTAGTTGATTTTGAGAAATAATGTCTAAGATGTGAGGGTTGACATATTGTATTCTATGTGGATGATTAAGGCGAGGAACATTATTATAACATGGGGGATTTTTTTATTTTTTATTTTTTTGTTGGAGGTTCAGACATCCTCTTTGGCTAAGAGCCAAGGACTAAGGGGTATCCATTCCGCAAAAATCCACCCTGGGGAACAATCTTGGCCTCATCCCTTATGTTGTCGGAGCCATGCACTCAAAAGACTTGATCCTTGGTGGGCTCATTTAGAACCATTCAAATTCATCAAAAGACCAAGGGCCTATCGACATAACATGGGGGATTCACTACATAATATGAATGATACTATGACTAGTAATAAACTGAAATTAATACTCAATACAAATAAAGAGATCAAGGAGATGAGATAATTAAGACATAAGATTTGATATTAGGAGTGTTCCTCATGAATGGTGAAAGATAGATTGCATTGATACAATAGTCAAACATTTAAAATTTTATCTTAACAAAATGAATATGGAGGAAAGATTAGCCAATGACATTGGGTTATATCTATTGATCTTATAGCCTTTAGTAATAGTTTGAATCTAAATTTGAAATAGGCATTTTAGGTATAGGGTAGAAAGTTGGATATAAAAAAAGGTTGAAAATAAAAGAAATAGAAATCAAAGAAGAGATATAAAAAAATATGATAGAAAATATGTACTATGTACATTGTATACATGAGTATTTGCAATTTAAATTTTTTATTAAAAGTGGTGTTTTTAATTAAATATTATGAAGTAAAAATAGAAATAAATATATTATTTAATATCTAGCAAAATAATAAAACATAAATTTATATATTAAATCCATCATATTTTATATTGTCCTTGAAGGTAAGCTGATGAATTTTTGATAAAGCCTCACTAAGGAGAGTGTTCCCCTTTAAAAAACTATGACACTCAGTTTGTATCTTGTATTATCAATAATGTAAGCCAATGATTTTGTGCCAAGGCTCACAAGAGAGAGTATGCATCTTTATCTATTAAAACATTAATTTTATCTTTTGATAGAGATGAATTCCTATCCAAAAAGCAAATTTCACCAATCTTCCTTTAAAGATGACAAGAATTTATGAACTTAACACAATGATGTTATTTTGAGACCATTTAATGATAGATTTATGAAAAATGGAGAATATAAAATCATAAAAACACTATAGGGACAAAATAATGATAAGAAGTTTAGAATTTCAACAGGCATTCATTCAAGATTCTTTGCACAATAGCAACAAAAACATAATTAGAAAGATCAATGAATTATAGCACACAAATACTACAAATCTAATAACAAAATGATAGGGGATCATTCTAGAACAAAGAACAAGAATGAAATGTTGATTTTAATTATATTAAATATCTATTTACGAGAAACATTCTATATGCCCTTAAGGATTAGTTCTAATTCTTTGACTATCTTGGTTACCATATGCAACACCTTGCACAATCTTTCATCTTTCACGCTCATTATTCTGCCCTTATGTTTCCATATTTCTTTGCCAAAGTTTCCTTACCCACACATGCATACAAAAATTGATATAGGAATAAATGATTCTCACAATTGCTTCTTCAAATTTCTTGTCTGTACATTATTCATCTCTAGCTCAACTTCTTCAAAATCTTGTACATCCATGTATCGATTGACACCCTCTATTTCAAGAAATTCATCTTCACAACGTATAAATAAATTCACTTGTATATTCTAAGCTTCAAGATCTATTTAATCATGTATATTTTTATCTTACCCAACTATTCCTCCCCAATAGCTAACATCTTAAACAACAAATCAAATTTGGCTTCCTTATATTTTACACCACAATCTATATAATCCTTTCCAAAATATTCATATACTATATTTTTCTTCCCAAATTTCTCACTACTCATCATGTCAAAATAACGTAAAATAATGTCCTCATACAGGACCAAGAAATTTACCTTTTCCTATAGCTTTGCAATAAAATTTGGATCATGGGCTACAATCTTCAATTTCATGCCCTTCTCTATTCCACTTGTCTTGATTCCTCCAAGATTTTCCTTCCATTCTTTTTCTATTTGAAAATCTTATTCACTATTTGTGTTGACTTCTTTGTTATCCATTTCTATCTCACCCGGAGTGTGTCAATTTCAACAAGTTCATTCACATGCTTATCTAAACCTGCCTTCACTATGTCATATTTTCTATTCCCATAGCAAAACTATTCAACAATAAACCATTTTGGACTCCATTTTTACCATACCCCTAATGTCTTCATAAAAATTGCATATACTATTGCATACTTTTTCCCAAAATCTTCATCATTGAAAAGGAACACACACCATCCTTATAAAAGACCTTTATATTTAACTCTACCTACACTGCTACACCAACTTTTTTGTTATTAGCTACACCCTTTCTTTCTTCATCCTTCACTATCCTACTTGTATTCATATCTTTACTATCGATATGCTTCTATCCTTCTTTTGCAAACTTATCAAATTGTACCCACATGTTTTGCACTTTTATTGTTGGCTATTCCTCTTTCTTATTCTACCTCTACCATGTTCCCATCATGAATGTGTTTGAATTCATCATCTTTACCCTTTCCTGCTCCAACTTCTTTTTCCTTATTTCTTTATTCTCCTTTTCTATCTTTATTCTTAACACCTTTGTTAGTCCAAGATAGATTATGTTATTAATTAATCCCATGGATAAAAGTATCAACATGGAGCAATGATGTCTAAATTCTAAATGATTGACAGGACGGTAAAACCCCACAACTATGCCCCAAATCTTTTCTTCCAATCCAAAATACATTAGAAGATTATGGCAAAACACAAGTGCTAAATATTACAGAAATTTAGAATAATCGATAACCATAATAGCTACTTGGCCAAGTTCCAAGTAAATAAAAATAACTAAAACCAATATAATATTGTTGTGAATTTCATTACATAAAGTATTAGTCATGGTGATAGAATCTAAAAGTTGTTTATTTCATCTTTTCTTTCATTCAAGATAAGTTTTGTCTTGATTGAACAAATGCATCTATCTCTATCTTTGTTTCTAATACATATTTCTTCCAAGACAAACTCATGTCTCCTTGTTTTGACAATACTAATTTTGTATACCAATGGATTCTAAGATTTTTTTGTGGTTATTAAAAGGCTTAAAAATTTAGTATAAACAATTAAAAATTATTTTGATTTTAAATAATACTTTTTAAATTTAGATTTGGTTAGATGGTTTATATAAAACTATATTGATAGGTGATTTTGTTAGAGTAATTAATATGATTTTAAAAGAATCACTTAAACAAATAAATTTTTAGTGTGTGATGTTTAAGCTTGTCTTTATATATTTGGTCCAAATTAAAAAAAGTAGACATCATATAGATGAGCTAAAGATTAATCTTGTATATTTGATACAAATTAGAAATTTAGACATTAGATGGATGAGATAGAGCTTAATCCAATATACTTGATCCAAATTAGAAAGTTTAACTATGTTATCTTCCAAAATGAGTAAATGGAGGATAGATAGGAAACACGAGAAGAATATAATTGAATTTAGATGCCTATGACTCACATCATCAATATTTGACTTGGATTTGGGATAAACTCATATCTCTTGTACACCCATAAAATTAGGTACAATTTTGAAAATAAAATTTCATTCTTAATCATTATTTATTGTGATATATTTTAATGAGTCTATATATTGAAAAGATACCAATTTGAGTTAAATCTTATCTAGTTAGAATATCTAGTTCTTAGTGTTGTTAGTATGTTTTAATTATTCATTACATAAATGAATTGTATGTGAAACTAACCCAACCAATTTTGTTTTGTTATAAGTTTCTTTGGAGATTTGTAAGTTAACTTAATACAATAAGTATTTTTCTATATCTTTATATTTTTCTAAATCAATACTTTGTTACAATAAAAATCATCTATCTCTATGAAATAATTTTTTGTTTTTATTTCTATTAGATTAAATATCAACAACAAGAGCTTGTACACATCTAATAAATATTTGACACATGAATTATATCCTTATTTTCTAACATTTACAATATATGTATAAAAAGAGAAATATAATGTAATTTCATATTTTTCTTACTAATGTCTTTAAATTCCAATTAGCTTTAAAAAGATCTAAAAAACTTCTATATTAATTAAATAAGATCAATATACAAAATTTTAAAATTTAAATATAATTAAAATAAAATAAAATTATAGATCTAAGTAGTATAAATTAATCCAACCTAATTTAATATCAATACAAGTTTCTAACATTTAAAAACTCTATTTACAATCATCAACAATCTAAAATCTAAATACAATAGTTTCTTACCCACTTTATCCCCTTCCCCACTTAACAAAATAAGAGTAGTTTGAATTGCTTACTATAAAATGACTTATTAATTCCCTTGTAACATCATTATAATACTTCTTTAATTAACATTTTATGGCCTTCATTTCTTTAATAAAAACCAGCCGAATCTTTCTATTATTGTATGATTTGTTTTAATACAAAAATGCTTATATTGTTATTATTAAATTTCTTGTCTTAAAGACTTGAATATATTATTGTCGTTGGTATTATTGTTATAACATGTTACTTGCTTCATGAAATCCATGTGGGCTTCATTGATTGTGATATGGATGTAGTTTGTCCATCATATTAGACAAAATTTAAATGGATATCCAATCAAACCCAACCCAATCAGTGACACAAACTATAATTTTAATACACAATAAAAAATTGTGTCAAAAATATGATCTTATAAGAATAAAATGCCTACACTAGAAAAAGAGCATTGAACTCTTTATATTTATTTTCTCTTCCACTACCAATGAGATCTAAGACATTAAAGAAACAATCATTCATATATTTAAAAATAAAAGAAAATAATGATATTTTGAAAATAGTTAGAAGAAGATTTAATAAAAAAAATCTAATATATATGTGATCTATTTTAATTATTAATTTTAAAATATTTAATTTAACTTATAAATTTTATAATATTTAATTTTAAAATATAAATATTATGATTTTAATAAAATTGATTATCATATATATATTTTAAATTATAAAAGTAATATAATAAGAGTGTATAGAGAGGTCAAATAGGCCACTTAGAATTGGTCAAGAACAATCCAGTGACAACAAAGGTCAGTATAGAGCACTTACAACACATTAGCTGAATAATTAGTAACCCACATTTAGGGTGGGTAGAAAAGTCGCCCACAATTTAGGGAAGAGTTTGGGAAGATGAGGAAGAATGATCTTCCCTTTAGTGATGAACAACAATCTAGACAATAAGTTATCCTTAGGAACACCATCACAAGGGGGAGAAAGTGGGGAAATCACCTTAGTGAGACTATTAGTACAAGGAACATAGTGTTAACAAGGCACTACGTCATCTGCCAAAGGTTAGAAAAGAGCATAAACAACAGGCAAAGAAGGGTCTACATGGCTAGAGGGGGCCACACCAACATCAAGAGGTAAAGTAGGATCCACATGGTTTGAGGAGGCTGTAATACCCCTCCCATAGTTTTCTTTTTTAATTTTTATGGCCAAACTCTTTTAGGCCACTCTTCATGTTGATTATCCGCATTTGATGATGTTATTTACATTTATGGTTTTATTGACCCCATACTTGCATTGTATGGTTAACATGTATGTTTTAATTTTCTATTTGATGTGTCTGATGTGGTTGAGGGACAAAGTCATAGTTACTTTCTTGTGAGATCCACATGATCGACTGATCCCATCCATTGTCTGATATATATTTATACATATATGTACATGCTCGTCTTTTATGCAGGATTTCAGGTACCAGGCATTGACTTCCCTGAATTTTCAGGATGAACGTGCCCTATCACAATATCTCAATGGTAAGAGAAGGGAGATAACATACAATCCAAATCCCAACCTAAGCCATTAATTGTCCTGAAATAGTGGACAAATATCTGATTTTTTACCCATCCGAATTTGTCAAGGTGACCTGAATTCATGAGTCCTTCCTTTGAGTTTGTTTGTTATTTGAGTTAGTTGATTTTTGTGTTTTGTAAGTCATGTGAGTTTGTTGTGTGGTTTATTTGGTTAAAATAATTAAATTAAGATTAATTATGAGATTAGAATAATTATATCTTATGAATATGGAAATATTAATTATAGGGAGATTTAATTATTGAGAATTAATTAAATACTTTTGTTTAATTAAAAAGACTTAATTAAAAGTCTAATTATGAAAATTGGAGATGTCATTAAATATTAAATTAAAATTAAAATTTAACTGCATGGATAATATCAATTGGTAATTATTTAAGTAGGAGATAATATCAATTGGATAACACACTTGGTAATTATTTATCAAGTTGTATGTTATTAAGATGTCATAAATATTAAATTAATAAATTAAAATACTAAATACAATTTAATTTGCACATTTAATTAATAAAGTGATATATGAATTTAAGTTAAAGTTGAGTTACGAGTTGTTAATTGGAAATGTGCATATTTTATTATTAAAATTATAAATAATCATGTAGAAGAGTTTGATGAGTAAAGTTCTTATTTCAATGATTTCAAGTTAAGTAATTCTTTTATTATTTTCGAGTGTGTTTGTCTTGTTTTTGGAGTTGCATGTTTTAAAAAGCTAGCTTGTGAGGTTTTCTATATTAGGGGGTTTTGGGTTATTATTTCATTACGTCTATTAGGTTTTGGAGAATTACGGTGCTTGGAAGTTAAAGAATTATTTTGAAGTTTGGATTTTTGGGAGTCTTTTAATTGGCCTTATTTGCTGTATTCAGTTGGGGGATTTTTGGTAGGGTTTGAAAACCTAAATTTATCGTTCTTTTGAAAAGATTGTCTACTTTGTGATTGGAATTGATTGTTGAAAATCATATTTTTATTTAGATTGTGGATTAATGTTTGATTTTTCATTGTTTTCAGTTTGAATTGGTTATTGAATTTCTTTTGCGAAAAAAACAAGAATTTGTTTGAAGAACAATAAGGAAGAAAACTTGAAAATTAATTCAGTTAAGATTTTTTGTATTTGTTGTTCAAACCCTAGGAATTAAATCAAATATATATTAATTGATTCATTTTACATGTGGATTTTAATACTAATATTTTTATTTATATTTATATTTAGATAATTAATAACATAAATTAATCATTAAATACATGGTGTTTTGATATGCATGGAGATTTTAGTTAAATACTTATTTAAAAAATATATATGCATGATATTTTATATGAATATTTTCTTAATAAGTCAAACTAGACTTTAATAAACAAATTGATTGTTCTTAAACAACTGAGACTTGTGTTATGGTTTGACTACTTGGTATATTCTATTGTCTTGTTTGATATTGTTTATTTGGGGAAATTGTGCTGCCTTTAGGAGTGGTATACAAAGACTTGGGAGGGGTGACGTGCATTTTCAATATTTTTGTAAAATGTTAACTTACTAAATGTTAGAGGGGAAAGACAAACTTAACATATAATACACCACATGTTTATGAATATATAATGAAATCATATAATTAGTGAACTTTGTTTTGTGGTGACATAGTATCATCATATTTAATACGGGTTTTGAAATTGTATATTTGTAATTTTTTATTTATATATGTGTCTATGCTTGAAGTATATTATTTTATTATATAATTATGATTGGCATGATATTTTTTGACACATTAAATTTAATTATATTTTTTTAACTAAAATTTCAATTGATTTTATTAAATTTTTAAATTTCATTTTTATTATTAGGTCCAAAGTCATAGATGTTATTTAAAGTTTTTTAATGTTGCATGTATACTATTGACCTATATTTTAAAAATTTAAATTAATGTTGGATTTAAGCTAACATAGTTTCAACTAGCCATTAGTATTGACTTTTGCAACAAAACTTTCAAAGTAAGCACCCAGAACATTTATAAAAAAGATATCACCTCTAGACTATTTGAGTGATTGTAGACCCATCAAGCAAAATATCTTCTTATCAGTTGAAATTACTAGTGTTTGTGCCTCTCACAATCACTCATCCTTTATCACAACACTATCTTATGTTAGTTATTATGATTACCGTAACATTTAAAGCCATAATTTCTAAAATTTAATTTTGTCCTAGGTCATGCCATTAACCTTTTACATTTTGTTTAAGTTTCAAGTTATGACTATCATAAGAACATTATTATCATTTTCTTTTGTTGCTTGTTGTCTTGTAAAATTATCAAAATTGTTGAATCAATCAAATAGCTATCTACTACAGTTAGGGAATTCTTAAAGATTCCCAATTGATATTGGAAGATCCCACAACATTCTTCAACATCAAGAACTCATCGTATTGGATGTATAGACATCAAGAAATTTTTTCGTAGGTGCAGAAGTTGTGAGAATCATATGGTTAGATATTAAAAATATATATACAAATTAGAAATAGATTAAACCAAAATCTAGAAGTCTACCTTCAAGTAGAATATCCAACAAAAGCTCATCTTGAGAGTCGAGCTCCCAACTCATAACTTCCTCATCTTTTGCTCCAATACCAAAATCCCCTCGAGACCCGAAGCCCACACTACAACAACTATCATTCTCGAAACTAGGTAAGACTCTAGAATACTTCCTGCCTCCCAAACCATGAAAACAAGCCCCCAATAAGAGATCTAGGAGTGTTTTATCCCACCCCAATCATCGTCACTATCTTTAGCCTTACTTTTGCCTAAGACAACACCAAAGCCATTGCCATTACCAACTGTTATTAGAAAATAATAATAGAATTTTCACTACCATTACCAAAATTTTGTTTTCTAGTTTTGAGATTAGAATCTTTATTATAAAACTTATTTTTTATCCTAAACATAAATATAGAAACATTTTGATATAAAAATTATCAAATAATTAAAAAAATCAAAATTGAATCCATTAATTACAAATATAAACCTTAATAAAAAATCTAAAACTAAACAATTCTAATGATTATTAAAATTTAAATTAAAAATCAAATCAATCAAATCATGCTCTATAAAACAAACTTCTACTAATTATTGAAAGTTTAAATAAAAAATCAAATCATGCTCTAAATCAATTACTAATTATAATTTCCAAAGGAGCTGTCTACCAAAAACAATAAAGTATTGAACTTCTCAAATGGATGAGTACACGTAATAAAGAATCAAGTGAAGTGCAGGTTTAAAAATGTTTCTTTTTAGCTTCAAATGGAAATTATTCAATCTTCTTCATTGGATAAATGTTATATCATATGAGGTTGGCTGAGAATTTGCAGCAACATCTCTGTACTTGCAGTGATAATCAAAATGTATACTAGCTATAATAGAACAAACTAGAAAATGTAAGCTAGAAAATCTAACAGCAACTACGCTTAGAATATACTCTAAATGTGAGAATGAAAGAGACATTTTGAAATTTAATTATGGTATCATAAAATTGATTTGATTTAGGTTTTATGAGATTGTTTCATCTTTACTTATCAACCTCTAACATGTAGACAGAGAACTTTAATGAAGTTTTTGTAAGCAAGTCTTCCATCAATTATCCTTTTATCTTATTTCATATGGGGTCAAGAGAGAATGTTAGGTTGTAATGCATGTGGACGGAGAACTTTAATGGAGATTTTCATGAAAGATTATTCATGTGAAGTCCTCCATGAGTATCCTTTCTCTATCTTATCTTCATATGGAGTGGGCATGTCTCAAGAGAAATGTTAGGTTATAAATGCATGCTTAGCAAAATGGAATAATATTTGTTCATATAATCTCTATAATTAGGTTATCTAATTGAAGGGAGAACATAAAAATGTGTATTCATTGTTATTAAAGTTTGATTTTTAGATCGATGAAACATATTAGACACTATAATTTTAAATTTATCTTTTTTATGGATTTGTGGAAAAAAAATTTAATCACCAATGATCATCTAATCTTTGCATTTCTATGAAAGAAAATATCTAAAATTAATGATATTTCATTTTACAAGAAATTAGAATATCTATTTTTTTAAATTTTATGCATCTCAATTTGCCTCTTCTTACTAGGAAATGTGTATGACACTTCATATTGAAGATAACTCTTGATCGTAATGTATATATATGTACTTAAAGATAGTTCATTGATTAGAGTTATTGTCTTAGTTTATAAATTATTTTTCTATTTTCTATTTTCTATTTTTACTAATTCTAAATATTATCTAAAGATATTAGTTTCCTAGAATCCACAATGCTTCTTGTTATTTTTTTGGATTTGATTGTGTTTATTTTTTTGCATCAACATTTTGGATCACACTAGGCATCATTCTCTAAGAGAATGGCGTGCAGGAGCAGTAGCATTTGTAGAGCAGGCGGAAGCCAAGCGGGAGGGGTCCCTGGTTTTGACGAGGAGGAGGGCGATTTAGATGATGCGGATGGAGACCCAAGTGGGGGTTTGGGGGAATTTGTGGTGGGGGGCTGCTGTTTGTGCATCTGGTGCCCTCATCTTTCTCCTGTCGCATCCTCTGGGATTAGGTTTTAGGCTCTCTGCGATGGTAAAGGATGTGGGGGGTTCTTTTCCCCTTTATCTTGGAGAGGAGACGTCCCTATTTTTCTCAGATGGTTTGTATTGGTGATTGGCTGCTTTGGGTCCTACTTTGGGATCCTGTCGTGCTGGCATGTTTTTGGGATCATCACTCTTTTTGGGCTCCTTAGCTCCTTTCATTTGTGTGGGAGAGTGGTGATGGTTCGCTTGGTGTGGTCTCGTGTGGGATCCCTATTAAGGTGGGGTTGCACACAAGTGCTCTTTGGTAGCTGATGGTTTCTTATCTTCTTTACTCCTCTACTCTGCTTCCTATTGAGGTGGAAGCTCGCTTTGAGGTGAAGGTTCCTTTCCCTCTTAACACCTCTTTCCCACTTTCTATAGAGGTGGAAGTTCCTTCTGAGGTGGAGGCTCTGCCCATTGAAGTGGCTAGTAGCTGGATGGAAGAGGTGGGTTGGAGTATTGTTGGTGAGCTTGGCCATAGCTAGAAGGTTTTGTTTCTGCCAGTGATCTTTGATGGTATTATTTTTTTCTTGGCAGGTTGTGATCTGGTGGAGTGGGGAGTTTTCCTCATTCCTATCTCTTTGTTTAAGGTTGGGGGAGCCTTACAAAACCCTACTATGCTCGGCCTTTGCTGGAGAGTCTTGTTTTTGCCTGAGATCCTTGATGGTCTTTTCTTTCTTTTGGCAGATCCCTGTCTTTACTCCTCTTCCTAGTTTCCTTTAGAGGTGGAAGTTTTGTGTGAGGTTAAAATCTCTTTTACTCTTATGACCTCTTTCCCACTTCTTATTGAGGTGGAAGCTCCTTCTGAGGTGGAGGCTCTACCTATTGAAGTGGCTTGGTGCTAGATGGAAGAGGAGGGGTGGAATACTGTCGGTGCGCTTGGCCGCTACTGGAGGGTTCTGATTTTGCTAGAGACCGTAAATGGCCTTATCTTTTTTTCTGGCAGGTAGTGATTTGGGGGATTGGGGGGTCTTTCTCTTTCCCTTGTCTTTGTTTAAGGTTGGGGAGCCTTTCAAAACCTTGATGTAATGGAGCATCTGAAGCTTAACATGCTCAAATATTTAAGTTGCTATTTTCTTTTTGGTTGTGAGTTGGTGGTTTGGGGAGCTAGCCTCATACCCATTTCATTGTTTAAGGTTGGGGGAGCCTTTCAAAACCTTGATGGTTTGGTGAAGCTGAAGCTTATCATGCTCAATTATTTAAGCTATTGTTTTCTATTAGGTTGTGATTTGGTGGTTTGGGGAGTTATCCTCATACCCAGTTCATTGTTTAAGGTTGGGGGAGCCTTTCAAAACCCTGATGGTTCGGTGCAGCTGAAGCTCTACTTGCACAATCACTTAAGCTACTGTTTCAATAAGTTTGGTTATGGGAGCCATCAAAACCCTTATGTTCAGTTTAGGGAGCCTGAAAACCCTAGATATTTGGTGATGTTGTAAGGCGTTGGCTTTACACTATAGGTCTCAGCAGCTTATGCCTTTCTGATTATCTTTCTTCTGGCTACTGTTGTATTATTTTTTCTACTGGTTTTTCTACTGGCATTGTGTGCTGGGGGGTGCTATAAGGTTTATCTTTTTCCCCAGCTGTTTCACTTTGGTTAGAGCTAATTCTTCCTATTTTTAAGCTCAGGGTTATAGTTCCCACCAAAAACTAATTGTAAATAGTTTCGGGGCCCATTCAAAACCTGCTTTTACCTTAATCAAAAACATTTTGGATCACACTCTGTGATCCATCGTTAGACATGGTTCCAAATATTATCACCAAACCACTTCTTTTGTGAAAATCAATCCATCTATTACTTCTAGTTTGCAAAATGATTTATTTATTTATTTATTTATTTTAGTAATCACACATTTTTGTATAGAAATACTCCATTGAGGGATAAGTTTGGTAGCTTGAATTGTATAGTAGGAGTGAGCAATAATTGATCAAGGTATAGGGTTAATAGGACATGTCTTCCAAATGATATATCTGCATGTCAAATACATTTTACTTAATCTTATCTCAAGGGGCATAATATATTGAATGTAGATATGGGGTGATCTAGGAGCTTTCTAAATGTCATTTCTCCTTTCTTCTCTTTCAAAATTAGTTTATCATAGGGATAGGGGGAATTCATTCAATGTCTTTTTACTTTTCCTAGCTCTATATGCCTAGGGTCAACATAATCGAGATACCTCAAGTAATTATTAGAAACAAGCCTTTTTTTAACATAATTGGGAAGCACATAGTATAATTTCTTTGAACTATTTAATCTAAACAATTAACATGATTAGAAAATTCTTCCTCCTATTTTTTATCATTAATTAAATGGTGAATTTAATTGAGAATAAGATGAAACAAATAAGAAGAATGAATGAATTTATTAGTGGTAACAAAGTTGTTGCTTCCTTTTTCCTATCCAAGGTAGTTGATTTTGAGAAATAATGTCTAAGATGTGAGGGTTGACATATTGTATTCTATGTGGATGATTAAGGAAAGGAACATTATTATAACATGGGGGATTTTTTTTATTTTTTATTTTTGTGTTGGAGGTTCAGAGATCCTCTTTGGCTAAGAGCCAAGGATTGAGGGGTATCCATTCCACCAAAATCCACCCTGGGGCACAATCCTGGCCTCATCCCTTATGTTGTCGGAGCTATGCACTCAACAAAACTTGATCCTTGGTGGGCTCATTTAGAACCATTCAACTTCATCAAAAGACCAAGGGCCCATCAACATAAAATGGGGGCACTACAACATTTGGGGTTGAATTTTGACAACAGTACCATTTGTGTGTGTTTTTTGTGTTTTTTTTTTGCAAGTGCACTTGAGGGTGTTGTAATAGAGATGGTGCCATTGTAATTTCAACACCTACGTGATTATAAAAAAAAAATAAAAAAGAAAAAGAAATGCTCATTTGTAATTTTCATGAGCTGCGAAGAGGGCACCGTGCATGAAGAGGGAAGAGGGCACTGAACTTTTGCTTGTGGGATACAAAGAGGGAATAGGGCACTGGACTTTTTCTTTCATGCATGAAGAGGGAAGAGGGCACTGGACTTTTGCTTGTGGGCTGCGAAGAGGGAATAGGGAATTGGACTTTTTCTTGAGTGCGTGAACTTGGCCCTAACTCTACAAGGATTTGAGGTAGGCCTGAACTGGACTTTTTCTTACGTGCCGAAACTTGGCCATGTCTTTTTTGTTATTTGGTTTTATCATCGCATTTCACTAGTTTAAATCTAGGGCATCCATTTCATAGAGGTTGTGAATGTTTTATTCATTTTTTATTTGTTTAAATGTATAAAAATATTACAAGAATTGACTGAAATACTTTTGCTTGCGTGCACGAACTTGGCCATGTCTTTTTTGTTACTTGGTTTTATTGCATTATATTTCACTGGTTTGAAGCTAGGGCATCTATTTATTACTTGTTTACTCACTGCTTAGGGTCCGTGAGTTTTGATATGGGCATATGACATGATGTAAATGTGGTCACTGTTATGTTCAGTTATATATATTATAAACAATTACAACAATAATCAGTGTGGCGAAAACAGGGGCTTCCATACCCCATTTTTCCAAAATTGACAGTGTGGCCAAAGTGGCAATTGCACCTCCAATGGAATGCCATGTAAATAGAACATTTTTCACTGTACCAAGTGCCTTTGCAACCTGAACCAGAATGCAGTTTGATTAAATTCAAGTACAAAATCATACAATCTAGCAATGAATACACACGGTAAATTGAAAGTCGATGTTGTATGAATATAACATCAAACATGCAAAATTAATAAATTCATCTATGGTAATGGTATTTGGGAATTGGAACTAGACTAAAATGTTTCCCTTCTAAAAATTGTACTTGGGCATTACCTAGTCATTTAAGGTCCTCCAACATTGTTTGCTAAATTTGGCTGGATAGGATACTTATTACATAGCAGATTGCTAGCTTATAGAATACACTTAAGTCCTCTCTAGATAAAGGGCTCGACCAATGATAGAAGGAAGAGTATAGCTAAATAATATCATCTGATACAAAGGACTCTCAACCAACTATAGTATATTAGATTTATAGATCTTAGACTAGGAGGACCTTTTTGTAGTTCTTCATTCTCCTTTGCTGGGTTTGGGTGGATGAATAGACTAACCATACTTAACTATAAATAATCAAAATGGGTTTAGATTTGGCTGCCTTTAGGTAGAGTTTGACATCTTTGACTATCAAGAGGCAACCATCCAAATCCATTTCAACCCATCCAGTGATCTTTTTTCTCCTAAATAGCTCATACTAGTTGGGAAAATGGGTAGACCTATAATACACTTAGTTTATTTTCTATAAATATGTAGGAATAAATTCATGATAATTATGTGTACTACAAACCTTAATTGTTTAAAAATTCATCATATCAGATAAAGTACGTTTAAGAATTGTTGGGACTGGTCCTTTGGTGTGTATTAAACATAATACAATTTTCAGCATATTATTATCATTCTATTTCTTTGTTGTAAACATGCCATTGGTTCAGTTTTGTAAATTCTTTTTGTGTTAAATGCATTTAAAATTATCTTCATTGTCTTCTGATTGTCTAAATGCTTCTTCATTTGTCAGCCAATTAATACATGCTAGTATATAAAGAAGACAATCAGAAGACAATGAAGATTTGTCTGACCAATAGTCTACATAATTAGACCTTTATTTTAAATGCATTTAACACAAAAAAAATATTACAAAAATGAACCAATGACATGTTTACAACAAATAAATAGAATGATAATAATATGCTGAAAATTCTATTCTATTTAATACACGCCAAAGGACCAGTCCCCACAATTCTTAAACATACTTTATATGATATGATGAATTCTTAAACAATTAGGGAACTCCTAAATATACTTTCAAAGTTTCTATAAAGCATTAACTAATTGGAGATGAAAAATAACATATTCATTTCATGCATATGTGGTAAAAATTCATGAGATACTAAATAAGACCTGCTATTTGTCAGACAAATCTTCATTGTCCCCCACAAAAAACTAAGTAATAACTACTCCACCCTTAATTTGTTTAACAATGCACCATATTAGATAAAGTAGTTTCTATCACACATGACACAGACTCTCCTCAAACTCACAATATGTTGCATATTATATAGTACAAAACTCATGAGATTCTAAAGAAGGCCTCACTCTTAATCAACCAAATCTTCCTTGTACCACACAAAAAATTGTGTGATAACTATGTAATGCAAAGGAAAGGGTGGTGGACTAATAAACAAGACAAGTTACACTTATTTGGCTTACAAACCCACAACTTCTCCCAAGTGCCCAATGGCTTTAAGAAACACAACCCAACCAAGGTTACTCTAAATGAAAACTAATGATAGATTTGATGTATTTGAGGTATATAAGGATAGATTAAAGTGGTTTCAAGGTTTCTAGACTTACCCTTTACTCCCAATGGCTAAATGTCTTCAAACTGGCCTAGAGGCCTAATGAGCCAACCTTGTAGCCCAACAATGACCTTTTTGGTCTTCAAACACTCCAAATTTCCAAAACATTAGAAGAAATAAATCCACATTCAAACACCCTTTTATCCTTTCAATAACATATCTCAAATTTAGGTATTGGTCTTTTGGACCAAATAGTAGCACTTTGCCTGGACCCCTATAATTACATTAAAAACTTGATGATTTTTCAAAGCAACTATATCATAAAAATGTATCCAAGTTCTCAAACCTTGGATAGTATCATTAAATGACTCAAAACCACTAATCCTAAGAGGAATTAAAACCAAAACACCTGCAACATCAAAAGCCCCAATTTGGTGGCTTCAAACCCTTGATTTGAGGGTTTCTCCAATCCCAACCTTCCACACCCTTCTTGTATTAATTGGTGATTGATTCACAATTTATATGCCAATATAAGACTATCCAAATCTTAACAACACTATGTTGTTCAACCCGATCTCCCACTACGATACATTAGCCATCAAATTCATTAGAAAACCTTCTTTAAATCAGCATGTGATCACATTAATTGTTAAATCTCTACAAGTAAAGATCATTAGAACTATGGTAAATTGTTAGAAATAATATTTCCATGGATCCTAGGCCTTTGAGACCATGTAAAGGTGTGGGTTACAAGTTAGACTTCAAAATACAAAAGGAAAACTAATAAAAGCCAGTCCAAGCTATTGTACAGGAAGGTACAATCATGCTAAATGCCTCTCCAATCCTCCAAACTATGAAATGTAACCTTCTAATAACTTATTTGATCTTTCAAATCATTAACCCAACTAGTTTACATGAAGAACAAAATGAAGATTCAAAGTATTAAGAGGTTTGTACTCACAGTCACTGGTTTTTACTAGTCCATATAATCCGGATTTAAGGTAGTTATCAATACATTCAATAGTGTAATGAATGATTGGAGATTTATTACTATTCCATTCTAGATTTGTAAACAAAACCAGTAAGTATTAGAGCCTTTCAAATTTGTAAATAACACAAACTTTGCAAATCAAATTGATATTTCATTAAAACCTCTGTTCCTATTGTACACTCCAGGCTTCATTGCCATACAAATGGAGTTCCAAATACATATAATAATCCTCAACACAACTTCCTCAACCTCTTTTGGCGGTTAGAGGGTTTAGTTAAGTGATTTAACATTAAAAACCCCATTTCTCTCCTAAATAGCTACTAGCCATTACAATTTAAATATTTAATCTTTTAAACATTGAAAATACTTTAAAACTCAATGAACTTAATCACTAATACTTATAAAGTGTTTCCAACACTTAGAAGATTTATTTGGAACCCAACTAACCTCCTAGAACCTCCTAGATAGATTGGGACACTAATGGTCCAAGATACATTATTTAATCCTTTCAAGGATATAACTCATTCTTTACATCCAAATACCATTTCATGGCATCAAACCATTATAGGAGCTAGTACATCATAATTTATGCGATTTCCACCATTGATAATGCCTTTGACCTTCTTGAACCCCTGATTTGCATGAGGTGACTTCCATTCCTTCATAGTCTTCATGATTGTCTTGTAGTTCCTAGGTGCTCCTGCACCACTATGTCTACTCCAACCTTAATTGTTTAAGAATTCATCATATCAGATAAAGTATGTTTAAGAATTGTTGGGACTGGTCCTTTGGCGTGTATTAAACATAATACAATTTTCAACATATTATTATCATTCTATTTCTTTGTTGTAAACATGCCATTGGTTTAGTTTTTTAAATTCTTTTTGTGTTAAATGCATTTAAAATTATCTTCATTATCTTCTGATTGTCTAAATGCTCCTTTATTTGTCAGCCAATTAATACATGCTAGTATATAAAGAAGACAATAAGAAGACAATGAAGATTTTTCTGACCAATAGTCTATAGAATTAGATCTTTATTTTAAATGCATTTAACACAATTTTTTTTTTACAAAACTGAACCAATAGCATGTTTACAACAAATAAATAGAATGATAATAATATGCTGAAAATTCTATTATCTTTAATACATGCCAAAGGACTAGTCCCCACAATTCTTAAACATACTTTATCTGATATGATGAATTCTTAAATAAGGTATGATTTTGTAGACTGCTAGCACGAAGGAAGATTTGACCTAGCCAAATCTTCCTTGTACCACACAAAAAACTATGTGATAACTATGTCTACTCCAACCTTAATTGTTTAAGAATTCATTATATCAGATAAAGTATGTTTAAGAATTGTTGGGAGTTCTATTAGACCTTTGTTGTAAACATGCCATTGGTTCAGTTTTGTAAATTTTTTTTTATGTTAAATGCATTTAAATGGAACATTAAGCATAGTAATAATATGTTTAATCTATTAGTAATTGGCAGATTAAATGCAGATAACACCTTTATCAATTTAGCATGTTTAATGCATAGTAATTACAAATTGATTCTTATCTGCATTATTATAAGATGCACTTCTTGGAATGAATAAGGTTATAAGATGCATTGATATAAGGCTATTGTCCTTCTCTGTAATTCATTCCAAGAAGTGCATCTTATAACAATGCAGATAAGAATCAATTTTTAATTACTATGCATTAAACATGCTAAACTGATAAAGGTGTTATCTGCATTTAATCTGCCAATTACTAATAAAAAAATGAATAAAACACTCACAACCTCTATGAAATGGATGCCCTCTTCGCAGCTCGCAAGAAAAAGTGCAGTGCCCTCTTCCCTCTTCGTGCATGGTGCCCTCTTCATAGCTCGCAAGAAAAAGTGCAGTGCCCTCTTCCCTCTTCGTGCATGGTGCCCTCTTCGCAGCTCATAGAAATTACAAATGAGTGTTTCTTTTTTTTTTTTTTTGTTTTGTAAAAAAATTTACAAAACTGAACCAATGGCATGTATTTGTCAGACAAATCTTCATTGTCCCGCACAAAAAACTAAGTAATAACTACTCCACTCTTAATTTGTTTAACAATGCACCATATTGTGTAAAGTAGGTTCTATCACACATGGCATAGACTATCTTCCAACTCACAAGACACCATATTAGATAAAGTAGGTTCTACCACACAAGATTAATTGTAAACTGCTAATATCAGTTTAATACACTGATATAAAGTAACAGATAAAGTCATTTGTAATTACTATTGAATTGATGGTTTAATATGAAGTAACTAAGAATGCCATACAAATTAGATTAAGATAACTATTGTCTTATAACCTAATTTAGAACAGTAATAAATTAAAGTATACATTAATTCTTTATTTCATCACTATTAAGGGTGGAGTAGTTATTACTTAGTTTTTTGTGGGGGACAATGAAGATTCTAATAGTAAAAAATTATAAGGTTATTGTCCTTCTCTGTAATTCATTGTTAAACTAATAAGGTTATTGCATTACTTAAGGTTTAAAGTAATTCATATTAATGGCATATTAATAGAACTATAAAGTATATATAGAATTGTTGGTACTAGCAGTCATGTCAGGACTGGTCCTACTTAGTTAATCTATTGAATTCCTTTTTTTGTGTGGTACAAGGACCTTTCTAGTGGTAGAACCTACTTTATCTAATATGGTGCATTAACTATGTCTACAGATTAAATTCTATTTTGTTTAATACACGCCAAAGGACCAGTCCCAACAATTCTTAAACATACTTTATCTGATATGATGAATTCTTAAACAATTAAGGTTGGAGTAGACATAGTTAATAAAGTATTAAACTAGATTAAACATACTTTATCTGAAGTAACTGAACCTACTTTATATGCTTTAAGAGTAGACTATTGAATTAGACATTAGTACATTTTGCACCATTTTTCGATGCACTATTGGTCAAAGTTTCTACCCAACTCATTCGAATGGTCGGCCAACAGGTTTGTCCCTATTATTAGCATCGAAATATCGACCCATTACTGAACCCGTTGAATGATCAACTCCTCTTTTGGTCAAAAATGAGGGCAACCTAGGTCGAAGATAACATTGGTAAGTGTTTGTGTATTGGTTGATCTTTCGACCAATATGGGTCAAAAAATTTGGTCGCTCTGACCAGGATGCCAAACTCGCGATGGTCATATTTCAACCAAATTTGGTCAAAATATTTAGCGGCTCCGACCATGATGCCAAACCCGTGACACCACATTTCAACACAGAATGGTCAATTTTAGGCCAGACTTTCGACGCAGGTGGGTCAAAATTTTGACGCAACGCAGAGTGTTTAAAAAAAAATTGAAGATAAATATCTAGACTAATCACCAACAACATCCTGATCGGTGATTAGTCTAGATATTTATTTTCAGGTGTCCACACTCATTCTGCTACTTGTTTCCATTAGGTCCTTGCTCATTCTATTTTCCAGACTGCTTTGGGCTCTAGCAATCCATCTGCTGTGCTCTGCGTGAAAATGTTGGTTTTTTCATTTTGTTTGAACTATTTGAGAGATAGGCTCTAACTAGTGATCTGTGAATTGGTAGAGCTTCCTCTTAGATTCCCAAAACTCTTCAAATTTATTGGTGTGAAGCCCCCAAAGGGTATTCTACTCTATGGGCCTCCTAGTTCTGGGAAAACCTTAATTGCTAGGGTAGTGGCAAATGAAACCGCTACCTTCTTTTTCTATATCAATGGACTTGAGATCATGTCAAAGTTGGCTGGAGAAAGTGAGAGAAATCTCTAAAAGGCTTTTGATGAGGTTGAGAAGAATACCCCGTCCATTATATTTATTGATGAAATTGATTCTTTATCTCCCAAGAGGGAAAAAACCCATGG
Source organism: Chamaecyparis obtusa (assembly GCA_027943335.1). Lineage (NCBI taxonomy): Eukaryota > Viridiplantae > Streptophyta > Pinopsida > Cupressales > Cupressaceae > Chamaecyparis > Chamaecyparis obtusa. The sequence goes on along the minus strand of BSBK01006300.1, from coordinate 914,943 downwards.
TGAAGTTGAGAGGAGAATTGTTTCTCAACTTCTTATGCTTATGGATGGACTTAAATTGTGTGCCCATGTTATTGTTATGGGAGCAACTAACTGACCAAATAGTATTGATCCAACACTTAGAAGGTTTGGAAGGTTCGACAAGGAGATTGATATTGGGGTTCCAGATGAAGTGGGTAGGTTGGAAGTGCTTTGCATCCATACAAAGAATATGAAGCTCTCTGATGATGTACGTATATTGGGGCCTTATTTTTTGTACTTTTATAGCTAATGTTCAATAGTTCTTGGATTTTGAAAGCATTTATTAATCTTTATGTTTCTTGATGGAGTATCTATTTATCTTTAGTTTTCTTGTTACAGGTTGATCTTGAAAATATTGCTAAGGATACATATGGATATGTTGGAGCAGATCTTGCTACTTTGTGTACTGAGGCTGCACTTCAGTGCATTAGGGAAAAGATGGATGTTATAGACTTATAAGATGAGACAATAGATGCTGAGATTCTAAACTCCATGGTTGTTAGTAATGAGCACTTCCAGATTGCTTTGGGCTCAGCTAGAAATCCATCTGCTAAAGCCATTGCTAACAAATATTAGGCCAATTTCATCAGTGTGAAGGGCCCTGAATTGTTAACAATGTGGTTTGGAGAGAGCGAGGCTAATGTGAGGGAAATTTTTTATAAAGCTAGAGGATCGGCTCCTTGCGTCCTATTTTTTGACGAGCTTGATTCTATTGCTACATAGGTGTGTTGATTTTTTATGAGTGAAGTTCAAGTTGAGGACAGTGAATATATTTGAGTAGGAATTTTGTTTGAACTATTTGAGATAGGCTCTCTGACTGGTGATGTATAACTGGTTTGCATGTTTGCAGTGTGGAAGTAGTGTTGGGGATGCTGGCGGTGCCGCAGATAGAGTCCTTAACCAGTTGTTGACAGAGATGGATGGTATGACAACCAAGAAAACAATTTTCATTATTGGTGCTACAAACAGACCCGATATATATTACATACAACTTTTAAAATTATAAATATACAAATCTATAAAATATACATATATAACATAAAACGAAGTGTTGATGCATACTGAAAAATAAAATAAGGAAAGCTTTTGCTCTCTTGATTTGTAAAAATCTTGTGTTGCCACCCTCATTCTTGCAGCTGATATAAAAGAATGAAATGAATGATGGTTAAATTGAGAGACATTTTGGGTAAATAAACTAAACAGATATAGAACAAAAATATGAACAAAGTTGAGGATAATGAGTTGGGTTTTTCTTAAATAAATGAATACCATCAACCCATTTAAAAAATGAAAAAGTATATGCTAGCAATCTCCAACAATATCATGGTAAAAAGGACATTTAGTATTGGATGTAAAAGTCTTACCTGCATTTATTTCATTCATTGATTTCTTGACACGCACATCAGCCTCTATATCCACAATAAGTGTTTGAACTATCTCATATCCATAGTTTGACATAGCCTGCAAGCATAGAAATGAACGATTGAATCATACTGCATTCAAATTTCATCTTGTTTGATATTTAAGAGATATTTTATAGTAATCAATTGACAATACACATCAATAAATAAATGAAACTGATATGAATATATCAACCTTTCCAAGTTCTTCAACAACTTTAGCAACCTCATTCTTTTGCTCAAAGATATCATCCAGATTCATCTTTGGAACATTGGAACGAATAATTGTAAATCATACATGGAAACAAGGTAGTTTATAAGATTAGAGATATTATATGATAATACAAATCACATTAATCTAAAAGACTACTACACCATTTCAAATATCATATCAATCAAATTAATTTTAATCCTCACAAGGCAAACATAACATTCAGGCATCCAAAAATAATGGATGCAAATTTACAAACTAATTTTCTAAAATCAAAATTTCATCATATAAGAGGAATTGCCAATATTAATATATTATCTCACAAATAGATGCAAATTCACAAATTAATTTTCTAGATTCAGCATTTCATCATATAAGAAGAACTGCTGCAGACCTTTTGTGAGGGTATCAAGCACGCCGCTTGACTCCAAATATTTCCTGAAAGCTTCCTTCTTGGATTCATTTTCCTACCATATAATGATGACAAGCATTATCATAGAGCCTAAATGTTTAGTTCTTGTCATTGAATTCATGCATACAATCATCTACAATTGCAGCACTAAAACAATTGATTTTTGAGCACATAAGGACTATTTTCTTAAGTAAATCCTAAGTGGACAACAAGTAAATTTATTCACGTGGGTGTATTAGGCTATTAGCTATAGAATATCTATGCTACTTATAGATCCAACTGATATCTAATTTAACACTTCACCTACTCAAAAACACAAACCAATGAAATAATCCACATTAGGCCAAGAGAGGTTGACGCATTCAATACAAGAATACTTACACAAAATGAAGCCGAATCATGCTAGACAATGACAATGAGAAGTTGAATATTGGACCTTGTAGTTTTTTATTTGATAGTTGCCTGACAATGACACATTCAAAATGCACTAATGAGCAAAGACTTAGAACAAATGAAATTGATTAAATAATGAAGGTGGGTTAGTTTGAGCTTCACTTGGTTTCGAGAATACTTTAATATTCTCAACTTAACAAGGCCAACCACGTGAAGGTGGAAGCTCATATGGCCTCACCCCCCCTCCCCCTAACATCAATCTAAATTCCCCATTAACATCTAATTACACACTTCATTCATCCATTTATGAACTATAACATTCAATCAATACAATCACATAACATTCATTAATATGATATAACATTCATTAATACACAACACTAATCAAGAATTAATTAACACATAAAAATATTCATTAACATGACATATAATTCAATATTAATACACAACATTCATAGATAATTACTTAAAATGACGTTCTTTCATTATCCAACAAAGTTAATCAAACAAGTTTTATCAAAGAGCATATTTAAGAAATCATTTCTTTTTTAGGTTTTTCTTAGATTTCTTATTTAGGTAAAGGCTGACAGGACCATCAATATTATCTTCCTCCTCTTGTGGTTGTGATCTCAAATTATGATGCTTCCTCATGTCTCAAGGAGGACGACATTGCTACACTAAAGTGGGGTCTGCTGCAATAACAAGTAAATGGGTTAAATTCACATACTTTTTTTTACTGTTACATGTATTTCATTAACTAGTAGAACATAAAATGCATTTTTCTTTACCTGAAAATGCAACATCATCATGTACAATAACATTTTGATCTTCCGCCACCTCAGCATGATCTAAAATATTCAAAAAAAGGTTACACGACCAATTGCAATTAAAGATTTTAAATTCTATTAATAATTACGTAATTTATTTCCAATAGAAAATTAATACCTCCAACACTATGATGCACATCATGGCCTTTGTCACACCTAGGTTCTATGGTAGGATTTTAAGGCTGTAGTGAAATGTCATGCACATTGTTATCATGAAATAGTCAATTTATGTTCGAAATTAACTATTCAATTTGATTTACTTTTCATTTGACCAATTTACCCATGTCTCATTTAGTGCAATAGATTCTTCGTTATGGCTTTGGGATGCTTGGCGTAGGTGTGCAGCCATGACTACATAGCCTTCCTTCAAGGCTATTCTCTTGTCTTCATTTGTGGGCTCTACATTGAATTCTGTGCCCTGTATTTTTTGTTTAATATCGTCACTTTTACATGTATGATTTGATTAAACATAATTGTTTGTAACCTTATATATAAAAATTTGATATGAAATTCCAATGCTGCTACTTACAAGTCGAGAGTGAAGTTTCATATAGCCACTAGAGCCAAGTTTGTGTTGGCCAACCTTTGTTAATCTGGCTTGTGTGGCTTTTGACATGTCTTGCAGTCTATGAAAAGTTTGAAACATGTTAGATTATATATTTACAAAGATCACTAATTAGTGCATGATTACATTCTACTTAATACTATCACGACATACCTTCTTTTGTTGTTTTCTGGTTGAATTCCACTACCCTTTAGCCTTTTCTCTTTTGCATCTTCCATTATTTCATTCCTCTCCATCAGTGGAATCATAGGAGGATGCTCATACTTTGGGTTATCCTTTAGAGTCCTTCTATATTGGTCCCTCATAGTCTTTAAATGTTTGAATGCTCTTGTAAGAATCTTGCCTCTGTCAAAACTTTTAATTCCAAAGAGGTCCTCTAAAGATTCAATGAGCTGATTTTTTAAGTCAGAATCCTGATCATTCCACCTTTTTTGAAAAAATAAAATTGTTAGATATCATAAATTTAATATAGTACAATAAATGGAAGATAAAAAAAATATTGTACCAATATTATGAAGCTACGTACCTTTTATGTATGGTGGGCCCAAATAGCTTCAATGTCATTTCAAAAAGATGTTCATAAAAAACATCATTTCCTACAAAAATAGCATGGGATTATTAGTCCAAAATGAGTTATGTATAAGTAAACTATAATTACACTGTAAATAATAACAATTTTAGAGCACTTGGAAGCTTTGGTACTTTTAACAGAACCATATTGTTCTTGTTCATCAACAATGTCCCCGCAAACGAACCGGTACTAGTAACACGGGCTGATCTAGGAAATGGTTGATCTTCACTAGTACTGGTCTGATCTGTTCTTGTACCAGGTGTAGGTGTATCTATTAGTACACAAAATAGGTCCATACTATGTGTAAAATTCACACAAGAAAAATAATCAATTCATGATTAGCACATAACAAAATATAGAAAAATAAGGTTTTACCAGTTGTAGATGGTATAAAGGAAAATGTCTGCAAGCACCTTGTTGCAGACAATGCAGTCGTCAAATGCAGAATGTTAACCAAAGGAGGTGTCTGCACTTTATCATGAGCTGTAGAATACATTGTTAGCAAAGACATTTGCAATGGATAAAGATTAAATGGGGTACTAGAAGCATCCCAAACATAAGTTGAGTCAATAATGCATATAAAGGTTAAATCAATGGTTAAAGGTTTAAGGATTATTTACATGAAGGTTGTGCGGCACCACAACCCTCACCATGTTGATGAAGTTTCACACGTGTCAAAAAATTCTGTAAGAAGAATACATCATATTGAAATTTTCTTTTTCCTATTGGTCTAGAGATGTCATACATAGTGATTCCATTCCATAAAATCAACAACTCGTCAATAAGGGGCTCAATATACATGTTCATATCTTTAAATTGGTACTTACCTAGTTGAATGAAAAAAACATTACATAATTATTATGACCATCTTGATGCGGTGTTTATAAATTAATTTACATAACTATTTAATGAAAAAATACCTAGTACAATCATTGACAACATTTTGTGCTCCCTCTTTATGGACATCCAAGGAGGAATGTTATTATTAATAACAAAAATAGGCCATACTGAGTAAGTAGATCTCATATCTCCAAATGGATGGACACCATCCGCTGCCTTTGAAATCTTGAGATTATGAGGCTCTTCTTTAGAGTGTGGCCATGTTGTTTCTATGTCTTTAAATGTAGAACCATCCGTAGGCATTCGCATAATGTCATCTTGACTTCTATTGCGTGCATGGTAATCCATAAATTGTGCCAAGCTAGTGCACCTGAATAATCATTGAAGACGTAGAATAAGGGGAATGTACCAAAGACTCTTGTGAGGCACCTTTTTTGTTATTTGATTTGATCGATATCTACTAGTATGACAAATAGGGCATTCTATTGCAAATTCATGTTGTTTATGATATAGAATGTGATCATTGGGACATGCATGTATTCTTTGATACTGCATTCTAATTTGATTCATAATGGTAGATACTTCTTGGTACGAATGAGACAAAATGTTTGATGGTGGTAAGAAAAACTCACCTATCAACCTACAACAACAAATATGAATTGTTAATATAATGAATCATAATGGTATGCTAACATTGAAGATGACAAAAATGGCATACCTTAGCATACATGACATTGCTACATTGGATAAACCATTCATAACCTTGAAGTTCACCAACAACACTATAGCGGAGAGAAGAGTTGTTTGGGAGCCTTGGTATAGGGGCTCGTATGCCTTCTCAATTATAGCTATATTAAGACCATCTTCATCATCATTATCAGATGTGCTAGAACCATCATCATGATCATCTTGATCAGCTATGCCAATACCATCTTCAATCATGTCCTTTGCCACAAGATCATCTTCTTCCATGGGAGCGTTATCGTTGACTTGGATATTCACACCTCCATGTTCCTCCAATTGGAAATCCACATTCACCAATCGACGAAAATTGTGCCCCCCTTCAATGTGACCATATTGCCTACAATGACTCTGGGCTGTTTTGATTAGAATTCTTTGATTATTTAAGCCCTTACACTTTTTGCAAGGAAAATAACATTTTTTAATGTCTTTTCTTTGGAACTGAGACCACAATCTAGCAAGTGTCTCATTATTTTGTTCTGGGTTCATATTGCCAGGTGTGGACTTTCTTCACAGGCTATAAATATACAAAATGTAAACATACAAACATTAGTAGTATCTTGTATATAATAAAAATAAATAAAATATTATAAGATTATACAAGATTTACAAATACACACACAAATCATGCTCACTAGACCACGAAATATTGAAAGGGATAAGTATTTTGGGAGTTATTATTATTTTGGGAGTTACACAAATCTCCTCACTAGACTACTGAATTAGAGATTATAGAGAATATATTCTAGAGTTGTATAGTCACATTGTCTAGTCTGTAAAGATATACAATATATTTTTGCAAAAGAAACTTGCAATTGAAGATAATAACACATCATAATTTGGCATTGTAGTGGAGGTGATTCCATACCTAGTACAAATTATTTCCTCTAAAGCTTCCAGATGGCCTTTCTCTAGGAGTTGCATTAAGGCATTTAAGTGAGCATTAATGCATTAATGCCCATCTATATCTAGGTTTGCATCACACATGCTTAAGGAAAAATTTCCTAATACAACTGAAGAGAGTAATTAATATGGAAATTGAATCAAATGTAAGCAACATATGGCATTAATTTTCAAAGATAGTGACAATTTAAAAGTATTGGAAAAATACAGTGTACAAGCAATGATGGTGCACCATGGGAAGTCACAATAAGTATGAACCCATAGAGGATTTTCATTTTTTCCTAAAAGAAGACCATTTTCAGAGTGAGATTTAGCTACATAGAGGTGAAGCCATGACATACAAAAGGTAAGAGAACCTCAAAGTTTCTGACATATAATGCTATCATGTCAAAAGGACAACAAAGTGTACTTTTTAGAACAATGGAACAACCATCTCTCTTAAAAGGAACAACCATCAAGTTATAGAGTTATTGAATATGGCCATTATCATGAGATCATAGGGAAAAACACATCTATCTACTATTAATGAACAATTTCTTCTATAGAGGCAATTTTGAATTCTATGCTCATGTGAAAAGGAAATGTCACTTAGTTTGAAGTCCTAATAGAATAAATACAATAAGAATGCATTGACATATCATGCCTTATATCAGAACCAATCATAATAAGAAGATGGAACAACCATAAGGTACAAGCATGTGCAAGTCATTGTAATCATTGGAGATATGTTAAAGGTTAAGTACAATGGTAGAGCACAACCATGATACAATTAATGAAAGTGCCATAAAACACTATGATATTTATAATCAATCATAGAGAAAAGAAACAATGACACAAATGATTTGTATTTTAGTGCCACCAAATACTTTCCAAATAGTCATCAATGTATTAAAGCATTCCAAAGTATAGGGTAGCAAGGTGCTTCAATACATAGCTGCAGTGATCAAAATAGTATTTTACAATATCATGAAGTAAACAAATGCAATGTTTCAAAATAAGGAAAACTAAAACAACAAATGACAAGCACTGTCATTAAACACACCATAAAAGACATCTTTGACATTGAGCCCTCAAAGAACAAGTTTGATGTTTTCATGTTTTGAAAGTTAACAAGGTTTATATTTTCATCATGAATACATGAAAACAAGCACAAAGGATCACAATAAGTAATCTCTAATATAAAGAAACACAATGACTATCAACATCAAAGCGGTGTCGTAGGAACTCAAACATCATCTAAAGATAATTTGTCATGTTCTCTTTCCCCTGCACTTTTACAGGATATTGAACGTGAAAGAAAAAAAATGAGAACCCCAAGGCAATGGATGAGGATGATAGTGACGAGGTAGCTGAAATAAAGGCTTCTCATTTTGAGGAGTTGATGAAATATGCCTGAAGAAGTGTCAGTGATGCTGATATTTAGAAATATCAAGCGTTTTCACAAACACTACAACAATCTCGAGGCTTTGGTTCTGAATTTTGATTTCTAGATAGACCTGATGGTGCTTCTGCTGGTGCTTTAGATGTATTTGCTACAACAAATAATAATGATGACAATGACTTATATAGGTTGCACATCCACATCCACATCTGATATAAAATTTATTATTATAAAGTCTTTTTATGGAAATCTATTTTACATTAGTCTATATTATTCTGAAGCCTTGTGATAGAAATCTATTTTATATTAATCCTCAAAATTAGTTAGCAAATCTTCTTCTTTCTTTCTAAATTCATGAATGATTCTATTTTTTTGCAGTAAATAGCATACGTAACAGATAAATATGAAATCAGAAACAAATATCTACCTTATGCTTTTAATACTAAGTCTTTGTTTATCGGGCATACTGATTATAAGTACTTGAGGTATCAGGTTATTGATACGTCCCTAGTATTTTCAAGCATTTAATCTTATAAAATCATCAATTCTTAACCATTAAGCATAGTAATAGGTGAATCTTCATTTAATTGCAAAAATGAAACACCAATGAAGAAAATAATGAGTAGCAAATAATAGATATTATTAACATAGGTTGAAGCCAATCTCATCCTTCGATTATAAGAAGGATTTCCAAGCTCCTATTTGAAAACAATAGATATTATTGAAATAAGCGGAAGCCAATCTCATCCTTTCTCTTGTGATCTTATATCATAGGATTTCAAAGCTCCTGTTTGAGAATAATAGACATTATAGAAACATAAGTTGAAGCTAGTTCTTCCTTGCTCTCATGATCTTATATTAAGGATTTCCTAAGCTACTTTATTCAAATTGGATAGTATTATCACTTGATATTCATACCTTCTCAATAAAAAGAAGTGTATCGATAGATACCTAGTGAAAAAATTCACCCTCTCCTGGTTTTAGATTGAGGCCAAGCAATGCCAGGCTTTCAGCGGGATAAGGTTTAGTATCCATATGGCATTCAACAACCACATTTTGCTTAAATCCATTTTTCTCATCCTTCAATGTTACCGAATACATATTTGTACTCTTCGCATAGTGATAGTAATAAAATTTAAAAGGAAATAACATAGAGTGACAAGCCACATGCTTGATGGAGGAGGGAGCCAAGAGTTTTGCTCCCTTTACTGTAACCAAATAAATAAACATCATTGTAACACGGAGGAGCGAAAATCTCAAACCTTTTTATCAAAGCATAAAAGATAAAGAAATTTTGTCAGATGTTGTAGTTGCAACTGCCCTGGTAGACATGTATGCAAAATGTGGAACTATAGACAAGGCATGTGAACTCTTTGAAAAAATGCATCAAAGACATGTGGTATCATAGAATGCCATGATTACGGGCTATGTACAAAATGGATTTTTTGAAAAGGTTTTAGAAATTTTCAAGCAAATGCAAATGGTAGGTGTAAAGCTAAATTCCAAAACCTTTGCCAGCATCCTCCCTGCCTGTGCCAAAATGGGAGCTTTGGAACAGGGTAATTAACCAATCACTGTTAATATATTATGCAGTCACATTATGTATATTATGCAGTCATTGTAAGATATTTTAAATATGATAGAAAAATAGGCTAAAATGAAATAAATTATTAGTAAAATAACTCTTAAATATTGTCTTAAGATAGTCTTCTATCTTTTTGAAATTATTTAAATAACTTTTAAATCATTCTATGTTTTATTTTATTTTTTCAAATATAATAATTTTCATACATTTTGTATGTATTCTTCAAATTAACTTTGAATGTTGTGAAGGAATAAGAAAGTTCAGGCATATGAATTATAACAATTTATGAAATGAAAATGCCATTGTATAATTTGTAGAGGAGATTGATTGTTTAACAATAAAATCCACATAATCTATAGTAGCAGAGAAACTAGAGGCTAGCTATAATTATAGTGAGAAGGTTTGGAAGTATAGTTAGTAGGCATTAAGTTTGTCTTAATAGTTGGAAATTGGAGTATATGCTTTTAATGATCTTCTCTGTTAGATGTGCAAGGGAGCATTTTTTAATGTCTTTGTGTGTGCAAAACCTAAGTCATTGAATGTCCTGAACTATTTTGTTAACCTTTGCCAGCATCCTCCCTACCTGTGCCAAAATGGGAGCTTTGGAACAGGGTAATTAACTAGTCACTGTTAATATATTATGCAGTCACATTATATATATTATGCAGTCACTGTTAAGATCGACTTAGTCAATTGCTTGATTACACGATAACTAGTAATTAATGGTTATCGTAACACATTGTTAATGTGTTATGATAACCACTAATTAATGGTTATTCGTATCACTGTGTAAGATAATGAAATGATGCCAATCAATTGATAATGAAATGATGCCAGCCATGTCTATTCATATTGGTATTAATAACCATTGTGTGGGCTGGGAAAGACTTACCAGCGCCATATAATTGATAGGAAATATTAATCAATGATACCCTAGCTTGTATAAATGGATACCCTAGCTCGTGTGTAACCAGAGATTCTAATGAACACACATTAACATGATGCCCTAGTTCACTAACACAATAAATGCCATAATCAAATTATCCAAAGAAATGAACTCAATTCCATGGATACAATAGAGGATGGAGTAATGAATATCACAGTAAGGTGTGCCCTCAAAATACATGATGGTATTTAATCAAATGATCAAATGCAATGTATTCTATCAAAATGTAGAGGAGATAACAAAACAATCCCTACCTCAATGAGCTTCCATTTGATAAGAAGAGGAAAAACCAAGTTTCCAAAACCAAGCTCGAAGATCAAAGGCCCAAGTCCAGATAAAAACTACAAACCCTATAAATAGTGCCAAATCCGCCTTGGCCAATGAGGTTTCACGCGCTGCCCCTTAAAAAAAATTATCGTGGTGATAATGATCAAATGAGAAATGAATTCTATTGCAACCCCTATACATAGTGCCAAATCCACCCTGGCCGATGAGGTTTCGCGTGTTGCTCCTTCAAACAATTCACCGTGGTGATAATGAAATTAGAAATGAGTTCTTTTTTTTTAAAGTTATGCTTGTGTTCGTCAAAATTTTGACGTACACGATAGTGGTCAGAATTTCAACTAACACGGGCATGGATTAAAAAAAATGAAAGTTTTCCTTCTATTATCCAACCATCCAAAACCTTTTTATTTCATGGTCGAAAATTTTGGTAAAAAAATGGTGCAAAATGTACTAGTGAGACAATTGGGTATTAATTGTAATTTCTATTCTTTATCTGAAGATACTTTATCTTAAAAATGAACCTACTTTGTTTGTTAGCCAATATACTATAATTCTAATCTATATGAATTGTTTAAATAGATTAAGAATTTTCAGCAATTCTTAAACATACTTTATCTGATATGATGAATTATTAAACAATTAAGGTTGGAGTAGACATAGTTATCAGATAGTTTTTGATGGTACAAGGAAGATATCCATCAAGGCATAAATACAATTCAACTTTTCTCTAATGTTGTAGTTGCAAGTAATGAATTTTAAATTTTATTTTTTGGTTCATAGAAGCTTGTAGTATAGTTGCTTTTAATGCAGACAATTTGTGGTTTTCAAAAAAAGTTATGTCATTCTCTTGGCTAAAATATTTTATAAGTTAAACCAATAATTAATTAATGCTAAATCTCTTATCTAAAATATTTTATAAGTTAAAGCATATGTTCTTGATCCCTCCGATCAAGTTCTCAAGTCATGACACGGTTTCAACTGTTGTGAGTGGTTTCAAGTTCTCAAGTCATGACATGGTTTGAACTGTTTTAAAAGCTTCTAATTCTTTTAAAAGCATGACTTGTAATTTTTAAATAAATGTGAACATTAAAAGTAGAAAACAATGCAACAACCATGGTTAGCATTCACCTCTCACTCTATAATGCATGTGAAATCATGCCCTTAGAATTTGAACAATTTTGTTGGTAGGAGAAATATTTTTAGAGTAGTTTCAATAGATCATAACTTGTTATTTGAACTCAAGAATACCCCTTGGTTTCCTACAAAGCGTTTGGCAAAATCTATCAGTAAATTAAGAGTTTGGTCAAAGTAAGTGTATACATGAAGGATGAAACACATAGGAAGCTATGACATTAAGTACAACATGTCCATTTTTTTTGCAGATATACACATTAAGGATCATGTCAGATAATACAAGGGAATTCGATCAAAATAGGGAGACAATCGCTAGATTGTTGTCTAACTTTTAAAGTGAAGGTGATGACAAATGTTATTGTCCATGCAAGAGTTGTAATGGCTTAGAGAAAAGAAGAATCAAAATCAAAACAACAAAGAGACATTGTAGGGAGAATGGTCACATTGAAGGGGGGTTTGATTATCATCCAGTGGTAAGTTGTTTGTTATATTATTTTCACAATTAATAAACATATGAACCATGGAAGGAGGTTTGATTATCACATTGAAGGGGGGTTTTATTATCATCATTTTTATATAGGTCGATATCCCTAGTGTGAATATAGAGGAACATGATCCCATGGAAGATGTTGATCATGCGCTAGGAAACACATTTGAAGATGATGGTATGAATGCATTGATCATTGACACAGTTGGTACTGGTGCTAGTGGTGCTAGTGCTGGTGCTGATGATGATGATTATGATGAGGATGACATTAACGTCATCCATGATATACCTCTACTTGAGAAGGTGAACATGACCCTTTACAAAGGCTCCTAATCTACTATTCTCTCTACTATATTGTTGTTGGTGAATTTGAAGGTTATGAATGGTTTATCCAACCTTGCAATGTTACGTATGCTAAGGTTTGTCATATATGTTATTATAGTCTACAAAAGGTGAAACATGTACCATTAAGATTATTTATAGTAACAACTTATATTATTTATTACAGATTGATAGGTGAGTTTTTGTTACCACCATCAAATGTTCTCCCTCTCTCGTACCGAGAATTATGTGCCACTATGAAACATATTGGAATGGAGTATCAAGCAATAGATGCTTGTCTTGAAGATCATATTATTTATCATAAAGAACATGAAAATGCAACAGAATGCCTTGAATGCCATACGAGAAGATATCGAGATGATCAAATGACAAAAAAGGTGTCTCACAAGGTTCTTCGTTACATCCCCATTATTCCACGTCTAAAACAATTATTCAGGTGCAATAGCTTAGCACAATTTATGGATTACCATGCACATGACAGGAGTCGAGATAACATTATTCAAATGATTGCGGATGGTTCATCATTTATGGAAATAGAGGAAAAGTGGCCACACTTTAAAGAAGAACCTCAAAATCTCAAGCTTTCTCTAGCAGCAGATGATGTCAATCCACATGGAGAGATGAGTTTTGTTTACTCGGTGTGGCCTATTTTTGTTATAAAGAATAACCTTCCTCCATGGATGTCAATAAAGAGGGAGCACATTATGTTGGCAATGATTGTTCCAGGTATCTTATTATTTTATAGTTATCTACATGTAATTATAAGTCTTGGAGTGAAATGGCCACAATAATTATCTGATGTTGTTGTTAATTCAACTAGGTAAGTACCAAGTAAAAGTTATGAATGTATATATTGTGCCTCTTATTGATGAGTTTTTGGTGTTATGGAATGGTTTCACTATGTATGACATCTCTAGAACAATTGAAAAAATACAATTTCAATTCCATGCAATGCTTGTGTGGACAATTTATGATTCTCCAGGGTTGACACATTTCTATGGTATGTTATGGTGAATTCTAGTTGTATGCGATAATTCAAATTCTAAAAATCTACATATTTAATCCAATTGTATCATTATCTTGTAGGTCTTCAAAAAAAGGGAAAATTTGCATGTCTAATGTGTGGTCCAAAGATGAAATCTCATCATTCCAAAAGTTTAAGAAAGCAAGTGTTTGATAAGTATAGGCACTTCCTCCCCAGAAATCATAAGTATCGAAGTGTGAAAATACATCTTTTCAATGGGAAAGAAGAGACTACATCAAAGCCCCAAAGAATGACACCTCACCTATGGAAATTGAAATATAATAGAATTAGAGGTAATATCATTCCACCTAATGGTTGATGTTTGCAAATTATATATTTTGATTGAGTTTTGTCGGCTAATTATGTAGTTGATAATCTTGAAGGTCATGAAGGCATCATCGACCAACTTCCATAGGGACTAAAATGTTATTCCAAAGAATTTAGTAGGCTTCCCTACTATGAGTAGCTACAAATTATGCATTTGTTTGATACTATGCATATTGAAAACAATGTAATAGAGACACTGTGAAAAATATTGGATGGAAGGCGTGATAAAGAAAAACTTGGCAAAATTTGTAGTGACATTCATGATTCCAATCATGCAATGAAAAATATCATTGAATGAAATATCAATGGAGATTGGATTAATGCAAGTGATCTTCCTTGGTTATTAATAGAGAAAAAAAGTAATGTCATAAAAGAAGTCATTCAAAAAATTTGATTTCCTACAGGATTTTCTGCGGATATAAGAAATCTCATATCAAAGAAAAATAATTTTGGGTCAGGGATGAAAATGCACGATTGGCATACCCTCATCAAGGTAAGTCATAGTCTTTTGTATTTACAATATCTTTGTATAACTGCATTCAAATTTCATTGTATGAAATGATTAGTTGATAATTGTTGCAGTATTTTCTACCCCTATCTCTCCCAGAGAACTTCGATAATAATATCAAAAAAGTGATATATGATCTTGGAAAATACATGAGGTAAGTAGTGATATTTGTTCAATATATAAAACAATAATATCAAACAAGTAATATATTGTAAAGTCTCGTATTTATATATTTACATGTCTTGAATCCCTTGTAGGTGGTTATCATCTAAATAAATTCATAAAGAAGATACAAAATATTGGAAGAAAAAAATTTGTCGATTAATGTGTGAAATGCAAAGTGTTTACCTTCAACTTTTTACAATGCACAAGAACACTACCTCATACACCAAGTTGAGGAGATTGAATTGTGTGAACCTATACATGCTAGGTCAATGTGGATGGTTGAGAGACACTTGAAATTTTTGAAGGGTTTGGTATGACAAAGAGCATGTCCTGAGGGTTCTATGGTTGAGGGATATATGGTATACCAGATGATGGTGTACGTTACTCAATATCTTCCCAATCTTGCAACAAAGACTCATATAGATTGCATTTGGGATCTCGAATCCATTAAAAAATTTGAAGGGGAGTACTTGGTGGGCAATGGTAGATTTAGGAAACTAAAAGGTAATAAATTATGAGATGTTATTGTAGTTAATTAATTCTTAATCTTCAAAATAAATCTGTTGTAAGTCATCTATTTACTTTTGTACAGTTGCTAAAGAGTGGGATGCAATGCATTTGTTTATTGCAAACAATCAAGATTGGATGATGGTATGGATTGAACGATGTCAACATGATGATCATAGATTAACATGGGAATCCATGTCTTCATTGGTTATACAAGCTCATCGTAATGGAGATCCCAATGTTACACAAAAGGAAATAGATTTAGCATATGGTTTAAGAGATCACCAGGTACTTATAAATTTGTTAATTACTCAACTGTATGTTTTTCAACTCGTGATGCAATAATCTATACATGTTTGACATTATTGTAGGTGAAACACCACAAGGCTATGTTATGCAATGGTTATAAATTTCACATCAAAAAGTTGGATGACATGAAGAGAACTTTTTATTCTGGGATAAGTGCAGTGTTCCAGGTGACTAATATTTTATCTAGAAATGACTTACATCCTCGAGAGTCACAAAATTGATACTATGGTATTTTGGTTGATATACTTGACTGTGACTTTAATTCCTTCAAATTAGTTCTCTTCGCTGTGAAATGGTATAGACTACGACTCAATAAAAATGATCCTAATAGAATTGTTATTGAACATGACAATGGATTTCCAATGATTAATACAAGGTTGTTTGAGCCACTTGGAGAAGAGCCCTATGTTCTTCTAAGCCAATGCGAGTAGGTATTTTACTCAGAGGTTCCACATAAACTGGGTTGGTCATTTTTTGTTAGACATGATCCAAGAGGAAGGCTGATAAAGTATAATGCGATGGAAGAAGATACTGAGGAAGATGAAGAAGTGGAAGATGATGTAGATGATGATCATGATCGAGAGCTAGTCGAAGAAGAATATGAAGAAGAAGACGATGATGATGCTGCTACTGATAATGATGATGTTGCTACTGATGATGATGATGATGAGGACGATGATGACAATGATGATGAAGCTGATGATTATGATGATGATGATGATAGTGGTGGTGATGATGTCACCGATGATGATGATCTTGATGATGAGATGGATGAAGAAGAATATCAATGACATGAATGAAATGTACAATTATGCCAGATATTTGGCATGTTCTAATGATTGTTTTATATGTACTACTCTTATTCACCTTGTTTTATATGTCCTACTTATATCTTTGATATTTTGTTAAGAGAAATTTCATTCTAAAAGAGTGTATTTAATCTCTATATGCTTAAACAACCTCACTAGTTAAGATTGTTCTCATTTGTAGTGGGCATGAAAAGAATCAAATCACTTGAAAGACACTAGTATTTAGACATGCACAAATTAGTGATGTGATTAAGCAAATTACCTTTCTTTATAATTTTCTAGGGTATTTTTTTTTATGTCAATGCATTTAATCTCAATACTATCTTATGAGAGTTTCTTCTACTAATTTTCTATTTCCTTGCACATCAATGATGTTAAACCATAGGGGATTCTCTTTGCTCCCTGCAATGGAGTGAGCTAATTCTGAAAGTATAAATAGATAATTTTAACAATGTATAAAGTCCTTCACAACATGTAATAAAAACACTGGCAAGGCACAAGAACTATTTGACGAAATGCCACAATAGTGGTGTCTCATGCAATGCTGAGATATTCAAAATATTGTTGGATAAATAGATAATTTTAACAATGTATAATGTCTTTCACAAGATATAATAAAAACTATGGAGTGAACTATGTTTGTCTGATTATATAACTATTATCTTATGTCAGGTATCCCACATAGTTTCATGGATTGTCAAGTACAAGTCAATACACCCCATAGAGATTAATGTCTTTTATGATTTTTAAATATCTCTCTCATTGCCACTTGTCTCTCTCATTGCATGAAGTGCAGGTACCAGCGAGTATGTATTTGTCAGATTTGTCTTCCTTGAGCGAGGAAATGTAGGAATGGAAGAAGAAAGTGAGACATTTAGTATGCCTAAATCAATGAGATCGACTCGAGGTCAAAAGATCATAAAGAAATTCAATAAACTTATGAAATTTTTCCTTTCAGAAGGGGGTCATGTTCTTATGATAATGAGAGAAAAGGTGACTCCAAGGTGCCCTTTAGGTACAAACATCTATAGAAACAATGGGTCCCCGATGAACTTCCTTCAATAAACATTGATTTTTGTGTTAAATAGAGGATATATCGCGTAACATCATCTTCATTACATGGTTTGGGCCTATTTTCCATGGATGGCATAAAGGCCTCTTACAACAAAGTTGTCGAATTGATGGAGTATGTCGGACCTTGTTATGATTACAGTAGTTGGATAAAGATTGTTAAATATAAAAAAAGTATATGTAGGTATGTACTCGCAACAAATTATATACAACAAAAAGTCAGTGAACAAAGTAAAATAGTAGCTATATATGTTGACAAAAGACCAAAAGCATTAGGGAATATTGCAGGTTTTATAAACAGTACACGACCTGCATCAACTAAGAAGCAACCCAATTGCATATTTGAGGCGCGTGAGGGAAATCACGTATTTGTATGTACGATCAAATCAATACGTGGAGGTGAGGAGATGCTTATCGATTACAATTTGAATCGCATTTATACAAAAAACCCCATCACTATCATGGATGAGGTGGTACACATTTTGATAATTGTCTATTATTCAATGTAACTTAGAATAAGAACACATGTGTTTTAACATGTCTGAATGATTTTTTTTTGAAAAACATAGCTATAGTATGGATCAACAACCACACAATACGCACGATGGTGATAGTTCTCATGGGACTTCTTCTTCCTAATAGGTAAAACTCATTGTTGTTGTACAAATGTAGATTCAAGAAAAATGTTAATGCGTATTTTTTTTTGTTCTACTATTTTGGATTTCTTTTAAATAAAGTGCTCATAATATTGCTCTTACAAATGAGTGTTGATCAGAAAAAGGGAAAGGAACAAGTAGTCCATGAGGAGCCGCGGGATGAGCATGATCCATTCAATGTTGATTTTTTATCAGAGGTTAATCTTGTTGTTGCATTGCAAAAGGTCCTTCATGCAATATCAAAAGAGTTAGCTCGAATGGTAGATATTCAACCTCACACTCCTGAAATACAGAGGAGAGAGGATGTGTTGATTCACCATGTTCAGAATTATATAGTAAGTATTAATGTAGTTTTTAATTATTACAAAAGTTTAATAATGATTTTTACAGTATAATATTTTATTTATGTCATTAACTAATATACATACATACATACATACATACATACATACATACATACATACATAGATATATATATATATATATATATATATATATATATATATATATATATATATATGTATATATATATATCTGTGTGTGTGTGTGTGTGTGTGTGTGTGTGTGTGTGTTCTCTTTACAAAGGATGCTAAATACATTAAAGGGTGATGCCTTAGATGCAAATACTTCAGGTGGTACATCGCATGTTCTATCCTCCATCTTGTCCTTGGTTGTCCATATTTTTTTATGCTCTAACAATATTTTTGTTCAGTACCTGCTATTGGTCCTATGTTGAGTACACCACCTGCTACGAGGATCAAATCCATAGAGGTACTACCATGAATACATCAGGAAGAATGCATCTCTGATCACCGCACTAGTTTCTTGTGCTAGAGCAGTCACTGTCACAAATATCGATTCGGTTAGATCGACATTCCAAATCCAAGTCTCTAGACTCGACTCAGTCTACAAGAACACCATTTTGAATCGATACCAGATCTACAAGAACACTGTTATGAATCGATACCAACTCAATCGATATATATATATATATATATATATATATATATATATATATATATATATATAAAATTGTGATTGTCGTCGCAACTATGATGGAAAACATAAGCGATGACTGTCTGTCAAAAACATCTGATAGCTAGCCGTCACATGCACAGCACTGCCATTGGCAAAAACCTAAAAGTGATGGCTATCTGTCGGAAACATCTGACAACTAGCCATCACACGTACAATATCACCATCAGCAAAAACCTAAAAGTGACAACTATTTGTCGAAAACATCTGACACCTAGCCATCGCATGTACAATACCACTGTCGATAAAAAAAATCCAAATGGCGGCTAGCTGTCAAAAATGTCTGACAACTAGTCGTTGCATGTACAACATCACCGTAAAAAAAATGGAAAATGATGACCATCTATCAGAAACATCCAATAGCTAACTGTCACATGGTCAGTATCTTTGACACATGCTCTTTGAAATTGCGATAGTGAGTGCCGTCGGTAAAACTACAAATGACGGCTATCTGTTGGATACATTTGACAGTAAGCCGTTCTGTGTTTAGCATCTCTGATGCATTTTTGGAATTGCGACAATGTCAAATAGATCGATGGTAGGTTCTCCATGTTGGCCAGTGCCTTTTTGGATGGATATTGCAACAAATGTGATGTCAGAATTATGACGCCCATTGTAGCCATCATTTTTTTTTACTGCAAAACTATGATAGTGGCTAGTGTCGCATGATCGACAGTATAGTGTCGGAATTATGATGATCAACTATCAGAAAAGGGTCTCAAATGTACTAATAGGGGCTCACTACATAATATGAATGATACTATGACTAGGAATAAAGTGAAATTAATACTCGATACAAATAAAGAGATTAATGAGATGAGATAATTAAGACATAAGATTTGACATTAGGAGTGTTCCTCATGAATGGTGAAAGATAGATTGTATTGATACAATAGTCAAACATTTAAAATTTTATCTTAACAAAATGAATATGGAGGAAATATTATCCAATAACATTGGGTTATATCTATTGATCTTATAGCCTTTGGTAATAGTTTGAATACAAATTTGAAATAGGCATTTTAGGTATAGGGTAGAAAGTTGGATATAAAAAAAGGTTAAAAATAAAAGAAATAGAAATCAAAGAAGAGATATATAAAAAAATATATACTTTGTGCATTGTATACATGAGTATTTACAATTTAATTTTTTTATTAAAAGTGGTGTTTTTAATTAAATATTATGAAGTAAAAATAGAAATAAATATATTATTTAATATCTAGCAAATAAACATAATAAAACATAAATTTATATATTAAATCCATCATATTTTATATTGTCCTTGAAGGTAAGCTGATGAATTTTTGACAAAGCCTCACTAAGGAGAGTGTTCCCCTTTAGAAAACTATATGACACTCAGTTTGTATCTTGTATTATCATTAATGTAAGCCAATGATTTTGTGCCAAGGCTCACAAGAGAGAGTATGCATCTTTATTTATTAAAACATTACTTTTATCTTCTGATAGAAATGACGTCCTATCCAAAAAACAAATTTCACCAATCTTCCTTTAAAGATGACAAGAACTTTTGAACTTAACACAATGATGTTATTTTGAGACCATTTAATGATAGATTCCTAAAAAATGGAGAATAGAAAATCATAGTAATACTACAGGGACAAAATAATGATAAGAAGTTCATAATTTCAACAAGCATTCATTCAAGATTCTTTGCACAATAGCAACAAAAACATAATTGGAAAGATCAATGAATTAGAGCACACAAATACTACAAATCTGATAAAGAAATGACGGGGGGTCATTCAAGCACAAAGAACATGAATGAAATTCTTATTTTAATTCTATTAATGTCTATTTATGAGAAACATTCTATATGCCCTCATGGATTAGTTCTAATTCTTTGACTATCTTGGTTACCATATGCACCTTGCATAATCTTTCATCTTTCAGGCTCATTATTCTGCCCTTATGTTTCCATCTTTCTTTGCCAAAGTTTCCTTACCCACACATGCATACACAAATTGATATAGGAATAAATGATTCTTAGAATTTCTTCTTCAAATTTCTTGTCTGTACATTATTCATCTCTAGCTCAACTTCTTCAAAATCTTGTACATCCATGTATCGATTGACATCCTCTATTTCAAGAACTTCATCTTCACAACATATAAATAAATTCACCTATATATTCTAAGCCTCAAGATCTATTTAATCATGTATATTTTTCATCTTACCCAACCATTCATCCCCAATAGATAACATCTTAAACAACAAATCAAATTTGGCTTCCTTATTTACACCAAAATCCATATAATCCTTTCCAAAATATTCATATACTACTTTATTTTTCTTCCCAAATTTCTCATTATTCATCATGTCAAAATAACATAAAACAATGTCCTTATACAGGACCAAGAAATTTACCTTTTCCTATAGCTTTGCAATAAAATTTGGATCATGCACTATAATCTTCAATCTCATGCCCTCCTCTATTCCACTTGTCTTGATTCCTCCAAGATTTTCCTTCCATTCTTTTTCTATTTTCAAATCGTATTCACTATTTGTGTTGACTTCTTTGTTATCCATTTCTATCTCACCCTAGGTGTGTCAATTTCAAAAAATTCATTCACATGCTTATCTAAACCCGCCTTCACTATGTCATATTTTCTATTCCTATAGCAAAACTATTCAACAATAAACCATTTTGAACTCCATTTTTACCATACCCCCAATGTATTCACAAACATTGCATATACTATTGCATACTTTTTCCCAAAATCTTCATCATTGAAAAGGAATACACAACATCCTTATAAAAGACCTTTATATTTAACTCTTCCTACATTGCTACACCCACTTTTTTGTTATTAGCTACAACCTTTCTTTCTTCATCCTTCACTATCCTACTTGTATTCATATCTTTACTATTGATATGCTTCTATCCTTCTTTTCAAACTTATCAAATTGTGCCCACATGTTTTGCACTTTTATTGTTTTCTATTCCTCTTGCTTATTCTACCTCTACCATGTTCCCATCATGAATGTGTTTGAATTCATCATTTTTACCCTTTGCTGCTCCAAATTCTTTTCCCTTATTTCTTTATTCTCCTTTTCTATCTTTACTCTTCACACCTTTGTTAGTCCAAGCTTTTGTTATCCACACTTGGTTTTAATTCTTGTTGTTGTTGGAGTACGTGAAACACTGAGAGGGGGATGAATCAGTGTTATATAGGATTTTATAAGTTTCTTTCAAAGAGGGTTTGTTTATAAATTGAATTTTAGTTAAGTGTAGTATTCATAAACTGATTCCTTTTCAGAACTGATAAATTGAATCTTGATAATTCCAAATTAAACAAGAAAATAGTGCAGAAACAAAGACACAATAACATAATTTTTGACTTGAGTGGAAAAACCTCAATGTGAACAAAACACCACTCAAATTAGCTCACTGGATTATGATTAAAATGCCTCACTAGCTATGACACATATGTTTATCTCGTGAAAAACCAAATTGGAAAAAAACCACAGTGCGGATTAGTACCCACTAAATGATGTAGTTTTCTAAAGTATGACTTGTAAGGAGCTTAACCCTATTAGGAGTTTTAAAAAAGAACTGCTAGGTGCTACCCAGTTAATGGATTTACTTTAGACATGTTAGGACCTTTACCCTGTTAGGAGCATCCTTGTTAGAGGACTTCAAACACAAGAAAATGTGTCACCTTGTTAAGGCCCTGTTTGTTTGCTAGAAGATGGCTGGAAGATGAAAATGGGAAGATGTATTTTTGTACGACCATCTTCCCATTTTGGTCCAAAATGAGAATTTGGCAAATTCCTCCAAAAAGGTGGAATTTTCCAAATTCTCATTTTGGACCAAAATGGGAAGATGGCTATACAAAAATACATCTTCCTGTTTTCATCTTCCAGCCATCTTCTAGCAAACAAATGGGGCCTAAATGATTTACAATAGGACCCTGCTAGGATCCACCTGATTAAAGGGTTTTTAATGTTGTAACTATTAGGGAACAACAAAAACAATGATATCTAGAATAGCACTACCTCTTCTTGAACAGATCCACTAAAACATGCAATCAATTCTTACCACACCTATCTCTTCCCTGGCTTTATCACAACTCACACTTCACACTGCACTTACCCAACACACAATTAACACAATAAACTATCAACTTCATTCTTTATATAATTTTTCATCTCGCCCTTAAGTTTTCCACCACCTTAGGATTTCCCTAAATGACTTACAATTTAAGTTTCAATCTTCATGCTTGGATCCAACGCATCACACAACATAAATAAATGTATATAATAAATTTCCTATATTGTGTTGGCTATCAAAATGATTTACATAAAAATTTGAGTCTGTGTGTCAAACATGTTTTGACTACACATATGATTCTTCAAGAATCTTCTTCACATGCTAGCATCAAATAATGTGATTCCATATCATCACCTCTGATCTTTAATACATGTTACTAGATCATGTCTCAGTTAACCAAATACACTGCAACACCTTCACTGATCATCGATCAAAGACTTAATCACTGCCACTCAAGAACTTTGACACTTCAAACTGTTAGCAACTCTAACTCTATTTTCTAGTCATCTAACCTTTACTTTGATTACTCAAATTAGTTTTGATTGCAATTATAGCATCCAAACACTACTAGCAACCATACCCTATAACTGCATAACAAAAACACTAAAGATTTGACAAACCACTGAAATCACCTATATCACCTATCACTAACTATTCTAGAAGTTGTATTGTTAACCTTCCCCTATTCATATCTTACTTTCTAGTCAATATCAATAGTAGCGGTCATGCATTTAACATTTTGAGACATCCCTTAACCTCCCAAATAAATTGCTACAGCTGAAACTTATCAAAATACCTTGATCATCATTCTTATATCTGGCAACATACTTGCCATCAATGACAACTCAATAATTTATCATCATGCAATAAAATCTATCTCTTTAAAACACCAGTAATTACTTACCATCACTACATTAGTTTGCATCAATTATGCCAACAATATCCCCTTTTTGAATTGATGGCAACACTTTCTTCATGGACATTCTCATCAATATCAACAACACTAGGAACACTTCTTAATAGTCTTCTTTATATACATTCTCTCCCCATTCTATTCCCCCTTGAAAAAAATTTCAAAGGTGTCAAACACACATGAAATATTATTTGTTGTATTATGATTCAACATAATACTTCATAGACTGCTCCTCCTAAGAAGTATCCTCACAATATTAATCCAACCCTTAAATAAATTCACTGGAATACACTAGGATAGATGCAACTATATCTACTCTTAATTCATAATAGATAGGATAATAACCCATAGCTTATCTCTTAGATACTCAAAATAATCCTTAGGTAATGGCTTTTTGAAAATATCAAAACCCTTCTCCTTAGTTAGCACATGCTCCAACTTTACTTCCTTCTCCTATACCTATTCCCTAAGAAAATGATACTTGATAGCTATATGCTTAGTCTTAGAGTGCATCACCAAGTTTTTAGAAATATTAATGGCACTTGTATTGTCACAATAGATAACCATTGGTTTAATTATGTTTTCCTAAATTCCTTCCAAAATATGCTTAATTCACACAACCTGTGTACAATTAATTGTAATAGCAAAATATTCAACTTTAGCTGTTGATTGTGATATACAATTCTATTTTTTTCTTGTCCAAGTTACAACCCTATCTCCAAGAAAGAATGTACCCCCACTTGTGCTCTTCCTACCATCAACATTTCCTGACCAATCAACATTGGTAAATACACTTAATGAAAAATCACCTTTGTGTCCATACCATAGACCATGATCTTCAAATCCCTTAAGATATTTGAATATTCTCTTCACTAGAATCAAATGTGATTCCTTGGGATTAGAAGAAAATCTAGCCAATAATTTAACTTCTTGTGCAATTTTTGGTCTATGGTGCACCACATAATGTAGCTTTCCAATCATAGATTGCTAAAGAGTCTCATCCACCTCTTTAAAATCATCTTCTTTTGACAATTTGTAACTGGTTACCATCAGGGTACCAACTAATTTTGAGTCTTCCAACCCAAATATTTTCAATATCTCTTTCACATATTTGGACTGACTAATGTATATACCTTTTTAAACTGTTGAACCTGCAATCCAATAAAGAGTTTTATCTCACCTATCATAGATGTCTCAAATTCTTTCCTCATTTCATCTACAAATGATCTACTCATTTATTCATTACCACCAAATATGATATCATCAAAAAATATTTCTACAATCAGTAACCTATCTGTTGGAAACAATTGTCTAAAGGAAATTGCTACTCAAATTATGTATTGTCTTTGATGTCACACAATGTCATAGTCCGCAGCAATTAGTTCCTACTGAGCTCAGTCAGTTTTCCAAATAGGAAGATTAGTGCTTACTGAGTCCACTCGGTTATCAAAGAAAATCAGTGTCTACCGAGTTCACTCAGTTATCAAAGAAAATTTAGCATTTACTGAGTTCAGTCGGTCATCAAAGGAAATTCAGTGTTTACCGAGTTCAGTCGGTCGTCAAAGGAAATTTAGTGTTTACCAAGTTCAGTCGGTCGTGAAAGGAAATTCAGTGTTTATCAAGTTCAGTCGGTCGTCAAAGGAAATTTAGTGTTTACCGAGTTCAGTCGGTCGTCAAAGGAAATTCAGTGTTTACCGAGTTCAGTCGGTTATCGAAGGGAAAGGATTGTCGGTGTTTACCGAGTTCCCTCGGTCTCCGAAAGATTGTAGAAAGTTATGATCACCGAGCACTGTCGGCCCTTGAAGGATTTTTGCAAATAGAGTTTGCTTAATTCAGCCGACTGTTATACCAAAAAAAATGTCGATTTGACAAATCTAAAATCATATAAATAAAAGGTCAAATGTGAAAAATAAACAAGAAATACAGCAGAAGATTTATAGAAGAAAGACAGGAAAGGTGTGTACAAATTTGTGAAGGATGTTCAGATATCCTTAAGGTGCAGCATAGATTTATTCGATCAGGAAGGATCACACTTATGCAGAATAGAGATCTGTAATCAGCAAGGCAGTTGCATTATTATACAGGTCATTTTCATTGTTACCTTCTTATCATTGTAACAGTGAATTCTAAATCTCTTAACCGAGTTGGTTTAACAACCATATTGTAAATCCTCTAACAAGGTGATAATTCCATTGAATTGTTTTCAAGACCTCTTACCAGGCCACTCCTAGCAGGGTGATTAAATCCTCTAACAAGGTCACACCTAACAGTGTGTTTTGTAACCTTTTACCGGGTTGGCTTCTAACCAGGCATCACTTCAAAAAAGTGAAAATCAGTATCTAGATACATTGGTGGTTTTTCCCATATTGGGTTTCCACGTTAAATCTTGTGTCTCTTGTGTTCTTAATTGCTATCTTAATCATACACTAGTGCTGATGAATATCTAAAAGATAATTTTGCTAATACTTTCTGCATCTTCAAAGTTACTGCAATCTATTTACCGAGTGCTAAAACATATAACATTCTTTAAGATATCCTAAGGGATCTGGAAAGAAATAATTGTGAAGTGATTTATGGTTGACTGATTCACCCCCCCCCCCTCTCAGTCACTTCATCCATATTCCATCAATTGGTATCAGAGCTTTTGGTACTTGCAGGAAGGGTTTCAAGGACCTAAGCTAAAGATCAGGATGTCTTACAAGAGGGAAATTCCAAAGCTCAACAGAGATAACTTTTCAGCATGGCAAGGTCTCATGCGACTTCATCTGGCTTCCATTGGTGATTCAGGATGCAAATACATTGATGAAGAATACACAATTCCTACTGGCGCATTAACTGTTGAAGACATTGCAGAGAAAAAGACTCATAACACCATGATGATAGACATTGCATCTGCTCTCAGCTATGAAGAATTTGATGATATTAAAGAATGTACTACTGCATATGAAATGTGGATGACACTGAAGAAAATATATGGTGGTGATGCAAATGTGAAAAGAGCCAAAGAAGAAAGCCTAAGAGGACAGTTTGACAAGATGAATATGAAGGAAGATGAAAACATTGCAAAATATGTTGAAAGAATCAAAGCAAGTGTAAGTGCAATTAGAGCTTCTGGAGGAACAATCTTAGATGAAACTGTTATAAGTAAGGTACTCAGAACATTACTCCCTATCTATGCAATAAGAGTATCTGCTATTCAAGAAAGAAGATGTGAAACAAACCACAATATAACTTTGGATGCTTTAGTTGGAAGATTGACAACCTTTGAATTAGACAACTATGACAACTATGTTCCTAGTTCAAAAAATATTGAATCAGCATTTGAGGCCAAGGTTTCACTAAAGAAGAACAAGAAAATTAAAGAAGTTCAGTCAGAAAGTGAAGAAGTATCAGAAGAAAGTTCTGATAGTGATCTTGAAATTGTAGAAGCATTACTTGCAAAGAAGTACTCTAAAGGGAAAGGTAAATATAAAGGTAAAACTCCTTTAATCTATTTTTCATGCGAAGAAATTGGACATATTGCAGTTAGGTGCCCAAACAAGCAAGTCAAGGAAGAGAAGAGAAGTCACAAGTACTATGGCAAAAAGAATTTCAAATCATTCAAGGATAAAGGTAAGAAAACATGTTTTATGGCTAAGGATTCTGATGATAGTGAAGAAGAAATTGTCTTTATTGCTATAAAATATGAATCTGATGATGATGAAGATAAGATGGCACTTATTTCTCATATAAGCAAAGATAATATATGGATAATAGACAGCGGATGTTCACACCACATGACTGGTGACAAGATAAAATTTGAATATCTAGAAGACTGTGATAGTGGTAATGTAAGATTTGGAAACAATGAACCTTGTTGTATAAAAGGAAAAGGAAGAATCTCATTAACCAAAGAACTCATATGTGATAGTGCTTATTGGGTTGAAGGACTAAAACATAATCTTCTAAGTGTAGCACAGCTAATCAACACTGGTTTCAAGGTTGAATTCATGAATGGTCAAGCAAGACTGCTGGATGAAAAAGGAAAACTCATTGGATCAGACAAACAAACAAAAGGTAACTTATTTTATCTTGATCTCAGTGAATATTCATGCTTTATTGCTCAAATTGAAGAAAGTTGTCTATGGCACAAAAGGTTATGTCATGTGAATTTTGATAACATGATAAAAGTAAGCAAATTCAAGAAGGTTAGAGGCATTCCTACTTTGAAGAAACCTGATACTGGTCTATGTAAGAATTGTCAGATTGGCAAAATGAGTAAAACTAGTTTCAAAAGTAAGAACTATCAGTCTAAAGAAATTTTGGAAATTGTGCTTACTGATTTATGTGGAGCTATTGGAATACAAAGCTATACTGGAGATAAATTCTTTATTCTTTTCGTTGATGATTATTCTAGAATGATGACTGTTATGTATTTAAGAGAAAAATCAGAAGCATTTGAAAAGTTCAAATGGTACTTAGCAAGAGTGGAAAAGGAAACAGGGAAAAGATTGAAATGCTTAAGATCAGACAGAGGTGGTGAATTCATCTCCCATGATTTTAACAACTTTTGCATTGAAAGAGGAATCAAAAGACAGGTATCAGCTCCTAGAACTCCTGAGCAGAATGGAATAGCAGAAAGAAGAAACAGATCTATTATGGATTGTGCAAGGACTCTAATGATAGAAAAGAACATCGCTATAAAGTACTGGAAGCACTGCAGTTCATACCTTGAACTGAGTACAATTGAAGAAAGACACATTCAAAACTCCTTATGAATTATGGTATGGCTATAAACCCAATGTAAGTTACATGAAAATATTTGGTAGCAAGTGGTATATCTTAAAAGAATCCAGAAGAAATAAATTTGATGTGAAAAGTGATGAAGGAATATTCCTAGGATATTCTAGCAAAAGCAAGGCATACAAATGTCTGAACTTATCTACTCACAAAGTCATAGAAAGTATACATGTAAAATTTGATGAGTTTGCAGAAAAGACTGAAGAAGAAAGCAAAAGGGAACCTGAGAACTACAGAAGATTCATTTACATTGAACCTGGAACATTGGCAGACACAACTATCAATGAGGAAACTATATCTACCGAGCTGAGCACAGTTATCGAGTCACAAACTGAGTCACAGGAAGAAGTTCAAACCGAGTCTCAGCCTGAAGTTACTGAGCAAATATCTACCGAGCCCGAGCAACCTGAAGAAGAGATCCTAGAAGACAATAGCATGAATCATTCAAAAAGCAAGGAACCTATACTAGCCAAATATGTCAGAAGACATCATACACCAGATCAAATTATTGGAAACAAATCAGATGGTACTATGACAAGAAGCAAGCTAAAAGGTACATGTCTGCTTACTGACTTTGAACCGAGAAATATCAAAGATGCATTGGAAAATGAAAGTTGGATTGAAGCAATGAATGAAGAATTAGAACAAATACAAAAGAACAAAACATGGACTCTTGTACCTAGACCTAAAGATAAGAATGTAATTGGAACAAAATGGGTATTCAGAAATAAGCTGAATGAAGATGGTCAAGTGTCTAGAAACAAAGCTAGACTAGTATGTAAAGGTTATTCTCAAGAAGAAGGTATAGATTATTGAGAAACTTTTTCTCCTGTTGTAAGATTAGAAGGTGTAAGAACTCTAATTGCTTATGCAGCACACAAAGGATTTAAGGTATATCAGATGGATATAAAATCTGCATTTCTCAATGGAATTCTTGATGAAGAAGTCTACATTGAACAACCCGAAGGTTTTGTTGATCCAGATAAAAAGGACATGGTCTGTAGGTTACACAAAGCATTGTATGGTTTGAAATAAGCTCCTAGAGCATGGTATGAAAGACTCCATAACTATTTGATTCAGATTAATTTTAAAAGAGCCAATGATAACAACAATCTGTATATTAAAGAAGGACCGGATGACAAAATTGTATTGGCAGAAATATTTGTAGATGATACTATATTTACAGGGAATGAGGATCAGTGCAAAGAATTTTCAGAGCAAATGAACAAAGAATTTGAAATGTCTATGTTTGGTTTAATAAAATTCTTTGTTGGTCTTCAAATTCAGCAAAGCAAGAATGGTATATACATTACTCAATCTAAATACATTAAGGAAATACTTAAGAAGTTTGGTATGGAAGATTCAAAACCAGTTGGTACACCCATGTGTACTGGATTGAAACTTACCAAAAATGATGATTCAAAAGAAGTTGATCAGACCCTATACCGATCTATGATTGGAAAATTGCAGTATGTAGTACATACAAGACCTGATATTGCCTTAGCAGTCGGTATAGTAGCTAGATTCTTAGCAAAACCTAAGGAAAATCATATGATGGCAATCAAAAGAATCTTAAGATACTTAAGAGGAACTGAAGAATATGGTTTGTGGTATAAATTTGGAGGCAATCTAGACTTAAAAGTGTTTACTGATGCTAATTGGGTAGGGAACATTGATGACAGAAAAAGCACAAGTGGTGGAGCATTTTTTCTTGGAAAAAGACTGGTATCCTGGACTAGTAAAAAGAAAAATTGCACATCTCAATCCACAGCTGAAGCAGAATATGTTGCTGCTACAGTAAGCTGTTCAAATATTGTTTGGTTTAAACAGTTATTAGAAGGTATGAAGGTTGAAATCAAAGAACCAGTTGTTATATTTTGTGACAATACCAGTGCAATAAACATTTCGAAGAATCCAGTGATGCATTCCAAAACCAAGCACATTGCTATTAAATATCACTTTGTCAGAGAATTGGTGTAGGACAAGGAAATCAGATTAGAATATATTCATACAAAAGAACAGATTGCAGACATTTTTACCAAACCATTACCTAAGGATGCATTTGTGTATCTAAGAGGTAAGTTAGGGGTCATTCCCCTATCCGAGGCTCACTAAATATAGTTTTAGTGATGCATCAACCAGAACATGATTGAAAATCAACCAGTTGATGCAGCATATTCAAGGAATCATTGCATATGAATCAGTACTTGAGGTACATTAATTTACACCGGTAATATGTGAATTGTCTTTGGCATGTGTTGTCAAAGAGGGAGTGTTTGCTATGTCTTTGCTATTACTTCAAGAAATTTTCAATAGTCAGAAGGAAGTTTGCTGACAGAGGGAGATTTGAATCTGAACCGAGCTAATTCTTTCAAATTTCTTATACTATGACATATTGTGTTGCCATCAATGCCAAAGAGGGAGATTGTTGGAAACAATTGTCTGAAGGAAATTGCTACTCAAATTATGTATTGTCTTTGATGTCACACAATGTCATAGTCCGCAGCAATCAGTTCCTACCGAGCTCAGTCGGTCTGCCAGACAGGAAGATTAGTGCTTACCGAGTCCACTTAGTTATCAAAGAAAATCAGTGTCTACCAAGTTCACTTGGTTATCAAAGAAAATTTAGCATTTATCGAGTTCAGTCGGTTGTGAAAGGAAATTCAGTGTTTACCGAGTTCAGTCGGTCGTCAAAGGAAATTCAGTGTTTACTGAGTTCAGTCAATCGTCAAAGGAAATTCAGTGTTTACCAAGTTCAGTCGGTTATCGAAGGGAAAGGATTGTCGGTGTTTACCGAGTTCCCTCGGTCTCGAAAAGATTGTAGAAAGTTATGATCACCAAGCACTGTCGGCCCTTGAAGGATTTTTGCAAATAGAGTTTGCTTAATTTAGCCGACTGTTATACCAAAAAAAATGTCGATTTGACAAATCTAAAATCATATAAATAAAAGGTCAAATGTGAAAAATAAATAAGAAATACAGCAGAAGATTTACAAAAGAAAGACAGGAAAGGTGTGTACGAATTTGTGAAGGATGTTCAGATATCCTTAAGGTGCAGCATAGATTTATTCGATCAGGAAGGATCACACTTATGCAGAACATAGATCTGTAATCAGCAAGGTAGTTGCATTATTATACAGGTCATTTTCATTGTTACCTTCTTATCATTGTAACAGTGAATTCTAAATCTCTTAACCGAGTTGGTTTAACAACCATATTGTAAATCCTCTAACAAGGTGACAATTCCATTGAATTTTTTTCAAGACCTCTTACCAGGCCACTCCTAGCAAGGTGATTAAATCCTCTAACAAGGTCACACCTAACAGTGTGTTTTGTAACCTTTTACCGGGTTGGCTTCTAACCGGGCATCACTTCAAAAAAGTGAAAATCAGTATCTAGATACATTGGTGGTTTTTCCCATATTGGGTTTCCATGTTAAATCTTGTGTCTCTTGTGTTCTTAATTATTATCTTAATCATACACTAGTGCTGATGAATATTTAAAAGATAATTTTGCTAATACTTTCTGCATCTTCAAAGTTACTGCAATCTATTTACTGAGTGCTAAAATAGATAACATTCTTTAAGATATCCTAAGGGATCTGGAAAGAAATAATTGTGAAGTGATTTATGGTTGACTGATTCACCCCCCCCCCCTCTCAGTCATTTCATCCATATTCCATCACTATCTATTTGATTATAGAGGGGGGGTGAATCAGTAATCCACAATTCCAAATACCTTAACAAATTTTCTTGGATTAACTTGGTAGCAGCTTGGTAAAACACACTTCACTATTTACCAACAATAGTAAATACACTATAACAATCATTAAATCATTCACAACATGTAAAATAAATATTTAACATGGAAACCTAGCTTTGGGAAAAATCACTATGGGAATTGTCAACCACTAAGAAAATACTCTTCTCAAGTACGCCCAATTAAGAGCCAATCTAGTTAAAGATTAAAATACACACTATTAGGTGTGACTTGGTCAAGGGATTTATCTTAGATTTGTTAGGATATTCACCCTGTTAGGAGTGGCCTTGTTAGAGGGCTTCAAACACTCTTTATAATGTTACCTTTTTTAAGGATTTTAAAATAAGATTGTTAGGTCTACTCTGTTAAGAGATTTATCTGTTACAAATGCTAATAAGAAATAGTAAATAAATTTACCTGTAGATTTATAACTATCTTTTCTCAATCATATCTTTGTGTGCTCTCCAATCTTCACTTCAATTCTTCATTATCCACTGCATCAACACTTTATCAAACCCTTCTTTTCTACTTGGAATCTCTCTATTCCTTCTTCACTGTATCAGTCAATGACCCTTCAACTATTTAATTTTCCATCCATTTGTCCATACAAGCTCATCCTTTATATAGATGAATTTTTCCTCTTAATATCCTCTATTATGTTTTCCTTTAATCAATCTTAACTGTTCAATTCATCCTTGAATCTGGATTTCGGTAATACCTTTTCTTTTCACCTAGGAACTTGAACTTTTATTGAAAATTTTTCCATCTCTTTTTTCCGCTTAGATCTTGTCATAGATATTCACCTTGGATTTTCATAACCGTAGATCTCTTGTAAGTAACTCTCCTCATCGTCATGATCATCCATCTCATCATAGCTAATCATTAAATGTTGTTACAATTCTTATCTAATATATGTTCCTTTCTCAGTGTTCTTTTAAATTTTGGTTACTTTGCTCAGTGCCTAAAACTTTCCTACTGAATGCCTTGAGTTCCTTTTTCTTTATTGAGTGACCTTTCCTTTTACCTTTACCTAACCGAGTGACCTTTCCTTTTTGGTAGCCAAAATGACTTAATTTTTTGACTTGTCAATTCTTCATCACCATGCTTTACAGACTTAACATAATCATATGTTAGGTAGAAAACAATTATATTGAAACATTATCTTAACATTTTCCAATCTGTATCAGTTTCCCAATTAAGTTCTTCAACTTCATAACATCTCATTTCTTCTTCTCCTTAACGCATTCATCTTATATCATTACTGAATGATATGGAAACATAATATAAACTAGAAATCAATTACTTGACATGAATGACAAGACAATAACTGATCTAACATTTCTACTATCATCATGTGTTCCTCTTATCTTGGTCAATCTTCATCATCATCTCCATCAGATAATCAATTTTCAACATTAATATTAGTTATGGTAACAATCTCCCTCTTTGACATTGATGGCAACACTAACAAATTCAATGTTCAATTGATGATGGTACACTTCACTATCATTCATATTTTGTACTCCCTTTGAATAGTAACTTCTTCTTTTTTGGTCTTGATCTTCCATCTTCCATCTGTCTCTTTCTTTCAATCATAGTCTTTTATATTGTTTCTTTTTCTTATTCCATCGATAACATTCTCCTTCTTTGTATTCAACAATCATCAATGATATTCTCCCTCTAGACTTCTCCTTATTTTGATAAACTTCTTCTTACATCTATTGACTTATTCATCTCCCTCTTTCATATATTCTCCCTCTTTGACAACAATACCAAATAAACATAAACTTCTCAGATTATACCTCAAGTATATAGATTTTCTATTGCAGTCATAAACATCCTTCGCATCTTCAAGCTTTACCTAAAGACTGAACACTAGCATCAACTCAAAAAATATATATTCTAATGAGTTCTTGAATTGATGTAGCATGCATCTTTTCTTAGTGCACATTGGATAGGGGAAGAACCCCTAACTTACCTTGGAGATACTCAAAAGAATCCTTCGGTAGTGGTTTAGTAAATATATCAACTATCTGTTCTTTATAATTCACATACTCCAATGTCACATGCTTATCTTGTAGTTCTCTCTCAAATAGTGATACTTAATAGATATATGATTTGTCTTTGAATGCATCAATGGATTATTTGATATGTTAATAGCACTGGTATTATCACAATAAATTATAATTGAATCGGTAATCTCTTCATGCATACCTTCCATTAGTTGTTTGATCCATACAATGTTAGAAGAATTCATAGCTGCAACAACATACTTAGCTTTGGCAGTATATTTTGAAATACAACTCTATTTCTTGCTTAAACATGTCCCTAGTCTTTCTCCTAAAAAGAAATATCCACCACTAGTGTTTTTCTTGTCATCAATGTTTCTATCCTAGTTAGCATCATTATATACCTTGAGATCAAAATCTCCTATTTTTGTGTATAACAGATTGAAATCCTCAGTCCCTTTCAAATATCTGGATATTCTCTTAACTACAGACAAATGCATCTACTTTGGGTTTGCAGAAAACCTTGCAACTATACCAACATAATGTGAACTATCAGGTCTACTATGTACAACATATTGTAGTTTACCAATCATGGATCGGTAAAGTATCTTATTCACTTCCTTTTTGTCATCTTCTTTTGACAATTTACAACCAGTAGCCATTGATGCTCCAACCGGTTTTGAGTCTTCCATATTGAATGTTTTCATGATCTCCTTGATATATACTTAGATTGAATTATGTAGATCTCATCCTTTACTTGTTGAATTTAAAGTCCAATAAAGAATTTAATCTCTCCAATCATAGACATCTCAAATTCCTTTCTCATTTCCTCAGCAAATGATTTAGACATTATCTCATTTTCACCAAATATAATGTCATCAACAAATATCTCAGCAATCAAAATTTCATTAGAACTATCACATTTCAAGTATAGATTGTTGTTATCACTAGTCCTTTCAAATCCAATCTTAACTAAGTAAGAGTGTAGCCTTTCATACCATGCTCAGGGTTCCTGCTTCAATCCATATAAATCTTTATGAAGTTTACATACCATATCCTCATTGCTTTTTGATGGGAGATTCCACTCCAAGAGCTTCCTTTCTCTTTCTAAGGCTTTTTATTAGCCTTCCTAGGGAAATCTATCTTTACCCTAATCAGAGGATTCTTCCTTCAATACTCAACTCCATTGAATCTCACCAACAAATTCAAACATTCTCCTCTCCTTCTTTATTCTCACTACACACAAGGGTCCTATCCAAAGAAAATATGTTTCAATCCTTTCTTTACATGGTCCCAGGTCTCCAACCTTCTTCTCCATCATTCCCTAACAAGCTTTTGGATCCTTTTCCATGATCCTTCAAGATCTTTGCAATCAGGTTCTTGATTCCCTATGTTTTAGGCCTTGTAGCATTTTTTCCCAATTAGGCCTCCTGAATTGACAAAACATGGAATAGATTACAACTTCCCTTAATGATCCACCCAAATGATTTGGTATTATTTCATAGGTCTACCTAAGCTTCAATATTTTCTAGGTTTTAGCCTCCCCAAGTGTTTGTACACTGTGCTTACAAGAAACCCCTATTTTTAAGGGTCTTTAGGGCCTCTGAACCAATCAGTAACAAAAAGCTTCAAAGGGAACCAAGTTGGACTCCAATCCAATCCTCCTCCTTACCACAGATCCTTGAATCAATCCTCTGCATCTTCCAACTCAAGATTGGCACAAACCAATCCTTTTTTTATTCTTTAATTCTCTACAACATTGCAAACTCCTAGCCAGATATCACTATACTTGCCTAGGGCCTGCTTGTAAAAATAGCTCCCCTACATAAAATGAACCCATAAACCATATTTACACTATATATATAGTTTTCTTCTTGATTCCAAGTGGCCATATGGTTTCCACTACTGGAACTCAAGAAGGAGGCATATTTACATGATGGTCTCTATTTAGGACAGCGACCCAGAGAAAACAAAAGAATTCACAAAAAGCTAAAAAAATGTATAAAATTTTCAAAAAAATCCCACACAAGGTTTCTATAAATAACACACTACATTCTCAATGCATAAAAATAATCCATTCAATCCATTTAGATCTGGATGATGGTTAAACAATGTTCCTGAGTCTCAAAATCGGTGGCTCTACCAAGTCAGTCCGTACAATCTTACCTCTAACCACTCAATTAGGGTTTATTTTATCTTATATAAACCTTTCCCACCTATTTAGACCCTAAGGTTGGGTTTCAAACCTAATTGATGCCATTTTCAAGATTTTAGGAAAGTTGTCATGACAACTTTACAAAATTGTAAAGTTGTCATGAGCGATTTTTACATCTTTTGGATTTGAGCTACTCCTTTTCTCTTGGCTTGTCTAAAGCCATTCTAAATCAAGCTAAGGGTTCCAAAATCATAATTGGATATCATTTATTAACTTTTTACTCATTTTGGAGTCTTGGTCCATTATTTGACCAATTTTCCCTTCTAGGTTCATGTTGAAAGTTCACTAATTTAAGACTACCAAGCCTAGGAGGAAACTTAAACAACTAGAAACTCCTATTTAAAAGACTCTCACACACCTTTGGGACTTTATTTTAGTCCTTATTCACTAATAGTTGGCTATAACCATCTACAAACCAAAATTTCATAGGATCTTCACTAGGACCCTAAGGTGCTCCTGCACCATTCTCCCCCTACAACAAGAAACTCAGGGTACCTGAGGTGTGATAAAATCTAAATTGAATCCATGCTTCTTGAAGTCACCCTCTGATATCCAAGTATCCTCTGATTCAGGATGGTGCTCCTATTTGACTAGATGCTCCATGTGAACCTTGTGTCGGGTCTTCTTCTTCACTCTAGAATCTAGTATCCGTTTAGCTTGAGGTTTATTCTAGATAGGTACATTGATTCCTTCTACTTCCTTGGCCATGTCTATACTATACCCCTGGTCCTTTACATTTGGTCCTTTGTATTTTATCAATTCCTTCACATTGAAGATAGGAGAGATGGACATATGTTTGGGTAGATGAAGTTTATAGGCATTAAGCCCATACTTTGCCAACACTTTACATGGGCCAATTATCTTCATTTGAAGCTTTCTTGGAATTCACTTTTGTAGTTTGGCCTTGTTAAGGTACACCATCACCAAATCTCCTACTTCAAACTGCAAATCTCTTCTTCTTTCATCTAGCATGGCCTTAAGCTTTTGGTTGGCTTCCATTAGAGTCTTTGTCACCTATTCATGGCCTTCCCTCATGGATTGAGAAAAGTCATCAGCATGCCCACTAATCTCTTCATGGTTTTTCAACCCCCTAAGCTCACAAATTCCTCTTGTATGAAGTCTATATACAATTTCAAATGGACTCTTGCATGTGGTTCTATTTGTTCTATCATTATAGGCAAATTTAGCTTGAGTGATGAATTGATCCCATCCTTGCCCATACTCCTTAGTCAAACACCTTAAAAAATTTCCAAGAACTCTATTGATTGCCTCTATTTGGCCATCCATTTGAGGATGATATGTAGAGATATGTGCCAAGTTGGTTCCTAATCTCCTCCATAGTGTCTTCCAAAAATGCGCCATAAACTTCACATCCCTATCTGAAACAATGCTAATTGGTAGGCCATGGATTCTTACCACTTCCCTAAAGGAAAGATGAGCAATGTGACTAGCATCATGGGCTGTTTTACAAGGAATAAAGTGGATCATCTTGCTAAATCTATCCACTACAACATACACACTATCCAAACTAGTCTTTTTTCTAGGTAAGCCCACTATAAAGTCCATGCTTATGCACTCCCAAGGTCTATTAAGTGTGGGTAATGGTTGATAGAGTCCTTCATTTGAAGATGTACCTTTGACCTTTTGACATATCTCACACTGTTCAACACACTTCCTTACATCCTTCTACATTTTGGGCCAATAGGAGTACCTCTCCACTAGGTCTAGGGTTTTATTTGGCCCAAAGTGACCACTTAGGCTTCCATTATATTTCTCTTAGATGAGGTTTTTTTCTCATAGATCCTCTTGGAACACATAATTTGTTTCCTTTAAAAAAAAACCATTCTGTAAGGTATATTCAACAAACTTACCATGAAAATGATTGTCAAAATTAGTGCATACCTTATAAACTTTTGAGAAATCTGTATCCCCTACATATAAGTCCTTGAATCCTTCAACTTGTATGGTTTGTAATTGGATTTCTTGAACTTTGAGTAATATCCTACTAAGTGCATCTGTCACTTAGTTGTGCATCCCCTTCTTATGCTTGATTGTGAATGTATATGACTGCAGAAATCCCATCCACTTTATGTGTCTCAAAATGAGCTTTTCTTGTGTGTTGATATAGCTAAGAGCTTGGTTGTCTATATATACAAAAAATTCCCTTGGCAATAGATAGTGCCTCTACTTCTTAAAGTCTTGGACCAATGCATAAAGCTCTAAGTCATAGGATGAATATCTTGACCTTGCTTCATTTAATCTCTCACTAAAGAAGGCTATTGGTCTACCTTCTTGTCTTAGGATTGCTCTCACAGCTATATTATTGGCATCACACTCCACAAAAAATAATCTATCAAAATTAGGAAGCACAAGAATGGGTTGGGTAGCTATCTCCTTCTTCAACCTCTCAAATCCTTCATTGGCTTCCTTGGTCCATATAAACTTGGTTTTGACTCCACCTTTTATAGTGTCTAAGATGGGTGCACATATCTCATTGAATATCCTCACAAATTTCCTATAAAATTGTGCTAACCCATGGAAACTTCTCTCTTCAGTGCCGGTCCTAGGAGTAGGCCAACTTAGGATTGCCTCCACTTTTCTTTTATCCATTTTGAGATCACCCTTTGAAACTACAAAGATTAAATAAACAATTTCTTGTTTCATGGAATTACTCTTCTCAAGGTTAATAGTTAGCTTCTTTTCTTCCAGTCCCCTTAGGACAATCTCTATGTGCTTCATATGCTCTTATTTTGTCTTGCTAAAGACTAAGATGTCATCTAGGTACACTACTACAAACACACCTATGTAGTCTTATAAGACCTCATTCATAACCCTCATGAAGATTCTAGGTGTATTTGTGAGGCCAAATGGCATTACTAGACACTTATAGAGACCCTCTGTGGTTTTGAAGGCATATTTCCACTCATCCCCCTTTTTCATTTTGACTTTATAGTACTCACTCTTAAGGTCAATCTTAGAATAGTATTTAGCACCCCCTAGATAATCATTAGGTCTTCTATACCAGGGATAGGGAACCTGTACCTAATGGTTATCATGTTTATGGCCCTGGAGTCAGTGCACATCCTCCATGTGCCTCCTTTCTTGGGTGCTAATATAACTAATAAAGCACATGGGCTGATACTGTTATTGATCAAGCCTTGATCCAATAACTCTTGAACTTTCCTTGCAATCTCCTTGTTTTTCTTTGGTGTCATTTTGTAAGTAGCCTTGTTAGGAAAAGATGCCCCTGACACAAAATCAATTTGATGGCTAATAGCTCTTTGTGGAGGTAAGGTGTCTAGTGTCCCATCAAAAATAATGTCTTTAAACTGATCTAAGAGTTGACTGACTTTTGCAGGCATAGGTGCTTGTTTGGATGTTTCTTCCTCCTTTGGTTTTACCAAAACTACATAACTAGCTCCTTCTTCTTTCTTCATGTCATGTAGAAATTATTTTCCACTCATTAAGAGTGTTTTGGAGTCTATGGTCTTCAATGTCTCTTACTCTATGATGGAATCTATCTTATAAGTGATCCCTTCCTTCTTGAATGAATACTCATTCTCCTTACCATGGTGGACTACTTCTTTGTCATACTGCCATGGTCTTCCAAGAAAAAGATGGAAATCATCCATTGGTAGTACATCACAAAGTACCTTATCTTGATACTTCCTTATGGTGAATTCAACCCACACTTGTTCATTAACCAATATGTTTTGCCCTTTATTGATCTAGGTCACTTCGTAGGGGTAAGCATGGAGTATTTTGTTGAGTTTTAGCTTATGCACCTCCTCCTCTAAGATCGCATTATCTTTTGACCTTGAGTCTATTATGACCCTACATACCTTGCCAAGAATCTTACACTTGATTCTAAAAATTTCTCTCTTTTTCTTGTGTTCTTCACTACTAGGTTCCTTGATCAAGATCCTTCTAAGCATCAAGTTCTCTCCTTTTTTTGAATCAAGACTTATCTTAGGGTGTTTGACATTTTCTTCTTCTTGCACATATGATATCTTCTTCTCTCCTTAT
This sequence comes from Chamaecyparis obtusa, assembly GCA_027943335.1. Taxonomy (NCBI): domain Eukaryota; kingdom Viridiplantae; phylum Streptophyta; class Pinopsida; order Cupressales; family Cupressaceae; genus Chamaecyparis; species Chamaecyparis obtusa. The sequence goes on along the minus strand of BSBK01006300.1, from coordinate 873,719 downwards.
GAGGATGATGGCTTATCTGGACACCGATAGACAGGGTGACCCAACTATCTCCAGTTGTAACATTTCATGGTGGCAAAATGTGAAATTCTACCAAAACTACCATATCTACCTCTTCCACCACTATTACAACTTCTACCTCTACCATAGCTACCCCTATTGATTGGATCACTTGTTTTCTCAATCAACTTAGAGTCTCATTAACTTCTATACTCCTTGCGTCTTCCACTATAACCCCCTCTATGTCCTCCTCTAGAGTCTCTACCTCTTCCTCTACCCCTAGAGATTGAATCTTGCTTCTTTTTGAGCTTTTCCTCCACTTTGAGGGTCATTTGAAAACACCCATGGATAGTAGTTAAGGTAAAGAGACTTAGTTCTTCTTGAATATTCCACTTAAGGCCATTGAGATACCTATCTAGTTTGATGCTTTCTATCTCTTTCACTCTAGATCTAAGACATAACTTCTGAAATTCCTCAGTATAGGCAGCCACATCCATATCTCTTTGTCTCAAATTCTATCTCCTTTTGTGTAGTTGAATCACATAGTCCTCTGGTAGGTAATTTTCCTTTACCTTGGCCACCATACCCTTCCAATTAGCTATTGGCTTCTTCCCTTCACTCTCTCTTTCTTCTTGTAGAAACTTTCACCAAGTTCGGGCTTGTTCCCTCAACCTAGATTTGGCTATCTTCACTTTTTGGGCCTCTATAACCCCATCACACTCGAAGTGATTTTCCATGCCTTCAATCCATTCCATTACAAATTCTACATCCAGCCTACTAATGAACACACGAACACCTTCAAGTGTCCTTCCACTTAATTCTTTAAGGGCTTTGAGAAAAGGTTCCTCTTGTAAAGGAGGGTATGATTCTGGTACTACATCTTCTTCCTTTGGTGCCTTTCCCTTTTCTTTTTCCTCTGCTAACTGTTCCTTGAATTTTATTATAGTCTCTACAACTTCTTCTAATTTGTACTTCATTTCCTCCATAGCTTCCTCTAGGAGTATATTCTTCTCTTGCTGCTCTATCAAATCCCTTGCCAACTCTGCATTCATCACCATGGTGTTGTCTCCTACTGACTCACTAATCTCTAACATACACAAGGTATTCCCAAGCCTTTTAATAGCTTTGATACCACTTTTGATGGGGAGATTCCACTCCAAGAGCTTCCTTTCTCTTTCTAAGGCTTTTTCTTAGCCTTCTTAGGGAAATATATCTTTACCCTAATCAGAGGATTCTTCCTTCAATCCTCAACTCCATTGAATCTCACTAACAACTTCAAACATTCTCCTCTCCTTTATTCTCACTACACACAAGGGGCCTATCCAAAGAAACTACATTTCAATCCTTTCTTGGCATGGTTTTAGGCCTTGTAGCCTTTTTGCCCAATTAGACCTCTTGAATTGACAAAAATTGGAATAGCTTCCAACTTCCCTTAATTATCCACCCAAATGATTTGGGTTTCTTTCATAGGTCTACCTAGGCTTCAAGATTTTCTAGGTTTTAGCCTCCCCAAATGTCCCTACACTGTGCTTATAAGAAACCCCTATTTTTAAGGATTTTTAGGGCCTTTGAACTAGTTAGTAACAAAAAGATTCAAAGGGAACTAAGTTGGAATCCAATCCACTCCTCCTCCTTACCACATATCCTTGACTCAATCCTCTACACCTTCCAACTCGAGATTGGCACAAACAAATCCTTTTGTTCATTCATTAATTCTCTGCAACACTACAAACTCCTAGCTAGATACCACTGTACTCACCTAGGGCCTGCTTGTAAAAATAGCTCCCCTACATAAAATGAACCCACAAACCATATTTACACTATATACAAAGTTCCCTTCTTGATTCCAAGTGGCCATAGGGTTTCCATCGCTGGAACTCAAGAAGGAGCATGATGGAATCTATTTAGGACAACGAACTAGAGAAAATAAAAGAATTGACAAAAAGCTAAAGAAATATACAAACTTCTCAAAAAAAGTACACAAAAGGTTTCTATAAATAACACACTACATTCTCAATGCATAACAATAATCCATTCAATTCGTTTAGATCTAGATGATGGTTAAACCGTGTCCCTGAGTCTCAAAACTAGTAGCTCTACCAAGTCAGTCTGTACAATCTAACCTCTAACCCCTCAATTAGGGTTTATTTTATCTTATATAAACCTTTCCCACATGTTTAGACCCTAAGGTTGGGTTTCAGACCTAATTAAGGCCATTTACAATATTTTAGGAAAGTTGTCATGACAACTTTACAAAGTTGTAAAGTTGTCATGAGCAATTTTTACATCTTTTGGATTTGAGCTACTCCTTTGCTCTTGGCTTGTCTAAATCCATTCTAAATCAATCTAAGGGTTCCAAAATCACACTTGGATATCATTTATTAACTTTACACTCATTTTGGAGTCCTTGTCCATCATTTGACTAGTTGACCCTTGTAGGTTCATGTTGAAAATTAACTGATTTAAGACTACCATTAAGCCTAGTAGGAAACTTAAACAACTAGACAATCCTATTTACAAGAGTCTCACACACCTTTGGGAATTTATTTCAGTCCTTATTCACTAATGGTTGGCTAGAACCATCTACAAGCCAAAATTTCATAGGATCTTCACTAGGACCCTAAGGTGCTCCTATACCACTTTTGTCAACAAATCGATCAGGTTGTTCAATGTAAACTTCTTATTCAAGAATTCCATTCATAAATGTAGACTTAACATCCATTTGATAAAATTTGAATCCTTTGTAAGTATCATATGCAAGAAACATTCTTACACCTTCTAATATAGTAACAGGGGAAAAATTCTCACCATAGTCAATACCTTCTTCTTGTGCATACCCTTTGTAGACTAATCTTTCTTTGTTTCTGATCACATCTCCTTTATCATTTTGTATATTTCTGAAAATCCACTTTATTCCTATCACATTCTTATCCTTAGGTCTCAGTATCAGTGACCATGTGTTGTTCTTTTCAATCTGATCTATTTCTTCTTTCACATCATTCATCCAATCTTCATTTTCTAGTGCATCCTTCACTAATCTTGGCTCAAATTCAAAAATCAAACATGTGTTATCTTTCAACTTACTTCTTTTCATGACTCCTGCATTCTTGTATTCAATAATTCTTCTCAGTGAGTGGTGTCTTCTCACATATTTTTCTAATACGGTCTCGACAAATAGTTCATCAGTATGTTCATCTCTCAGTGGAGGCTCATCTTGTTCATCAGTTTCTTGTTCTTGTTTATTGGTTGTGTCAATTGAATTACCTTCATGTACATAGATAAATCTTTTGTAATACTCAGGTTCCTTTTTTATCTCTTCTTCATTCCTTTTTGCAAATTCATCAATCCTCACATTTTCACTTTCAACAATTTGGTTAGTGTCTTTGATCAAACATTTATTTGCTTTGATCTTTGATGAATAACCTAGGAATATACCTTCATCTCCTTTAGATTCAAAATTTCTATTTCTAGAATCTTTTAGTATATAACACCTACTTCCAAAAAAATTAAAATAACTTACATTCTATGTGTGACCAAACCAAAGTTCATAAGGTGTCTTGTTTGTACCTTTCTTCAACTATACTCGGTTGAGAGTATAGACTATGGTACTTATGGATTCACTCTAGAATGTTTGTGCAATCTTTTTGTCAATTAATAACGTTCTAGCATAATCAACAATGGATCTATTCCTTCTCTCAACTATCCCATTTTGTTGTGGAGTCCTTAGTGCAGATACTTGTCTCTTGATTCCATGCTCATTGCAGAAGACAATAAATTCATCAGAGATAAATTCACCTCCTTTATCAGATTTCAAACACTTCATCTATTTACCTCTTTCATTTTCAACTCTTTCTTTATACCACTTAAACATTTGAAATGAAACATATTTTTATTTTAGAAACATAACAAACATCATCCTTGAATAATCATCAATAAACAAAATAAAATACTAATCTCAATAATAACTTTGAACTCTAATAGGACCAAAAAAGCTTAGTTTGAACCAATTCCAAAATACCATTGATAGAGTAGGATTTACTTGAAAAACTTGACTTAGTCATCTTAAAAACCTAACATTCCTTCCACATAGATTTGTCAAGTTTGCTTAATCTCGATAGTCTTCTAACTCTACTCATCTTACTTACTTTGAGAAAGTTATCAAAATTCACATGACATAGTGTCTTATACTATAGACATAAATCTTTATTTTTAACAAACAAGAAACTCTTTGCATCAATTTCAAGATAAAATAGATTACCTTTTGATTTTCCACCAGTCCCAATTCAATCTCCATCAGCACCACATATTTTCACCTTTATGTTCTGAAATTCTAGTAAGTGACCAGTATTGTTCAGTTCTACAACACTCAATAGATTATAGTTTAGTCCTTTAACCCAATATGCATCATTACATTTCATATTCTTATTTAATACAATGGATCCCTTACCTTTCACAGGGCATGGACCATCATTTGCAAATATAACAAAACCTCCATCATACACTTATATATTATAAAACTTGTCAATATCACCAGGCATATGATATGAACATCCACTATCAATAATCCATGGGTTTGGTTTACTTACAAGAGAAACAAGTGATTTTCCATCTTCATACTTTTCTTCATCTGAGTCTTCCTTTATATCAACATATAAAACTTCATATCCTTCTTTGGTATCATCAGATTCATCATCAGTTACACCTTCCTCAGCTAGGTAGCAAGACTTCTTACCTTTATCCTTAAAATATATGAATCTTTGGTGTTGGTTGTCTCTTTTGTCATTCTTATCATTCATGTCATTGTCAGGACATCTAGATGCAATTTTTCCAATATTATTACAATTGAAACATTTCAGTGGTAACTTTCCTTTGTACTTTCCTTTACCTCTAGATAGTCTATTAGCCAACAATGCTTCCAATTTCTCTTGTTCTTTCTCTTCAGTTAGGATACTATCATACTCATTTCCATATGAATTAATGTGGTTTTCTCTTTCTCTTCTTGATGGTTGAATGTGTTGGATTAATTATGTGTTGTCTTTGATGTCACACTAATGTCATAGTATTTATCAATCTCAGTCAGTCAGCAAAGTAGTTCCTAGTATTTACTGAGTTCAGTTGGTCAACAAAGTAGTTCACAGTATTTACCGAGCTCAGTCAGTCAGCAAAGTAGTTCACAATATTTACCGAGCTTAGTCAGTCAGCAGGCAGTTTTTAGCGTCTACTGAGATATCTCAGGTGTCAAAGAAAAGTATGGTAGAAAATAGTGTTAACCGAGCTTCCACGGTTAACGAAGGAAAGTTAGTGTTTACTGAGTTCACTTGGTATCCAAAGGATGTTGCAAAATTCATAGTGCTTACTGAGTTCTCTCGGTCATCAAAGGAAATCTTTTCAGATTAATGTTTACCGAGCAAGGTCAGCCTAGTAAAGGATTTTGTTAATTTGAGAAATAAAGTTTGATTATTCTAGCTGACTGTTGTAATGACTAGTAATGTTATTAATGCTGACTTGACAATCTGAATGGTCAATCCAAATGGTATATATAGAAGGTCAAGTTGTGAATTAAAAGTGTGGAAGAAAAAAAAAGAAGGAAAATGTGAGCGAATTTTGAAGGATGATTAGATATCCTTGAGGAGCAGTAGAGATATATTTTGATCAGGCTGGATGTAGTGAAGCAAAACAGAGATTTGTAATCAACAATTAAGTTGGATCATTATTCAAGTCATTTCATTGTTACTTTCTTACCATTGTAGTAGTGATTTCAAAATCTCCTAACTGAGTTGGTTTAACAACCATTTTATAAATCCACTAACAAGGTGACAGTTCTATTGAATTGTTTCAAGACCTCTTACAAGGCCACTCCTAACAGGGTGATTAAATCCTCTAACAAGGTCACACCTAACAGTGTGTTTTGTAACCTTTTACCGGGCTGCCTCCTAATAGGGCATCACTTCAGAAGAGTGAAAAATAGTAACTAGTTACATTGGTGGTTTTTCCCATATTGGGTTTCCACGTTAAATCTGGTGTCTCTTGTGTTCATGTTATTTTCTTTTTTAATGTATGTTAATCACTGATGAATGCTTAAGAACAGTTATAATTAATACTCACTGCAATAACCGAGTTTTAGCATTTCTCTGTATGTTTGCCAAACAACAGCAACAAATGATTTAATAAAACATCTAAGGGATCTATGGAAAGAAAATTTATGGTTAATTGATTCACCCCCCTCCCCTCTCAGTTACTTCATCTATATTTCCAAAAATTGGTATTAGAGCTTTTGGTGCTTGCAGGAAGGGTTTCAAGGACCTAAGCTAAAGATCAAGATGTCTTACAAGAGAGAAATTCCAAGGCTTAACAGAGATAACTTTTTAGCATGGCAGGGTCTCATGAGACTTCATCTGGCTTCCATTGGTGACTCAGGATGCAAATATATTGATCAAGAATATACAATTCATACTGGCACATTAACTATTGAAGACATTGCAGAGAAAAAGAACCATAACACCATGATGATAGATATTGCATCAGCTCTTAGCTATGAAGAATTTGATGAGATCAAAGACTGCACCACTGCTTATGAAATGTGGAACAAGATGAAGAAAATTTATGGTGGTGATGACAATGTGAAGAGAGCCAAAGCAGAAAGCCTAAGAGGACAGTTTGATCAGATGAAGATGAAAGAAGATGAAAACATTGCAAAATATGTTGAAAGAATCAAGGTGAGTGTTAGTGCAATCAGAGCTTCTGGAGGAAAAATTGATGATGAAACTATTATAAGTAAGGTTCTTAGAAAATTTCTTCCTATCTATGCAATAAGAGTATCTACTATTCAAGAAAGAAGATGCGAACAAAATCACAATATAACTTTGGATGCCTTAGTTGGAAGATTGACAACTTTTGAATTGGATAACTATGACAATTATGTTCCAACTTCTAAAAATATTGAATCAGCATTTGAGGCCAAAATTTCACTTAAGAAGGGCAAGAAAATCTAGTCAGAAAGTGAAGAAGAATCAGAGGAAAGTTCAGATAGTGATCTTGAAGTTATTGAAGCATTACTTGCAAAGAAATATACTAGAGGTAGAGGTAAATACAAAGGTAAACTCCTTTAATCTATTTCTCATGTGAAGAAATTGGTCATATTGCAGCTAGGTGCCCAAACAAGCAAAGCAAGGAAGAGAAGAAAGGTCACAAGTACTATGGCAAGAAGAATTTCAAGTCATTCAAGGATAAAGGTAAGAAAACATGTTTTTTGGCTAAGGATTCTGATGATAGTGAAGAAGAAATTGTCTTCATTGCTATAAAAGATGAATCTGATGATGATGAAGATGAGACGGCACTTATCTCCCATATAAGCAAAAATGATACATGGATTATAGATAGTGGATGCTCACATCATATGACTGGTGACAGAATGATGTTTGAACACCTTAAAGACTATGATGGTGGTAATGTAAGGTTTGGAAACAATGAACCTTGTTGTATAAAAGGAAGAGGACAAATTTCATTAACCAAAGAACTTATATGTGATAATGCATATTGGGTTGAAGGACTAAAGCATAATCTTTTAAGTGTAGCATAGCTAATCAACATTGGATTCAAGGTTGAATTCATGAATGGCAAAGCAAGACTGCTGGATGATAAAGGAAAACTGATTGGTTCAGGCAAACAAACCAAAGGTAACCTATTTTATCTTGATCTTGGTGAATGCTCATGTTTTACTGCTCAAATTGAAGAAAGTTGGTTATGGCCCAAAAGGTTATGTCATGTAAATTTTGATAATATGGTGAAAATAAGCAAATTCAAGAAAGTAAGAGGTATTCCTACTTTGAAGAAACCTGATGTTGGTCTATGCAAGAATTGTTAGATTGGTAAAATGGGAAAGACTAGCTTTAAAAGTAAAAACTATCAGTCTGAAGATACTTTGGATATTGTGCGTACTGATTTATGTGGACCTATTGGAATTGAAAGCTATACTGGAGAAAAATTCTTTATTCTCTTTGTTGATGATTACTCTAGAATGATGACTGTTATGTATTTAAGAGAAAAATCAGAGGCATTTGAGAAATTCAAATGGTATCTGGAAAGAGTAGAAAAGGAAACATGAAAAAGAATGAAGTGCTTGAGATCAGACAGAGGTGGTGAATTCATCTCCCATGAATTCAATAATTTCTGCATTGAAAGAGGAATCAAAAGACAGGTATCAGCCCCAAGAACTCCTGAGCAGAATGGAATAGCTGAAAGAAGGAATAGATCTATCATGGATTGTGCAAGGACTCTAATGATTGAAAAGAGCATTGCTATGAAATACTGGAAGGAAGCTATTAGCACTGCAGTTCATACCTTGAACTGAGTACAGTTGAGGAAAGACACATTCAAAACTCCTTATGAGTTATGGTATGGCTATAAACCCAATGTAAGTTACCTGAAAGTATTTGGTAGTAAATGTTACATCTTAAAAGAATCTAGAAAAGGAAAATTTGATGTAAAAAGTGATGAAGGAATATTTTTGGGATATTCTTGCAAAAGTAAAGCATATAGATGTCTGAATTTGTCTACTCACAAAATCATAGAAAGTGCACATGTGAAAGTTGATGAGTTTGCAGAAAAGACTGAAGAAGAAAGCAAAAAAGAACCAGAGGATTACAAAAGATTTGTTTACATTGAACCTGATACATTTCCAGACACATTTGTCAATCAGGAAACTGCATCTACCGAGCCAAGTATAGTAACCAAGTTGCAAGAAGAAATTCAAATCGAGTCACAAGAAACTGAGTCTCAGTCTGAAGCTACCGAGCGAATATCTACCGAGCCCAAGCAAACTGAACCTGAAGATGAAATTCAAGAAGATGACAATGTAACTCATTCAAGAAGAAAGGAACCTGTATTGGCCAAGTATGTCAGGAAGCATCATACACCAGATCAGATTATTGGAAACAAATCAGATGGTACTATGACAAGAAGTAAACTGAAAGGTACATGTTTACTTGCTGACTTTGAACCTAAAAATGTTAAAAATGCATTGGAAAATGAAAGTTAGATTGAGGCTATGAATGAAGAAATAGAACAAATAGAGAAAAATAAGACATGGACTCTTGTACCTAAGCCTAAAGACAAAAATGTAATTGGAACAAAATGGGTATTCAAGAACAAGTTGAATGAAGATGGTCAAGTATCTAGAAATAAAGCTAGATTAGTGTGTAAAGGGTATTCTCAAGAAGAAGGTATAGATTATGGAGAGACTTTTGCTCCTATTGAAAGATTAGAAGGTATAAGAACTCTACTTGCATATGCAGCACATAAAGGATTTAAGGTATATCAAATGGATGTAAAATCTGCATTTCTCAATGGTATTCTTGATGAAGAAGTCTATACTGAGCAACCTGAAGGTTTTGTTGATCCAGACAAAAAGGATATGGTCTGCAAGTTACACAAAGCATTTTATGGTCTAAAACAAGCCCCTAGAGCATGGTATGAAATATTACATAACTATCTTATTCAGATTGGTTTCAAAAGAGCTAATGATAACAGTAGTTTGTACATCAAGGAAGGACCAGATAACAAAATTATTTTGGCAGAAACATTTGTGGATGATACTGTGTTTACAGGTAATGATGATCAGTGCAAAGAATTTTCAGAGAAAATGAACAAAGAATTTGAAATGTCTATGTTTGGTCAGATAAAGTTTTTTGTTGGTCTTCAAATTCAACAGAGCAAGAACGGTATCTACATTACTCAGTCTAAATACATCAAGGAAATACTTAAGAAGTTTGGTATGGAAGATGCAAAACCAATTGGTACCCCCATGTGTACTGGACTAAAGCTTACCAAAAATGATGATTCAAAAGAAGTAGATCAGACCTTATACAGATCAATGATTGGAAAATTACAGTATGTAGTTCATACAAGGCTTGATATTGCCTTAGCAGTTGGTATAGTAGCAAGATTCTTAGCAAAACCAAGAGAAAATCATATGATGGCAATCAAAAGAATCTTGAGATACTTGAAAGGAACTAAAGATTATGGCTTCTGGTATAAATTTGGAGGCAATTTGGACTTAAAAGTGTTTAGTGATGCTGATTGGGCAGGAAACATTGATGACAGAAAAAGTACAAGTGGTGGAGCATTCTTTCTTGACAAGAGGTTGGTATCTTGGACCAGTGAAAAGCAAAATTGCACATCCCAATCCATAGCAGAAGCAGAATATGTTGCTGCAGCAGTAAATTGCTCTAATATTGTTTAGTTCAAATAGTTATTGGAAGGCATGAAGGTTGAGATCAAAGAACCAGTTGTTATATTTTGTGATAATACAAGTGCAATAAATATTTCAAAGAATCTAGTAATGCATTCCAAAACCAAACACATTGCTATAAAATATCACTTTGTCAGAGAATTGGTGCAGGACAAGGAAATTAGATTGGAATATATTCATACAAAAGAACAAATTGCAGATATATTCACCAAGCCACTACCTAAGGATGCATTCTTGTATCTAAGAGGTAAGTTAGGGGTCATTCCCCTATCCGAGGCTCACTAAATGAAGTTTTAGTGATGCATCAACCGGAGCATATTAAAGATCAATCAGTTGATGCAGCTTAGTCAAGGAATCATTGCATATGAATCAGTACTCAAGGTACATTGCTATTCACCTGGTATGTGTTGTCTTTGGCATGTGTTGTCAAAGAGGGAGAGTTTGCTGTCATATTTCAAGAAATTTCTTTAGATTTCTAAGAGGGAGAGTTTTTTTCGAAAGTTTTCAGTCAGAAAGAGAAGTTTGCTGATAGAGGGAGTTCTCATAGATGAGAATCAAAATGAAGCTAAGGATATGTTCCTTACTCTATGTTTTCTATGAAATTTCATTGTGCTATGACATTTTGTGTTGCCATCAATGCCAAAGAGGGAGATTGTTGGATTAATTATGTGTTGTCTTTGATGTCACACTAATGTCATAGTATTTATCAAGCTCAGTCGGTCAGCAAAGCAGTTCCCAGTATTTACCGAGCTCAGTCGGTCAGCAAAGTAGTTCATAGTATTTACCGAGCTCAGTCGGTCAGCAAAGTAGTTCATAGTATTTACCGAGCTTAGTCGGTCAGCAGGTGGTTTTCAGTGTCTACTGAGATATCTCAGGTGTCAAAGAAAAGTATGGCAGAAAATAATGTTAACCGAGCTGCCACGGTTAATGAAGGAAAGTTAGTGTTTACCGAGTTCACTCAGTCTCCCAAGGATGTTGCGGAATTTGCAGTGCTTACCGAGTTCTCTCGGTCATCAAAGGAAATCATTTTAGATTAATGTTTACCGAGCAAGGTCAGCCCAGTAAAGGATTTTTTTAATTTGAGAAATAAAGTTTGATTATTCCAGCCGACTGTTGTAATGACTAGTAATGTTATTAGTGCCGACTTGACAATCTGAATGGTCAATCCGAATCGTATTTATAGAAGGTCAAGTTGTGAATTAAAAGTGTGGAAGAAAAAAAAAGAAGGAAAATGTGAGAAAATTTTGAAGGATGATTAGATATCCTTGAGGAGTAGCAGAGATATATTTTGATAAGGAAGGATCTAGTGAAGCAGAACAGAGATCTGTAATCAGCAATTAAGTTGCATCATTATTCAGGTCATTTCATTGTTACTTTCTTACCATTGTAGCAGTGATTTCAAAATCTCCTAACTGAGTTGGTTTAACAGCCATTTTATAAATCCTCTAACAAGGTGACAGTTCTATTGAATTGTTTCAAGACCTCTTACCTAACAGGGCATCACTTCAGAAGAGTGAAAAATAGTAACTAGTTACATTGGTGGTTTTTCCCATATTGGGTTTCCACGTTAAATCTGGTGTCTCTTGTGTTCATGTTATTTTCTTTATTCATGTATGTTAATCACTGATGAATGCTTAAGAACAGTTATAATTAATACTCACTGCAATAACTGAGTTTCAACATTTCTCTATATGTTTTCTGAACAACAGCAGCAAATGATTTAATAAAACATCTAAGGGATCTGTGGAAAGAAAATTTATGGTTAACTGATTCACCCCCCCCCCCTCTCAGTTACTTCATCTATATTTCCAACAGAATGCTCACAGATGACTTGAAGGTAGTTTCAATTATCAGTAGACTATTATCATAATTGCTAAGCTCAAATGTAGTCAACTTACCGATTAGGTCTTTAAGAGTAACAAAATTATTCAGTATAGATCTCAATTCTTGAATTGTAGATACTCTAATAGCATAATTAGAAGAAATATTTCTCAAGATCTTACTTACCACTTCTTCATTATTCAATGATCCACTAGCACCTCTGCTGGCACTAAAAACTTCCTTGATTCTGCTGCTATATTGTGTGTGTTCTCTTCATCCTTCATTCTCATTTCATCATAATTTTCTCTTAGAATATCAAACTTATCTTTTTATACATGTTGGTCTCCTCCATAGATAAGTATAATCTTTTCCCACATCTCTCTTGAATTAGCATAATCCTTAACATCATTGAATTCAACATCAGAGAGGAAAGAAGAAATCTCTATCATAATAGAGTTGTGTTCCTTCTTTTCTCTCATTTGATCAACTGTCAAAGGTCTGGTAGGTGGTGGAGTGTAGTCATTATCTAATAGATACAATGTAGATTCTCTAATCCTAGATAGATAGAAAACCATTCTTCTTTTCCTTGTTGAGAAACTTTCTTTGTTCAACTTAGGTAATTCTCTCCTATACATCTTCAGATCTTTTTCTCAAGTCTTTTAAACTTATCTCTGATACCAATTATTGGCTTATAGAGAGGGGGGGAGGTGAATTAGTAATCCTCGATTCGAAATACCTTAACAACTTTTCTCTGATTAACTTGATAGTAGCTCGATAAAACAAACTTCACTATTTACCAAAAAAATTAAATAAACTATAACAATTAGTAATCCCTGATTCCAAATACCTTAACAACTTTTCTCTGATTAACTTGGTAGTAGCTCGGTAAAACAAACTTCACTATTTACCAACAAAAGTAAATAAACTATAACAATCAGTAAATCATTCACAAAAATCACTCACAACATGTAACACCAATATTTAATGTGGAAACCCATCTTTGGGAAAAACCACTATGGGAATTGTCACCAACTAACAAAATACTCTTTTGAAGTACGCTTGGTTAAGAGCCAATTTGGTTAAAGATTACAATACACACTCTTAGGTGTGACCCGGTCAAGGTATTTACCTCAAATATGTTGGGATCTTCACCCTATTAGGAGTGGCCTTGTTAGAAGTATTAAAGAACTCTTTAGAATGTTTATACCTTTTTCAAATATTTTACAATAAGATTGTTAGGTCTACTCTATTAAGAGAATTCGCTATTAAAAATGCTAATAAGAAATAGTAAATAAATTGACCTATAGAATTGTAACTATCTTTTCTCAATCAGATCCTTGAGTGATCTTCAATATTCACTTCAATTTTTTATTATCCACTGGCATCAACACTTTATCAGATCCTTCTTTTCTACTTAGAATCTCTCTATTCCTTCTTCACTATATTAGTCGATGACCCTTCAACTATTCAATTTTCCATCCATTTGTCCATACAAGCTCATCCTTTATATAGACAACTTTTTCCTCTTAATATCCTCTATTACATTTTCCTTTAATCAATTTTAATTGTCCAATTCATTATACCTTGAAAATGGATCTTGGTAATACGTTTTATTTTCACCTAGGAACTTGAACTTTTCTTGAAACTTTTTGCATCTCTTTTTTCCACTTATATCTTTCTATAGATCTTCACCTTGAATTTTCATAACCATGGATCTCTTGTAACTATCTCTCCTCATCATCATGATCATCTAGCTCATCATAGCTAATCATTAACCTTCGATTCAATCCTTACTTAATATTTGTTCCTTTCTCGGCGTTCTTCTTTTAAATTTTGGTTACATCACTTGATGCCTAAACCTTTCCTGCTCAGTGCCTTGAGTTCCTTTTGCTTTACTAAGTGACCTTTCCTTTTACCTTTATCTTATCGAGTGACCTTTCCTTTTTGGTAGCCAAAACAACTTAACTTATGGACTTGTCAAATATTCATCACCATGCTTTACTAACTTAACATAATCATATGTTAGGTAGAAAATAATTATATCAACATGATCTTAACATTGTCTGATTAGTGTCAGTTTCCCAATTAAGTTTTTCAACTTCATAACATCTCATTTCTTCTTCTCCTTAACTCATTCATCTTATATCATTACCGAATGATATGGAAACATAATATAAACCAGAAATCAATTTCTTAACATCAATGACAAGACAATAACTGATCTAACCTTTTTACTATCAACATGTATTCATCTTATCTTGGTCAGTCTTCATCATCATCTCCATCAGATTATCAATCTTCAACATTACTATTAGTTATGGTAACACTATCATGTTTCTCAATCTTCAAATATACATTACTATTGTCACTTGTCCTTGTAAAACCAATCTAAATTAGATATGAGTGAAATCTCTCATACCATGCTATGGGTGCTTTCTTCAATCCATATAAATATTTTTGTAAATTTCACACCATGTTCTTACCTTCTTTATTAGCAAATCCTTCTGGTTGTTCAATGCAGACTTCTTCTTCCAATAAACCATTGAGAAATGTAGATGCAACATCCATTTGATAGACCTTGAATCCTTTGTAAGTAGCATATGCAAGAAGTATCCTTACACCTTCAAGCCTGGCCATAGGTGCAATTGTTTCACCATAGTCTAGGCCTTCCTCCAGCACATAGCCTTTGTACACCAATATTTCTTTGTTTCTTTTCACTTCACCTTTCTCATTCATCTTGCTCATGAAAATCCATTTTGTATGGATTACATTCTTGTCTACCGGTCTGGGTACTAATGTCTAGGTCTTATTCTTCTCAATCTACTCTAGTTCTTCTTCCATAGCCTTCAACCAATCATTATCTTTCAATGCATCTTTTGCAGTCTTAGGGTCAAGTTTAGAAAGAAAACATGTATTTTATTTTTCTTTTATTCTTGTTAAAACAACGACATTTTTGTCACCAATAATTTCATTAGGGGAATTATTTAATCTTACATACCTTGGCAACATCGATTCGGTTCTAGGAGTACCATCAAATGCTTGAATTGGTTCTTGTTCATTAACATGTCTCCATCAGTTTTGCTATAGAATCTTGTTCCACTGGTTGTATATATACAAACCCATTATATTCATTTTGTTCTTTCTTTCTAGACTCATCATTATGTTCAAAGAATTCATCTACTCTCACATTGGCACTTTCCACTATCATGTGTGTTCTCTTGTTCAAGAACTTATAGGCTTTTCTCTTTGTGGAATATCCTAAAAATATTCCCTGATCACTTCGTGGAACAAAATTTCTTGAGTTTTCATCTCTTTTTGTGTAACATCTACTTCCAAAAACTTTGTAACATCTTCAATTGAACTCTATTCAATGTGTAAACAATAGTACTTATCTCTTCTCTCCAAAATGTTTGTGCAACACCTTTCTGAATCATCAATGTCCTCGCACAATCAATGATAGATTTGTTTCTTCTTTTAGAAATACCATTTTGCTGAGGTGTCCTAGGAGCTGACATTTTCCTTTTGATTTCATGTTCTTTACAATGTGAAATAAACTCATGTGAGCTTAACTCACCTCCTCTATCAGATCTAAGACATTTCAAGGTCTTACCGGTTTCCTTTTCCACTCTAGCTTTTTATATCTTGAACATTTAGAAAGCTTCTAATTTATCCATAAGAAAAATAACCCACATCATTATGTAATAGTCATCAATAAGAAACATAAAGTACCTATCACCATAATAAGTTTGAGTTTTCATTAGACCACATAGATCGGTATGAACCAAATCTAAGATACTTTTAGAAGTGTATTTTTTACTAATAAAACTTGAACAAGTTAACTTCCCAATCTGACATTCTTTACACATCATAATTTCTAGCTTCACTAGGTTAGGAAAACATCTTACTATCTTTATCTTACTAATTTTGACCAAGTTATCAAAATTAACATGGAAAAACCTTTTATGCCATAACTAACAATCTTCTACCTTAGTGATCAGACAACTCTTAATAGTAAAATTTAGATGGAACAAATTACCTCATGTTTGTTCACCGATAGCAATTAATTCTCTTAATTTCCTAATGATCCTACATATACCTTTATTAAATTCCAATCTATACCCTTTTTTGTTTAACTGAGGAACACTTAACAAG
>BSBK01006300.1:0-102500 GCA_027943335.1 Chamaecyparis obtusa | reverse complement strand
TTAGGGTTTCAATGATAAAGCACAAAAATGCCTCCATGAAGGGAACATGGTGAAAGAGCTGGTGGTGTGACACCTGAGGTTAGAGCCCTCTAGAGACAAGTGTGAGCATTGCAAGAAGAGATTTGTAGAGGAATGAATCTTACAGTCAGAGAAGAAAGAGAGGATGAAGCTGAAGAAGAAGGAAATTTTGATCAAGGAGAAGGCGAAATTCTAAACCAATAGGAAGAAAGGCTTTTTCGGGTCATTTCCAAGATTGGGAAAAGACCTAAGATTGAGGTTCCTTCATTTTGAGGAAATCTTAACCCAGAGGAGTTGATCGATTGGATCAATAAATTAGAAGAATATTTTGAGTATGAAGATATCGAGGATCCTGATCGGGTCAAGTTTGCAAAGGCCAAACTGAAGGGTCATGCAAAGATCTGGTGGCAAGAGATTCAATTGGAGTGAAATAGAAGAGGAAAGTATAAAATAATAAGATGGGATCATATGGTGGATAAATTGAAGCAACAGTTCATTCCTGTTGATTATGAGCTTGATCTACTAAAGAAAATGAAAGGTTTGAAGCAAGCAGGAAGATATATTCGGGAGTATACAAAGGAGTTCTATCGAATCCTAATTAGAACAGCCCATGTGGAAGCTGATAAGGAGAAAGTTGTCTACTACCTTAATGGGTTAAGGCAAAGCATTTAGGAGGAGCTGAATTTGGTTTGAATGAACAGTATTGAAGAGGCATACTAGTTTTCCCTAAAAGTAGAGGAAAAACTGAACAAGAAGTTTGAGAGAAGACAAAGCAGAAGAGGTCATGGTGGAAGACATATGGAGGCCAAAATGAAGATCCAAAAAATAAGGATGAGGCTAGTAGTAGTCAAAATTAGAGAGGAAACAATTTCAATCATTTCCATGATCAGAATGATAGAGATCAAAGAGGAAGAGGAAGAGGACAAGGATAAGGAAGAGGAGGCTTTTGTGGAACATGTTTTCACTATGGAGAAGAAGGTCATAAGGCATATGAATGTCCTCAATGCCAAGGAAGGACATATAGGAGAAATGAAGGCCAGGCTAGAGTTGCACATGTAGATGAAGATTGCAGATCATCACATTTTGAAGATGCTGAAAGAGGACAGACGCTAATTAATAGAAGAGTCCTGCTGAGTGGTGAGAATGAACCTGAGCAAAAAAGGAGCTTGTTTCATACCAGGTGCAGGTGTGAGGATAAGTGTTGTGATGTGATTATCGATAGTGGAAGATCTAAAAATTTGGTGTCAGAAGATGCTCAAATTCATAAACTTCCTCCTATCTATCCTATTGACACTGGAAATCCAATTCCTAAGTCATTTGAATAAAATTCTTTTTGTCAATACCATCATCAACTTTGTCATGATACTCAAAGGTGTTATTCTTTGAATAATGCTATTCAATACCTTACTAATTCCAATGTTATATCTATTGATGCTGAGGTTAATAATACGAATAATTCAATAGAACCTCCTAACCAAAATTTGAAAATTTACACCAATCCTTTGGCTTCACATTCAAAAAATGTCATTAATCAACCTTCTTCTCTGGTTACCAACATTAGTTATGATGATAATGTAGAAGAAGCTAATCATGTGGTTAATCATGTTGAGTCTCAACCTCAACATTTTCATAAAACTTCACCTCCTATCACCTTTGATGAATCTAATATGTTTAAAGCACCTAATGTTCCTCTTTACATTACTGCTAGGGTTTCTCATATCCCTTCCCGTGGTATTTTGATAGATCCCTTTTTCTCCATGAATTTAATCACTAAAGAACATATTTTTAGTAAAGGAACACATAAGGATACCTATGATACATCTAATTTTTGGATTAAAACTTGTAATGGTTTTCTTTATCACCCTCAAGGTTCTATTAATCTTCCTCTAACTATTTTTGGTAAGGTTGTTTACACTACCTTTTTTGTCATTCCTACTTCGGATCAATTTCAGGTTAAGCTTGGTATTACGTGGCTTTCTTCCATGAAAGTTATAGCCTATCCTATTCATAAGTGTATAAATTTTACCCACAAAGGATAATTTATCACCGTTAATCATTCCCTTTACAAACCTTCACATCCTTGAGATTGTGCTAATATAGATTTCTTTTGGCTATCTCTTCCTCAAAAACCACCTAGTCGTGCTGATCATCTCTTTTGATCCTATCAATGTTACAAGGTAGAAAAAATTCTTGAGCTTAGCCTTCCTAAATATGATACTCATGTAGCTATCTTACCTACCTCACCTATTCCTCCACCTATTATTCCTCAACTTGTAGTTTCTACCTCTCTGAAACCTATGATTGTGGAACCTAATCCTTCAATTTTATCTCGTAAAACCATTCATAACCAACATCCTCGTCAATGTTGCAAGAAATGTCAAGAAAAGGATAAGGCTTGTTTCCTTTCTTATCACACTACATCTTCCTCTCAACCTTTTCCTTTCTTGGATCAAACCAAGCCTGAGCCTTTAAAGGAATTTAATCAAAATAACAATATGAAAAAGGATAAACATGATGATTCTGTTCGTATTTTAGATTCTATTAATCTTTATATAGAAGATAATCTTGATGATGATTCTAATGCACATGTTAGTGAGGATGAACATGATAATATTGATATGGATTATGATTTAACTAACATGCTTTCTATGCAGCTTACAATCACTCCTAGTGAAGAGCACAGTGACTCCTACCAAAGTCCTTGCTCGGATCTGGTGGTGGTTCCTACTATGTTGGATGTTGTTCCTCTTGAAATTTTCTCACCCTTCCCTAATATTTTAGATAGAGATGGGGGGTGGGGGTATGTGGCACTCTTGATTTGGACTTCTCTAACATGACAATATATGTGTGTTTGTGTTGTGTTTCCCCCATGTTGTGCTTTTTGTTTTGTCTAGATTTCTTTAGATAATTTTTTGTCTTCTCTGTTGGCACAAGATGATAAAGTAGTCGAACATGTTGTGAGGTTATTTTATTTGTATCTATTTCCTTATTTTTTTTGGTTACATGTTGTGTTTTATATGTGATATTATTCACAAATGTTCCCTTTTGTAGTCTACTTGTATGTTGGCAACATAGTCGCACTGATTCTTTTTGGTCTCTATGTTGCAGGACTAAAAAGACTCTTCTTCGTATATCTTACATGTTTTTCCTCCACTGTGTTGTACTTATACTTCCTTTGGGGAATGATGACATTTTATACTTGATATAATATTACATATTATCATATGATCACACTAACCCCAAAGTTAGTGGATCCCTTCGTGTTCTCTATTTTGTTATGTGTTCATTTCCCTTGGAATGTTCTCTCCTAGGGGCATTTCATAGTGGAAATGTTCTTCATGGATACATGTACACTTCTGTTAAAGCCATTTATCCTATTGATTCATTTGCAATAGCTTTAACATAGGGGCATACACTCCACTCACTTTTTTGCACACACACACATTAGCAGTTTTGTCTCCTCTATCAAACTATCGATAGTTATTGGGGAATCTTTTCTCTTTTGGATCTCTCTTTCAATTACTAACAGTTGGCAAGGCCCAATCCTTGTTTTTTATTCTTCTTGGGACTATTGATAGTCTGGGAAGCCTAATCACCTTTTGATCCCTTAAGAACACATACATCCATATGCCTGGGTCATTTTTCAATTCTTCTTTTGGGGACATGGAGTTCCCTTGAAGTTGAATCCTCTAATGAGTTGACTATCATGCCACACACACTTTCTAAACCATTAAATTCATCTTTGATGGGTTTAATAGCATGCCACACACACTTTCTAGACCATTCAATGTCATCTTTTGTTGCACTCCTTTTTCTTTTTCTTTTATTTTGTGTAGTTCATAATAAGGAACACAAACCTTATTAGGAAATTTGGATACACTTTGGATACACTTTCTTGTTAGTGACATCTCTCTTATATTTTGAATTTGGATGTGATGAAGACTCAAGTCTCTTATGGGCTTGATAATTTCTCCATCTCCTTAGCCATGATAAGATCATCTCTTTCTTTTCGATCTACTTTATCATGAGTTTGAGGCAACTCACACTCTCGCTAAAGTGGGGGATAAATGTACCATCTCAAAATGGACACACTCCTCATTTAAGGCCTTTTAGCTCCCAAACTCTATCAAATTTTTGGACCATGGATGGATTCATGTTACAAGTAGTGGTTGATGTTGCACCAAAAGATCGACCTGTTAATGCCTGATACAACCACTAGAATTATAGAAGATGCGGGAGGTAGTCAAACCATGTCATGAATCCCGAGGGGAGCATTGACCATTTTTCCAACAATCTTTCCCTCGGCATTACCCAAGGGGATTCAAACCTGTGACCAAGCTCTGATACCACTTGTAACAAGTAGTGGTTATCGTTGCACCAAAATATCAACCAATTAATGCCTGATACAACCACTAGACTTATAGAAGACACAAGAGGTGGCTAAGCCATGTCATGAATCCCAAGGGGAGTGCTGACCATTTTTCCAATAATTCATGCTCAATAAACTCTTTCTCATGTTCAGTCCCATATTCTCCCTTTTCAACAATGTAGTATCTAAGACCTCAAGGTTAGCTCCCTATGGTTGACCTATTCTAGAACAGGTTGACCTAAGTCAAACTATTCCTAGGAACACGTCGACCTAAGTTGACCTATTCCAAAATAGGTCATCCAAGTCAACCTATTCCTTGGGGTTTGTGAACCTCGAGCCTGATGTTATCTTGGGGATTTAGTTCTTTAAATATGGTGACCCCATTGGCTTGCTTTATTTTCTCACCTAAAAATTGTATAAAAGGAAGCCTAGGAACCTAATTTTACATAACACAAGACATAAGAAGAATCAAGGCAATAAAAAAAATCATAAAAGAAAGGAGAAGAATAAAGGAGACAATTTGAGCATTCAAGTATTCAAGCATTCAAATCTTCAAAGATTCAAGGATCCTTTGTGAGCATCTTTCCTCTTCAAGATCTAGCATATTGTTGGCCATCAAGGGAGGAGATCTACATTGAGGAATTCATCATCTTCTTCATTTGATGCACACTTACATCCATGTATCCATGAAGTTATTTTCATAGATCCATAACATTTGTGGAGATTTCCTACATTGCAAGTTCATGATCAACATACAAAAACAAAAAAATCCTTATTGACAAGGGTTTTTATAAGAAAGTTGAATGTTTACATTTTTCTTGTTTCATTTACACATTTACATTTCAGTTCAAGGTTGATTTTTGAATCTAGGATTTGACCAAGGAAAACCCTTATCCAACCCAACCCAACCCCAAAACCTAGTTTTCTGTATGCAGGAGTAGGATCTTGGAATTGTAGGTACAAATCTAGAAGTTACAAATAGAGATCTATCAAAATAATCTAGTCAACTTTAGAAAAATGCCTCAAGAACATGATGACTTAAGTTGACCCATTTTGAAACACAATGACATGTTCAACCCATTCTTGGCAGCCTGATATTTTTAGCATTTTCTGGGTTTTCATCCGTGATCACAGATCCATAGTAAAAAATTTAGTTACGGGTCTAGAACAATAGTTTTCAAAGTAGAAAAGAATATTCCTCTTCATATTTCAAGGTAAGTATCTAATTATCTATTTCATATCTTTTTTAAGATTTTTTTTCATATCATAATTGGACTGATTGCTTACATTTAGCACCTAGATCTCTATTGCACTTATCTTGCTAAATAAATTAGTTCAATTGTAAAAGTACATTTACACAACCTTAATAAAATCTTACATTGCATGAAAAAGTACTTTCTTGTGTACTTCCTTAGTATAATTTGGGTTTAGCATTGGCATCCCTTTATCTTCTTGGGTTTTGCTAATCTAACTTTTGTTATTTCGAGAGTTACACCTAGAAGCCCCTCTTTCTCTTGTATATTGAATGTTAGGATGGAAATGGTTAATTAATGAATATGTCTCACATATTTTACATTACTAAATTTATCAACACCATTTTCCCCCTAAACATATACCAACATATAAATTTTGGAGAAAAAAAAAGTTAATTAAAAACTCTAGAAAGAGAGGTGTAAGCCACCCAACAAATTATATTCTCAAATTTACTTGGTCCAAGGGATTTAAAAATAATTTAGAAAAATAATACTACTCAAATACATGCGATATATCCCTTAAAATTTCTTAATCACATATTCCTATCCCTTCAACTTTCTTAATCACACATTCCTATTTGCACTCAACTCCCCAAGCACTCCATTGTGAGGAAAATATGCAAACTAAAAAAGTTTATTTATTATTTTGTGTTTTCAAGGGGTTTATTTAGAGAAAGGGTAAAATTATGATTTGAATTAAGGAATCCCAATTGACTGTAAAAATTAAAAAATTAGGATTTTATCATATCTTAGATCCTCTTAATCTTATGGACTTTGTTTTTTTACATATAAAATATTCCTACAAACTTCTTTTGATTTTAAAATCTTATTGAGTGCTCTACAAGTGAATGTTGCGTCCATCCTGTTAGGTTTTCTCAGGGTTTTCATACTATATTTATGACCAATCTCTTCATACCACATTGATTGCAGGAGTTTCTTAGCCATTTTTAATGGTTAAGGCCACCTTTAGCTTGATATTTTTTGCTAGAGCTACAACATTGGCTTTAGGTGATCATGGCACCCCCTCTAATAAAATGACCAAGGAAATTTTTTCCTAAGATATTTCACTAGGTAAGATCTATGTCACTAATGACGTTATTTTTCCATTTCCAAACTTTGATTAGGCCTACGAATGGCTTGTAAAATTTACTTTAATTGGCTTTTTTTTTTGTCACGTCCCTTCTGAAAGTGTGTTGCAAGATTGGGTTACCAAGGCTTGGGTCCCTCATGGGGTCTTCCTAGATAGTATCCAAAATTTGACCAAAGGTTTTTCTTGTTTCATTTTGGAAATCCCTCTCATATGGAGGGTGTGTTGGAAACTACAATTGAAGCAATTGTTGTATTGTCATTGATGTCAAACCTTAACTGGTAAAACTATTGCTATGTAAGAAAGTACTATATCTATTTGATTATTGAGAAGGATGAGGGAAAGGTTGGTAACAATAGCACCTAGGGAAAGGTTGAGTTATCTTGATACTTCAATGGGTACTTAATTATGTGGCACAATGATAAGACAATGTATTGTTTATCTAAGTAAGAAGGAAGACTAAACAAGTAGGCTTAAACGAGCAAAAGTAAAAAAATCTAGTTTAAGCCAAGTGATGTTAGTGTCGACAGAGTCAGTACATGCTGAGTAAATTCAGTATTGACTGAATATCAGTTAATTGCCGAGGAAGATAGTATTAGCCGAGGAAATAGTTTCAATGGTAACTAATCAACCCAGTGAAGACTGAGAAGATGATCACTGTATTGACTAAGCGTCACAAATTTACATTTGTTAGAGAATTCAGATTCCTAGCTGACATGTTTGAATTCTTGGGTTATGTAAATTATATTGACTTTATTTATTGATTGTATGGAAGCATTTAATGCACTATAAACACTTTTATTGTAAATCCATAAAGAGATTTGAGATGATTCTAGAAGGATGGATGAAGAACATAAAATTAGAAGGATTTGATGAATATGACCTAACCCTAAGATCTACGGAAGAGATTAAGCAAAAAAAGTTGGATCAACCTAATTGAGGAACTATTAAGGAAACCTAAGTGAGGTTGAGAAAGAGAGGGAAGAGAGGAGGATGTTGGAGTTGTTGTTGATGCTATTGACTGTATAAGCAGAAAAGGCTAAAGGAGAAGGAGTTGTGATTGCTTGAAGGGATTTCTGAGCAGATCAGTGATGGAGATGGAAATGAACCATAGTCAGTAAGCCAGCATATGTGTACAGAATTATATCTTTTATTTTCAAAGTGAGTTGTATGTTTTCAAATCAATACTACTGTTACTTTCTAATCATTGTATCAGTCAAAATCCTTTTAACAGAGGTTGAACTAACAGTCATTTGTATAAATCCTTTGAACAAGGTTGCATTCTAATGGAATGTATGTAAGTCCCGTAACAAGGCTCACTTCTAACAGAGTGATTTAAATCCTTTAACCGGGTCACACCTAACAGTGTGTTTTGTAACCTTTGATAGGGTTGGACTTTCATAGAGCTCACTTCAGAAGAGTGAAAATATTAGTAACATGTTACAAAGTGGGTTTTCCCAAATTAGGTTTCCACTATAAATCCTGATGTTAATGGTTGTGTGAATGTTTTGGTTTGAACATTTTTGTGTTTTGCAAGTTAAATACTATTAGATAGTGGACTGCACTATTTTATGTTTTTGATATACAGATAGTGATGATCGAGTAGTTTTGGTTATCAGTTCTAAATTTGTTGAAGTATTTGAAAGTTTGTTTTATACATCTGGACTTGAGAACAACTGATTCACCCCCCACTCTTTTGTTCTAAATCATATTAAAAATTGGTATCAGAGCTTTTGGTGCTTACGGAGAACAAGTTTAAAGGTGCTTGAAGTAAATGATCAAGATGTATAAGAAGGAGGTACCAAAGCTAAATAAGGAGAACTTCCCTGCATGGTAGAATCTGATGAATCTGCATCTAGTTGGTATTGGTGATTTAGAAAAGTATTATATTAAGCATGATTATGTGACACCTATTGCACCTCTGACTACTAAGGAGATGAGAGCTAAGCAAGAGCACAATCAAGCAATGTTCGAGATTGCATCTACTCTAAGTTACCCTAAATTTGAAGACATCAAATACTGCACAAATCAAATGTGGGACACTCTTGCAAACATCTATGGTGGAGACATAAATGTACTAAGGGAAAAACTTGAAAGCCTAAGAGGTAAATTTGATGAAATGAAAATTCAATAAGGTGAGAATATTTCTTAGTATTGTGGTAGAATAATAGAAGTTGTAAATGCTATTAGAGGAGCTAATGAAACTATTAAAGATGAAACTATTACTGGAAAATTTTTGAGAACTTTGCATCCTATTTATGCCATCAAAATTTCAGCAATTCAAGAATCTAGATGTAACCCTAGCAATGCTCTTACTTTGGAAAGTCTTGTTGGTAAGCTTACTACTTTTCAGCTTTCTAACTATGATAACTTCACCGTTGCTAATGTTGAATCTGCATTTAAGTCACAAATGGTTTTGAATAAGTTAAAGAAGGAAAAAGAAAGATGCATCAGTGAGAGTGAAAGTGAAAGTGACAAATTTGATGAAGAACTTGAGGATCTTGAAGCTCTTATGGTTAGAAGATTGAAAAGGGGAAAAGGAAAGTATAAAGGTAAACTCCCTATTATATGTTTTTCATGTAATAAAGTTGGTCATATTGCTACAGGATGTCCTGACAAGGATGATAAGGATGAGGAAAGAGATAGCAAGCATAAAGATAAAAGAGAAGAAAGAGGTTACCAAAGATACAAGGTCTACAAGGACTACAAGGGAAAAGGTGAGAAATCCTGCTACATTGCTGAAGAAGAAACTGACACTGATAGTGATTATTTTGAAATTGAAGTACTCTATGTTGCTATGAAAGATGAATCTGATGAGGATGAGAAAACTGCACTTATATCCTATGTGAACAAAAATGATAAGTGGATTATTGACAGTGGTTGTTCACACCACATGACTGGTGACAAAAGTAAGTTTGATACCTTAGATCATTACAAAGGTAGAAGTGTCAAATTTGGTAATGATGCACCATGTCCTGTTAGGGGTAAAGGATTGATTAAGCTAACTGATAAGATCACTTGTGAAAATGCTTATTGGGTTGAAGCTCTTAACTATAATCTATTAAGTGTTGCACAACTTAATAGCACTGGCTACCGAGTGGAATTTCATCATAGAAAGGCTAAGATATTTGATGCCACTGGTGAATTGATTGGAAGTGGAGAATAGACAAGAGGTAATTTTTTCTATCTAGATCTATCTAAAGAGACATGTTTGATTGCACAATTTGATGATATATGGTTATGGCATAAGCAGCTATGTCATGTTAACTTTGATAATCTGGTAGAAATTAGTAAAAATAAGAAAGTGAGAGGACTACCGAGATTGAAGAAACCTAAGAGTGTAATGTGCAAACAATGTCAGTTGGGTAAGATGACAAAGTCTAGTTTCAAGAGCAAGATTTTTACTTCTGAGAATGCTTTAGATTTGGTTCACACTAACCTTTGTGGACCTATGGGTGTACAAAGCTATTGTGGTGCTAGATATTTTATTCTATTTGTTGATGATTACACTAGAATGATGATTGTAATGTACTTAAAAGAAAAATCTGATGCTTTTCAAAATTTTAAGTGGTATTTGGCTAAGGTTGAAAAGGAGATAGGTAGGAACATGAAGTGTCTGAGATCTAACCGAGGTGGAGAATTCATATCCAATGAGTTTAATCTATTTTGCAATGATAGATGAATCAAAAGATAGATGTCTGCACCTAGGACACCTCCATAGAATGGTATAGCAGAGAGAAGGAACAAATCTATCATGGATTGTGCAAGAACACTAATGATCAAGAAGAATGTTGCACAAAAGTACTGGAAAGAAGTTGTAAGTAAAGCTGTTTATACTCTCAACCGAGTACAGATCAAAAAAGGTACAAATATTACACCTTATGAGTTATGGCATGGGTATGCACCTAATGTAAAGTACTTTAGAATTTTTGGAAGCAAATGTTATATACTTAAAGACAATAGGAATGGGAAATTTGATGCTAAAAGTGATGAGGGCATATTCCTAGGTTATTGCACAAAAAGAAAAGCTTACAAGTGTTTGAACTCTAACACTAAAAAAATTGTGGAAAGTGTAAATGTCAAGGTTGATGAGTATGCAAAGAAAAATGAATAGGAAAGCAAGAGAGAACTAGAAGATTATAGATCTTTTATCTATATAGAAGAAGGAAAGGCAAGTGACAAACTTGCACCTGATGCAGAGTCTCAGGTAAGCAATGCCGAGCATTAGGGAAATAATGTCGAGTGACAAGAAGAACATGTCGAGTGATAGGAGGGTACTACTGAGTATTAGGAAGAGGTTGTCAAGCATTCAGAAGTTGAATCTGATAATCTTGTTGGAGAACTTGAAGCGAAAGAAGAAAGAAGAGAAGAACCTATTTTGGCACAATATGTAAGGAGACATCACAAGCCTGAACAAATAATTGGAGATAAAGAAACTGGAGTTATGACTAGAAGAAAGTTAAGAGATCCTACATGTTTACTGTGTGAGTTCGAGCCTAAGACAACAAGGGAGGCACTAGAAAATGAAGACTAGATCCAAGCCATGAATGAGGAGATAGACCAAATAGAGAAGAATGATACCTGGACACTGGTACAGAGACCAAAAAATAAAAATGTTATTGGAACAAAGTGGGTGTTCAGAAACAAGCTGAATGAACATGGATAGATCACAAGGAACAAGGCAAGGTTGGTATGCAAAGGCTATGCACAACAAGAAGGAATAGATTATGGGGAGACATTTTCCCCTATAGCAAGAATGGAAGGAGTAAGAACTTTAATTGCATATGCTGCCTATAAAGATTTCAAGGTATACCAAATAGATGTCAAGTCTACATTTTTAAATGGTATATTAGATGAAGTGTACATCAAACAACCTGAAGGTTTTTTTGACCCAAACAAGAGACACATGGTTTGCAAACTGAACAAGGCATTGTATGGACTAAAGCAAGCCTCCAAATCATGGTATGAGAGGCTGCACAATTACTTGATACATATTGGATTCTCAAGGACAAATGACACCAGCAATATGTACATGAAAGATGAAGAAGGTAAAGGAATCTTGTTGGCTAAGATTTTTGTAGATGATATTATATTTGGTGGATAAGATGCCATGTGTAAGAAATTTTCAACTAAAATGCAAAATAAATTTGACATGAGTATGTTTGGAGAGATCAAATTCTTTATTGGTTTACAAGTATATCAGATGGAGAAAGGTATTTTCATTACCCAGTATAAGTATGTTCATGAGATACTAAAAACCTTTGGTATGGAGGACTCAAGGCCAGTAAATACTCCCATGGCTACTAGACAAAAATTGTCTAAAAATGATGATGATGCCGAAGTTAACCAGACTTTGTATAGGTCCATGATTGGAAAACTGTAGTATGTTGTACACAGCTGACTAGATATTACTCTAGTAGTTGGGATTGTGGCAAGATTCTCTGCCAATCCTAAGGAAACTCACATGATGGCTATTAAGAGGATCATGAGATATTTGAAAGGGACTGCAGATTATGGATTGTTCTACTAGAAACATGAAAGATTTGAACTAAGAGTGTATACTGATGCTGATTGGGTAGGAAATGTGAATGATAGAAAGAGTACTAGTGGTGGAGATTTCTTTCTTGGACAAAGATTAGTCTCCTAGACAAGCAAGAAAAAAAATTACATTTCCCAATCTACTGTTGAAGCCGAGTATGTGGCTGCAGCAATAAAATGTTCAAACTTGGTATGGATAAAGCAATTGTTGGTAGGCATGAAAGAAGAGATCATTGAACCAATTGTCATTTACTATGACAACACAAGTGCTATCAACATATATAAGAATCTAGTGATGCACACAAAGACCAAACACATCGCCATAAAGTATCATTACTTGAGGGAATTGGTGCAAGACAAAGAGGTCAGAATGGAATATGTGAATACAAAGGAACAACTAGTAGACATATTCACTAAAGCTTTACCTAAAGAAGCTCATGAATACTTGAGAAGATAATTAGGGGTTCTTTCCCTAACTGAGGCTGCCTAGTTCAGCCAGGAGCACTGCATCAAATGTGCTACAAAGAGTATCTGACAAATTGATGCAGAGACAAGTCACATTTTAGGAGTAGCCTAGAGTTGTGAAAAGAACAACAATGCTAATAAACAGTCATAAGAAAAGATGATAGAGGGAGAAATACTATTACTGAACTGATAAGATGACATCTACATCAGAAGGATGCATGTTTTAGTCACTGATTTGGCATTATTGTCAAAGAGGGAGATGAATAAGATGAAAACACATGGTGAGATTTCATGGAAGATCAAGTAAGAGGGAGAGATTCAGTGGAAAGGAACAAAGAAGAGGTCAAGTGGAAGTTATTGTGTGGACAACCATATAAGAAAGGCTAATTGATTCTGAATCAGAATGAAGCTAAGGATAATATAAATATCTTTGATGTACATAAATTTTTTGGAGTGGTTGGTGATTCATGTGTTATTCATATGGTGTTGCCATCAATGCCAAAGAGGGAGATTGTTGGAAACTACAATTGAAGCAATTGTTGTATTGTCATTGATGTCAAACCTTAACTGGTAAAATTGTTGCTATGTAAGAAAGTACTATATCTATTTGATTGTTGAGAAGGATGAGGGAAAGGTTGGTAACAATAGCACCTTTGGAAAGGTTGAGTTATCTTGATACTTCAATGGGTACTTGATTATGTGGCACAATGATAAGACAATGTATTATTTATCTAAGTAAAAAGGAAAACTAAACATGTAGGCTTAACCAAGCTAAAGTGAAGAAATCTAGTTTAAGCCGAGTGATGTTAGTGTCGACCAAATCAGTATATGCCAAGTAAATTCAATGTTGACCGAACATCAGTTAATTGTCAAGGAAGACAATATTAGCCGAGGAAACAGTTTCAGTGGTAATCGAGCGACCCAGTGAAGACCGAGAAGATGATCACTATATTGACTGAGCGTCAACTATTTACATTTGTTAGAGAATTTAGATTCCTAGCTGACATGTTTGAATTCTTGGGTTATGTAAATCATGTTGAATTTATATATTGATTATATGGAAGCATTTAATGCACTGTAAACCCTTTTATTGTAAATCCATAAAGAGATTTGAGATGATTCTAGAAGGATGGATGAAGAATATAAAGTTGGAAGGATTCGATGAATCTGACCCAACCCTGAGATCTACGAAAGAGATGAAGTGGCAAAAGTTGGATCGACCTAGTTGAGGAAGTATTAAGGAAACCTAAGAGAGGTTGAGAAAGAGAGAGAGAAGAGAGGAGGATGCTGGAGTTGTTGTTGATGTTATTGACTGTATAAGCAGAAAAGGCTAAAGGAGGAGTTGTGATTGCTTGAAGGGATTTCTGAGAAGATCAGTGATGGAGATGGAATTGAACCAGAGTTAGTAAGCCAGCATATGTGTATGAAATTGGATCTATTATTTGCAAAGTGAGTTGTATGTTTTCAGATCAATACTAATGTTACTTTCTAATCATTGTATCAATCAAAATCCTTTTAAGAGAGGTTGACCTAACAGTCATTTGTATAAATCCTTTGAACAAGGTTGCATTCTAATGGAATGTATGTAAGTCCCATACCAAGGCTCACTTCTAACAGAGTGATTTAAATCCTTTAACCAGGTCATACTTGACAGTGTGTTTTGTAACCTTTGACAGGGTTGGATTTTCATAGAGCTTACTTCAAAAGAGAGAAAATATCAGTAACATGTTACAAAGTGGTTTTTCCCAAATTGGGTTTCCATTATAAATCTTGGTGTTAATGCTTGTGTGAATTTTTTGGTTTGAAGATTTCTGTGTTTTGCAAGTTAAATACTATTGGATAGTGGACTGCACTATTTTATGTTTATGATATACAAACAGTGATGACCGAGTAGTATTGGTTATCAATTCTGAATTTGTTGAAGTATTTGAAAGTTTTTTTTATACATCTAGACCTAAGAAAAACTGATTCACCCCCCTATCTATTGTTCTAAATCATATTAACAGGGTGTTCTTAAAAATATCCCTTAGATTATTCTCTCTCCTTGATTAGTTTTCCAACCTCGGTCTTGAGACTTAACTGTCTCTGATGATAAGAAGATTAAAGTCCCTTTCTTGATTGAATTTCCTAGTTTTCCCTTGCCATGGTTTCCTTTTTGAAAAATATTTTCCATACTTTAGGTTAAGTATTTTTTTTAGAAGTTGAGCGCTTCTTTCATGCTCACCCTCAAAAGAGGGTTTGTGTTGAAATTGACCTTGATAAAGAACTTAAGGAGACAATTAATAGTCAAATTGGTGGGCAATAATTTTCTTAGTGTGTCATGTATTTTAATTTTCCTAATACATGTTTTCATTGTCATTCTGTAAACAATAAAATTAAGGATTTCCCTTTGGCTACTCCCAAGACTAAGTCTCCTCCCAAGGAGTCTGTTGCTTCTCACAAAACAAAACCCACAAAGGAAGATGATTCTTGGACAACTATGGTCCTTAAGGGAAATAATCCTTCCACTCCTTATCCTAAACAAGACTTGCCTTATATGGAATCAATTTTAAAAGATTCTCCTCCTTCCAAAGCCTCCAAGTCTATCTCCCCTACATGGGGTGTTTCAAACCCTATTTCTCAAGGGAAATCTTTGCCAATCACAGATTCTTCCACCATTTCACATGGTCCTATTTTGGGAACTTCATCTCCTCAAATAGCTTTAATTGGTCTTGATACTTTGATCTCTTTGTGTCACCACTCTTGTATCCCTCCTGGGAAAGAGGACATGGTCAAAAAAGGATCAAGACAAATACATGTGATTCAAGGAGATCTCTATCTAGTTTTTAGTCTAGTTCAAAAAAATTTCATAACAACTTCTCCTCTCTTGGGGATGATGATAGAATGAATGATGGTTTTCAATGAATTTTCTTTCCTGGAATGTATGAGTTCTTACTGACCTCTCTTTTAAATACTCGGTTTGATATTTCCTTCACATAGGTTTCCTCAAACTGATGTATTTTTTCTTTAGGATATTAAATTAGATAGTTTTTTCTTGTTGTTTCATGTGGTGTTATTTGGCCACATAGTTTGGTTTTTTCATCCAACCATGAAGCTAGTAGAGGAGGGGTGTTAACCCTATTAGTGTCACGCTGGAAAAATGTAATTATCAATCATGGTGAGGACCCCATGCACAGGTCGGCTTGGATTCTTATAAAAATTGACAATTAGCCTTTTGGTATAATCAATGTTTATGCTCCCAATGATGCAGTGGAAAGAACATACCTGTGGTGTTGGTTATATGATTCATTACCTTTGACCACTTGGGTTCTTTATGGTGAATTGAATATGGTTGAGGTGGCTTCTGACAAGGATGAAACTTCACCATTTTTCTAGAAAGTTGGTGAGCATGAGGCCTAGTTTTACATGTATAATAAATTAGGCCTTTTTTATCCTAATACCAATTGCCATGATAGAAATTTTAAAGCTGGTTCTGACAGAATTTTTAAATGTGTTGATCATGTCATGATCTCCTCTCAATATTTTTTTTAGGGACAAAGAAATATTTTCCATTTTTACCTTTACCTAATGTCACCTTGTCAGCCCACTTTCCCATTAAATTTTCTATTGAGTGGTGTGTAGTCTTGCCACGTCCCGCTCAATCTCA
This sequence comes from Chamaecyparis obtusa, assembly GCA_027943335.1. Lineage (NCBI taxonomy): Eukaryota > Viridiplantae > Streptophyta > Pinopsida > Cupressales > Cupressaceae > Chamaecyparis > Chamaecyparis obtusa. Next base: position 86,124 of record BSBK01006300.1, on the reverse strand, counting down.
TTTTTTTTCAAACACTTCAATGCTAAGTCATCCTCCTAATCTGGCCCACATTCAAAGAGTTTTTAATTTGTAGCCTCGACCAACTCAACCTTCTGGTTGGATTTTTTGGTGAAATAATTCTATTCATCAAACCACCAAATTCCTCCATTTTTATGGGAAACAACTAGCTCAATTCTGTCATTTTTCTTATGGTCAAATCATTAAGGAATTATGTGCATCAATTGAGTGCTTGTTAGCTCACCCTTTCTCAACTAAATTATAGGTCAAGGTGGTGCTACTTCGTCATTAGAAGAAGGTGGTCAACAATTATGAAGCCATAGGTTCTCAGATCAAGGGATGTTTGCACTGGTTAAAAGAAGGAGATCAGACTAGTAAGGATTTCTTCTCCTATGTACATACAAGACATTCTTCTCTAGGTATAAAAAGGATCAAAGATGGTACTTTAATTTTAATTGAAATCCTAGACATTCTACAAGCTTTTGTTAATCATTACCAACAAGTGTTTACTGCTCAAACCCTAACTCCTACCAGTCAAAAAGCCCTTGAGGATAACATTTCATCCTCCCAAAGGTCTTTTTGTGATCAAAATTTGTCTATTCAAGATCTTAAGGATGCATCTTTTCTATGATGGATGACAAATCCCTAGGATGTGATGTCTTCCCTTGTAAATTTTATATAGCCCTTTGTTATTGTGTGATTTCAGACTTTCATCATGTTTATCTTGAATTAATTGAAAATGGTACATTAGGAGCATAAATAAATCAAGGTAATATAAAATTTATACGTAAGACTTGTCATCCTAAAGATATTTGTAACTGGCACCCAATTACCTTTCTTAATATTTCTTACAAAATTATTACCAAAGCTCTTGCTCTAAAAGTTCACCATCTCCTTCCTCAAATTATTCACCCTAAGAAGATTGGGTTCATACAGTCTAGGTTCATTTTGGATAATATCATAGCTATTTGAGAAGGTATGGAATGGGCTTTCCAGTCTAACAAAAATGCCATTTTTTTGAAAATAGATTTTGCTAAAGTTATGACTACATTGAGAGGCTTTTTATTTTGACTATGTTAAAATCTCTTGGTTTTGGCCCCTACTTTATTCTTTACCAAATTTTCTTTGCAGATAGAAATTCTTGCATTATAGTTAATGGTCGTCAGTCCACTAATTTTGGCTTGTATAGGTCAATTTGATAGTGTTTCCTTTTAGTGCCTTCATTATATGTGCTTGTTACTAAGCGTTTTGGTTATTTTCTTTCCTTTGATTTTTCTATAGGTTGGGTTCAAAACATTTACCTTCCAAACTCTGGTGCATAGCTTGTCAATGGCCATTTTGTGGCTAATTCCTTCCTCACCCTCATTGAGGATAAAGAGAATATCCAAAATGCTCTCCAATTCCTTGACACTTTCTTTTTGGCTTTAGGCTCTACTATCCAATGGCATAAAACTCTCTAATATAATCAATCATTCCTAGTATCACCTCATCAGATTATTTAGTACAACTAGAAGTGGATCCATCATGGCTAGGTTTTTCACTTTTTGGGCATCCCATTTTCTTTTCATGGGTCAGCCACCAAAATTTGGAATTTTTCTCTCTTCAAAATTGAAACCAAATTGGCATACTAGTTGACCAAGCCTTTTTTCATAGCTAACAAGTTTCAAATTTGTTCCAAAGTTCTCGTAACCACACATGTATATTATTCTTCTTGTTGATCACCCTCCAAAGAAGCTTATAGTAAACTTGAGAGGTTTTTGCAAAAAAATTTATGGGCTTCAGATACAGAGAGACATGGATTTCACCAAGTGTTCTAGGAATACTATTGCTTGCCTAAGCAATCAGGAGGCCTTGGCCTCTTCTCCACTCACCGAGATGGCCAAGCCATTTGTGTCAAGTGGGTTGTGTGAAGTGTCTTAGGAAATGAGGCCTAGAAATTTCTCCTTCAACACTATACTTTTGGATATCCCTTGCATTTCCTAGCATGGAAAAACATCGATCTCTAAACTTTCTTAGTCATGTGAGAACCAATTCAGATTCAGGGATCATTTGTGGCCAAGAGAATTTGACATGCATGGGAAGTAGTTAAGCCATGGCTATGTTGGAATGGCATAGTTTTCAAAGATGAATCAAGTATTTCAACCAACACAATCCTTGGTAGTCTCCATTGATTCAAATGAAAGGTCTTCCTCTTGCATGAATTTAGGGTCTTCATACTTTGCAATTTCATAAGTGTGGCATTTGAACACCCAGGGACCTTTTTTGCAGGTCTACTATGTCACTTTGTTGTTGGGAGTATGCTCAAGCTCTTTTTTTCCTCACTGGTCAGGATCATGACACTTTTGAATTGCTAGTTTCCCTTTTTCCAGGTGAACTTTTACACAAAATCAGTATCACTAGTCTTACTCTTTGGTGGAAGGACTAGTAATGGTACCCAAAAACTTCTTTCCAGAGGTATAAGCCTTGACATGGATATCTCTATCTTTTATGACACTTACCTATAGTGGATGTTTTTAACTAGTGATGACATTTGCATTGTTCTCATTCCTCCTGGAGGTTACAGTTCATTACCATACAGTCTACCATCACTAAACCTAAAAACCATATTTTTCTTAGTGTATTTTTTCCAAGGCTTACCATTAGGGTCTTAGCTTCATCACTTGGGTATTATAGATCCTCATTGTCAATTTTTTGGACAGTCTGAGTCCATCCTACACTTTTTTTGTTTTAGTAGTATGGCTCAAAATTGTTGGGTTTGGATCTATTAATACTTAAAATTGTAGATGAATAGAAGATTCAGAAAACTCCTCAAATCACAACTCATGTATACCCAATTGATGCATCTAGCAAAATTCAAATGCTAAGGTATTAAGGTTTTAAAACCTTCTTCACTTCGAATATAAAACTCAGGTGGGTTTACCTTTCTCAAAAGATTCTACAAAGCATAACAATAGAGATCTAAGTTCTTGACATAGATAATATAATTCAAAAAGTAAATTAAATGTAAATGAATATATTATTTAAGTTTTTGGTGGTAGATACAAGAAAATCAAGCAATAACCAGTGCCTTATTCATTGGGTATCAAAGTCAAACCCTACATCAACTAAATCCTACTAAGACAAATATACTGAGAACTTGAATGAAATGCCTGGAATTCCTTCTTCCAATCACTATCCCTATCATCAAATTCATATACAAATAATTGATTCCTAGAAGTCTCCCTTAAGAATTATTCTTTCCTTGAAAGAACTTAAGTTTAACCCCTATGTCTACCTTCTAAACAATGCATTAAAAAGCATTACAGTTTAACACATAAAAGAACCAAAGCATCCATACACAAAGACAATCAGAAAATAGTAATAAAGTTCTTGTATTTTGTATTAATATATCAACTGCATCGGTACAATCTGACAGAGATTTCTCAACAAATCCGGTCCTATATTCAAAACTTTCTTTACATAGTATAACTGACCACCCTTACAAAAGAAACAAAAATGCTTTATATACCACTAGCCATCTTGGAATCCTCAAGAGGATGCAACAAGCTTTGGATGGCTAGGAAAGTGACCTGCACTACAGACAAAAAGGTACAAACATAATGAAAAAGATAGGAGAAAATAGAAAGCAGTTCCCAACAATTGGAATCTTCACAGGTGGCACCTTTGTCTAACGATACTTCAGAGAAGTTACTTGATTTGTCACATGAATGATGACTACCATTCCAGAATAACCTACATCATCCTTTGTTTCATGCATGCTCTCCCTAGAATTTTGGATCATGTGCCATGTGTACTTTACTCTTCTTCTTCTACTTCTGGCTCTAACGCAACTATCTTCTTCTTCCTTTTCTTTGTACTTTTGTCCCAAGCTACCACATCATCATCAGATGGCCAATTATAACTCTGCAGCTCCTGTAGTTTCCTCAACTACTCTTCCCACTTGGAATCAGTTATGCCCTTAACTTCTACAACAAACTTTGTGGAATCATTTTCAACTTTGAACAAGTTGTCAATTATACCGTTGCACCCATCCAAGTCCAAAAAACCATCACCATCAAGGAAAGCCTCCTGCCTAATCACCATTTGATCCATTGATGACTTCCACTCATCAACACTTACCACACTCCCATCATCATTATAAACCGAAGGCATATATTTACTATATTTCTTGACAAACATGGCTAGCTTGGCCTTCACTTGATTTGATTTTCCTTTGAAATTTTTTGTAACAACACTAACTATTCCAATCTTCTCATATACCTCTATTACCACCTTAGGGATATCAGGCTTATGTTCCTGCAAGGCATCAAGTTTTTTAAACAACAAAATCCTCCCAGACCATACACTGTAAAGTGGCCCCAAAGTAGTGAGTGACTCATTTATTTTTTCATTTTCCTTGTACAAAAAAATAACTAGCTGATGGAATGACTCCATCTTCTCTTTTATTTTGTTCTGTGTATGTTGCACAACCCCTACCATGGTCTTCAAGGCTGCATCCAGTCTTACCTTCTCTTGATCCTTAGTTGGCCTATTAGGAACTTCTGCCTCTGGTTGAGGAGGGGCCTCAATTTGCAAAGGAGGAGGAGGAATTTCCTTTGAAGCTTCTTCAAGCTTAGACTTTAAATCCTCAAGTTCATCCTCCAACTTCTTGATTACCATGAGCCTTAAATCTTTTTCCTAAACAACCTCCATTGAATTTTCAAATAATCTGTCATACCTTTCAGACAGCTGGATGGTTTTTGCCTCATTGAGGTCGGAAAAGTGTGCTACTACCTTGGACACCTGAAGAATAGTAGTGTTTTGGATAGTCCAGATGATTTTGTTTCCTTCCATCTTATCTTCAATACTCACTAAGGATGGCTTTTGAGTTCTGGGAGCCAAGGACCACAATGCAACAGCTTGAGATTTAGGGTCATAGCCACTCCCTCTTATCATGTCATCTATCTACACTTCATATGACAAGCTACCCTCTAGCTACTTTCTTATCTAATCAATAATGAAGGCGGAGGTGAAGTCCCATCTAGGAGTTAAAAGCATTCCACTTGATTTAACCATCTCCCTTGCCTCCTCCATAGTAATCCTTTCAAGACTAGGGTCATATGAAGTCAGAGCCCTCATAGTCTCCTCACTTGGTTGTATACCTTTAGGTAGGGTCTTTGCAACCTCATTTTGTTTCCTCCAAATGAGGAAATCCCTAAATTCTTTACTTTGGATGAACTAGTCATCACTGAGGAACTCCTCCTGATAAAGTTCTCTTTCATCTTTTCCCAATAGTAAGGGAAAGTCCCCTTCCTCTTTTGATACAATATTTTTACCATCTTTGATGGCTTTCCTTAACTGATGATGGTAGGCCATGTTACCAGGCACAAGAGTTGAAGCTCTATCACGTACCTTCCTCTATTTTTTCTCCTTTGCAAGCTCACCTACCTCAAGCTTTTGTTTTTTTAATGGTTTCTCTGAAGTAGCCCCCTTTTGTTGTGGATCTTGGGTCAAATCAATAATTGGTGAGTCCCCTACTTGAGGTGGACTACTACCTTCTTGTGATTCATCAAGAGACTCCTTAGGTTTAGATGTAGAATAATCTCTTGGTACCTCCAACTTATCCTCAAGAAACCCCTCCAATTGATTGGATAGGGTGCCATGCATTTCTATCATTTTCTCTGTCCTTTTCAGGTATGGGAGATCAGGGAAATAGCCATTAAAAGGCATCCTGGCCTTCTTAAGTCTGACCTCTATGTCTAGAAAATCAAAATACTTTCTCCACCTTCTTTGGGCTTCATCATGATCCAGAATATTTCTTATCACATCTTCTTCATCTAAACCCTCATGCTCTCTGATTGTCCCATTGTTTGGGATCAAGGTCATCCTAGTAGTCCTGATAAAGTCTTTAGGATCAACATACCTATAGGTGTCTGAAATCATCTTGAAATGATTGAGCTAGCTACTGACCTGATCAAGTGCCCTTTTCCCAATCAAGAAACTCCCAATTTTGAACTACCTTGGTGTGAAGGTACCCTTCCTATGAGATGCCAAGTGTTCTTTGTCAGTCCATATCAATTGCCAGATCAACTCTATCATAGAAACTCCAGGAGGCACAAATTTGGGTAGCAGATGTGGGGGTTGGGGGTAACCATAAACCCTAAGAACTATGAAATTGGCCCCAAGGTAGAAGTCACCCCAAAATGGTTTCCTAGCCACTTATCTTCATACTGCATTGGCCTTAACAACTTCAAAACCTTAGTTGACAACCTTACAATATTTGTTCCCAACAAAGCAAGAATCGAATAAACAAAGTAATTCTTGAAAACAACAAAATTACACTCATTAGACGTGTAATTCAAAGCCCTCAACCAATATTGCAATGGGTTAGGATGGCCCTCAAAAGTAGTTCTCAATTTCAACTTTGTTGCATCAAGATGATTAATATAGTGGTACAAAATCAAGTGCATTAGGAGAGAGTAATGCATAAACCTAATAGTCACTGTTAGAGTGAGAATTTTGAATATCTAGAATTATCATCAAAAGGTCAACAAGCATTTTCTCTTCATCCCCATCTATCCCTAGAACCCTACACAACCCATGACACAAGAATTTCATGTAGTGATTGAAGATTTTAAATTCATAAGGAGCATTCATACTCAGAGGGAGAGGAGCTATATATTTACCCTACTTGGGCATGTGCTTAACTATCTGACTCTTCACTGATCCAATATTACTCGCATATTTCTTCCTTTCCTTCTTCAAATCAATTTCAATGGAAGAAGAGGCAAAGAAATCAAATGCCTTCATGAATGATCCCCTACTCAAGTTAATAAAAATAGACTGGTCCTCACACCTAATGGTTCTAGAGATAGGATCATATAGCCTAGCCAACACAATAATCAATTCGACATCTATGAAAACATCAGACACAATTAATTTTTCCATCCCCAAAGCCCAAGCATTACAAATAGGTATTTTCTTATGCCTGTTATTGTAAAAGTATGAGAAGATTGTGTAACTTGAGCTTGAAGGAGTGATGGGGTCCCTACACTTGTCCATGAGAGCTTCAAAATTTGTATCAATGGCCTTCTTGTTTTGGTTCAACCCGGGAAGAAACCTGAGAAAGTTGTCTGAATAATTGGGCTTTCCCTTGTCACCACCACCCTGCTCCTTTGCTGCTCCACTGGATGATTCAACGCTTTCCTCTAGATTACTCATCTTGGAAAACCAAAACCCCATAGTTCTACAAATTATTATACTTCTCACTCTTTGCTTCAATGTCAGCAACTTCAATTATCTTCAGAATAGCTTTGAGCATAGAAAGTAATGAAGTCTTGCCTATATACTTTGATAATTGAATGCATACAATTGCTAAATCATCACAAATCTTGGCTAAGTCACTTCTACATTCAATTCTACATATTACCAAGCTTCAAATTAGAGCTAGCCATGGTGTGGACATTGACAGGCTGATTTAAAAAATAAAAAATAGAGTGCAAGAGAAATGACCGCGCCTTTAGCATTAAAACCCTTAATTACTGGTAAAAAAAACTTTGTTAAAACTTGATTGGATGCTATTTTACCCTTTTCTAGCTTGGAAGAGTACCTTTTCCACTTTGCAACAACTCATAACATTGATTATCATGAAAACTTAACCAGACTTGATTCATAGATCAAGCGAACAAAGGATCTCATGATCTTTGCAAGAAATACTAATCTTGGGTTAAGTTCGGAGATCCAGCGACAAGACCATTCGCAAAGTCTCAGAGTGATCTCTTAACTCACGAATTTACTTAGAGATTTAGCAACCACCATTGATCCCAAAGATGATCAACGGTCCTCAGACATTCTTTTAGAATCCATTATAATCCCGCCATAATTAGAGATTGGGTGACTAAAAGCAATCTCTAGTTCTCAGAACACTCTATTCAATCATAGTTAAACTCAGAGAATACGCAACCAAAGACTTTGCCAATTCTCGCAATCCTTTTCTTAACTCAGCTAACATCTGGAGATCCTACGAATAAAGCCTTTTACAAACCCGTGAGCAGATCACCTTAACCATAGTGACATCTGGAGAATCAACGAACAAGAAAAAATCTTAATCTCAAGAAGTCGTGCTTAACTCTTATTCCATCCCGTGATTTAGCTAACATGAATATCTTGCATTCTCAAAAAGAAATGCTAACCACAGTTAGAATTTGAGATTGAGTGAATAACTCCTATCTCCCATTTGCTGAATACTTTTCATACCTTAGGTTACATTCTGAGATTATACGCTGACCGTAGATCCTAAAAACAATCAACGGTTTTCGCTAAATCACCCAATCCATTAGACCTTTTCTTTTTAATTATGAGACTTAGTGAACATAGCATTCGCTTAATCTCCCAAGGTTTAGAACTTTAACCTTTTCATTCTGAGAACGCACGACTGAAGGAAAAAAAACTTTTTAACTTTGCCTTGTTGCCAGATCACCAAAAGATTTGGGACTTCACTAACTAATTATGAGATTCAGCAAACACATGACTTCACTAGGTCACCAAATGATTTAGAGCATTGCCAACTTTTCCTGAGATCAAGCGATTGAGAAGAACTTTATCCTTTTCCAAAATACTTTGTCGAAGCCGGCAAACTTAGTGATCATAAAAATAAGACTTAGTTGCTGAATCACCAAAGGATTTACCATGGGACCCACTCTTTGCAAGATTAAAACAATGTCATTGATCCCAAAGATGACCAACGACCCTTGCTGAATCGCTAGAAGATTGAAGACTTAGCCTCCTGATTCGGTGAATAGGAGATAGCCACCACACCAAGTCACTAGAAGTTAAAGTGAAACCACCAAGAATCAAATGAATAGGAGACCACATAGTTGTTGATTCACTGAATGTTAAGACTAACCATGACATAAACTGGGAGATTCAATGACTAAGGAAAAGGTAACAAAGGACTCACCGTAGTTGCCAGCTCACTGAAAGACTTGAGGACATGGAAAAATAGTGTGCAATTTAGTGAAGGCAAGGAAAAGAATGACCACGTAAAAATTGAGAGACTTAAGTGACCAAAAAGTAACGCTTGAATATAAGGAATTAGGTCAGACTTAAGACAAATTGAGAGAAAGACCAGACCAAGGCAAAAATATTTAGGGCAAGGGTTTTCCAACACAAATATGACACTTTTGAGAAATTTTAAAACCCTAAACCAGGAAAAGACATAGGACAAGGACCTGAAACAAAAACCTCAGAAAACCAAAAATATATCCAACAGTGGCTCTATCTGAGGATGCTTGAATGCAAGTTCATAGCGAGAAACTATGAATCTCTAGGTGGTAGACCCCAAAACCCTAACCTAAGGCAAGAAGCAAACACACCTATACATATATACAAAACTATTGTGCATGGAAGAAAAGAGAATCAATTGAAGAAATGTTTCAGGAATTATCCATGCACTGGCAATTCTTGTTCTTCACCATTCAAATTTCTTAAGAAATATGAATCCTTTCCATGAATTTTATGGATAATGAAAGGTCCTAACCACAAGGATTCAAACTTTTTATGCTTTTCTTTGTCTTTAGCCCTGGCATTCCATTGAAGCACCATATCACTAGGCTGGAATTTTCTAACAGTTGCTCATTTGTCAAAAAGATATTTCATTTTTTGTTGTAACTTCAAATTTTCTTTTTGACCCTCTCTTCTGAGTTCATCCAGTTCCACTAATTGAATCATCCTATCCTGTAATGGATCACTGATCTCTATCTCTTCTTCTCTTATGAACTGGTAAATAGGCAAAAAATTATTCATAGGAAGCCTAGATTTTACACCATAAACCATCTCAAAAGGGGACTTCCCTGTTGCCTTCTTTTCAACAATCCTATCAGCCCATAATGCCAATTTTAGTTTTACATGCCAACTCCTTTTGTTCTTCTCCAAAGTTTTCTTTAGAATCTGTAGAATACTTTTGTTACTTGATTATGCCTCCCCATTAGCATGTGGATGGTATGGGGATGAATATGATAGAACTATTCCCATTTCAGCACAAAAATCAATGAATTCTTGTGACCTAAAGCTCATAGCATTGTCTATTACTAGTTTCATGGGTACACCAAACCTAGTAATTATGTTATTCATCAAGAATTTAATTACTACTACACTAGTAGCCTTTTTGGCTGGAATAGCCTCAGTCCATTTAGTAAAATAATCAGTGGCTACCAAAATGTGGCTATGCCCTCCACTGGAATTTTCTGAGAATTCACCAATAAAATCCATGCCCCACATAGTAAAAGGGGCTTCTGCAACCACATGATTCAATAGCAAGGCACCTGAGAATTTTAATTTCTTTGAAAATATTTGACATGATTCACATTTTCTGACATATGAATGTGTATCCTTGAACAATACCGGCCAATAATATCTAGCTCTCAAAATCTTATGAGTTGTAGACCTAGTTGAATGATGCCCTCCACACATTCCTGAGTGCATCTCTTGCAAAACCTTTTTAGATTGGTGTTTGTCTAGAAAAAATAGAGACATCCCATCACTGTCCTTCCAAAAAAAATCACCTTGTATCAATACATACTTTTGAGCCTTCAATCTTAAGCTTCTTCTTCGATTGTCATTCAACTCTTGTGGGTAGCTAGCATGCTTAAGAAAATGAACAATATTTGTATACCAGGGCTGCATTTCAATGCTAGTTACATATCCTTCACCAATGGCCACATTATTTACTTGTACGAGATCCATATTCTCCTCTATCATCAACTTTTCAAGCCCCAAACCTCTTACAAGCTTGGTAATGTGGAGTTCTATATCAAATTCCTGGATCCTATTAATCCATTTACATCTTTTTTTAGTAACCTCACTTTGACTCAAAATGTCTTTTACTGCTGCATGGGGCACATATGCATTCACCTTAGCACATAATAGATAAGTTCTAAAAAATTTGACTACCTTGACTAGTGCATATGCATGTTTCTCCATCATTTCATAGTTAAGCTCAACAGATTGTAGTGATTTTCTAAAGAAAGCAATAGGATGTTCAAACCCCTCTTCATCCTTTTGTAACAGAATAGCAGCAATTGTGTGAAAAGATGCAAAGGAAAATAAAGAAAAAGGCTTGGAATAGTCAGGGGATATCAAGACAGGGGCTTCTTTGATTTCTTGCTTAATCTTTTCAAAAGCTTGTTGAGTCTCACAGTTCCAATTAAACTTCACATCTTTCTTCAAAAGCTTGACTATGGGTTTGACTAGTTCTGCAAAATTTGCAATAAACCTCTTGAAAAAATTAATTTGTCCTAGAAAATACTATACACCTTTGATATTCTTAGGGGGAAGGACCCTCTTGATTGCCTCCACTCTTTTTGGATCAATTCTCACTCCCTCCTTTGATACTATGTGACCAAGCAATTTTCCTTCTATCACAACAAATTGACACTTCTTGGGATTCAGCGAGATACCAAACTCCAAAGCCTTGACAATAACCTTTTCCAAATGGTTATAGTGATCCTCAGCTTTCTTAGAGTATGTAGTTAAATCATCTTGGTACACGACCATAAATACATTAATTAGATCTTTGAAAGCAACATCCATTTCCCTTTGAGAGGTTTCCACAACATTTTTCAAACTAAATGGCATTCAGACATATACGTAAGTTCCCCAGGGGGTGGTGAATATTGTCTTGAATTGTTCAGATTCTTTAACCAATACCTAATAGTACCCTAAAAAATCATCCATCATAGACAATAATTCACAACCAGTTTGCCTATGCAACATAGCCTCCATGTTTGGCAACCCATAATTATCTTTGAGTGAGGCAACATTTAAATTTCTCAAGTCAACACAGAGTCTAATATCACCATTCTTCTTCCTTACTGGCACAAGATTAGAGATCCAAGAGGAATGCCTAATAGGCTCAATAATACCAGCATCTCTTAATTTTTTCAATTCAGCTTGCATCTTCGTGGCTAATAAGGGATTGATGGGCCTCTGCTTTTGTCTAAATGGTTTGGTATCTTCCTTTAAGGGAATCTCATGTTGAAAAAGATCTACTCTATAAGCTTTGAGGTCATCATAAGACCAGGAAAACACATGCTTGTATCTTTTCAATCATCTTATCAAATTTCTCCTAATCTCTCTACTCAACTTTTTCCCAATTTATACCATTTGAGGGGATGTTTCAGATCCTAAGTTTATTTCCTCTAGGTCCTCCATTTTGGTATTAGACTTTTGAGACAGATAACCATCATTGATTTTAAACATACCTTCTAATTCCACTAATCCCTTAGGTATATGATTTGTGGGCAATTGGACTATCTCATTTCCCATAATACATTCTTTTCCATCAACAATTTGTTGTGAAGCATTGAAGTCTATCTGATGCCCATCATAATGATCTAGACCTTGAAGAAACCTATAGATATCAAAGTCATCTTCAAAGACTTGCCAATTATATACATTGGCAAGCACTGCAGGCCTACTTTTGACTTCTAACGTGGACACACCAGTTAGAGTAATGTCATTGTTTTTAGGGCCACATTGGCTAGGAAATCAACCTGATATTGTTTGACCTTTTTACCCATAGGATATTGAAAGCCTCAAAAAACTCTAGTCTATCCCAGACAACATGCTTGTATAATTTAAATCTTTCATCCTTAGCAACATATTTAGATCTAACTTGGGCTATAATAAATTGGGAATCACCATGGACTTTTAAGCATTTGATACCATGTTTTATAGCAATGTCTAACCCCAATATTAGAGCTTCATACTCAGCAGTATTATTGGTACATTCAAAAGTTAATAGAAATGAGTATTTGAAAGTAGTACCTAAAGGGGAGATAAACACAACACCAGCTCCTGAACCTTCCTTAGAGCATCCACCATCAAAATACATCTACTAGAGCCCATCTTTTTGCAGCATTAGTTCATCCACTATTGGGTCTGTGTTTTTCATTTGAGGCACTACCTCTTCAACCATGAAGTTGTCCATGTCAATGTCCACAAAATAGTTTAAATCCTCTGGTGCAACCTTTTCAACCATAATTGAAGAACGGGGCACCCTATACAACTTTACTTCTGTCCCATTGACTGGAATAGTTGCATATGACAAATCCAATTGCAATTTTCCTCCTACTACTGCAGCCCACTTTCTTGACAGAAGCATGCCATAATGGGGTTTTATATCCACAACAACCACATCCATCTTATATGTGACCTTTGGGAATGCAAAAATCTTCACTTCAACCCCAACTAGGGTTCCCACAACATGCACTACCCTGTCATCCATGGAATAACACCTACCATTAGATGTGTCTACTTGCAATCCTAGCTCCTTCAACACATGATAGGGCATTACAGTGGTAGCAGCACCAGAATCAATCATACAATTTTTTAGCAAGAAATTATTCATAATTTATGTCACATAAAAGGGATCAATAGAAGAAGGCTCATGTTACAATATTTCCAACACACACATAAAAAATGTCCTTAATTAAATCAAGCCCACTATCTGTATTCCCCTTTTCTTGCATAACAGGACCCACTCCTTGTTCACTTATGAGAGCCAAGGAAGCTATCTTATGTTCTTTGATTTTCAACATCTCTAACAAAGGAATAGAGACCTTCATTTGAGATAAGGCATGCCTCATGTCAAAAGTGGGAGGATCAGTACAAGGGTCAGAAGAATCTTTTGTCTTTCCAATCTTCCTCTTGGCCTTATCAACAACAACCTCTTCATTCCTTTTCCTTTCAGCAATAGGCCCTTCTCTCTTATTATTGATAACACTTGGCTTTGGGGAATCTTTGTTCTAGAGGGTTATCCTTAACAAATAATGACCTCAGTACTCCTTGATCAACATCTACCCTTCTATTCCTCAAATTGTATGAGGACTTAGCTTGTGTTATGGTAGCCACAATCAAAGTTCTAATTTCCTCTTCACTAGGCTTTCTCCATTGTGTCTCATTTGATCCTGATTCAACCATATTATTTTTACACATATCAAAATTAGGTTGCTCTTGATTAGAGTAGGTGGATATTTGTTGTTCATAGTTAGGGAGGATCCTTTTCTTATAATCGACATCAGCACAAATACCTTCATCATCTAAGGACACAAGCTCTTCCATCTTCTCGGTGGTAAACATGTTAACAATAGGCTTTTTGGATTCTTCATAATCTCTTGCATATGAGTTATCAACTTCTTCCCCCAAAGCTTGAGCCACAACACATTGGAAAGGTGAATGAGGCATGTTACAAGCTACACACCAAGGAGTGGTTTCCATATTGTGTGCTATATTTTTCTTTAAAGGGTCTGGCATATCTCTCCCCTTTTGAGGCTCATTATCATCGATGACAGGCTTCCCATCCTTCCAGTTTGTCTTATAAGGCACATCCCTTAGATTTGGAAGTCTTTCTTGTCTCTGATAAGGTGGTCTATTGTCCTAAAAATTTCTCCCACCCTTTTCAAACTTTGTTGGGAAATCTTTGGCAACATTAGCCAATTTTTCCATTTTATCATCATCCTTGGTTGGCCTTGCAAGTTGTGGCCTTGTTTCTTTCCAAACCCTTCCCTCATCCCTCTTGTACATTTGACCAGATGCATTTCGATTGCTTTCAATATTTATGGCCAACTTGAAGGCATCCCTTAGGGTACGAGGATTCTTATCTCTTAGAAGATATGACATCTTACCATCCATAGAATTAAAGTATGTGGTCAAGCAAACTGCATCATCCAACCTCAATACTTGGAACAATTTTTTCATGGTCTTTTGGAATCTTCCATTAAACTCTGACATGCTCTCATTGTAGTGCTTTTTTATCTTGTTAAACTCATTAATCATGTAGCTTGAATTAACATGTTTTACATATTGTTCCTTAAAACACCTAACAAACTCATCCCATGATGCAATATTGTTCTCTAGTAGACCCCTATACCAATCCCTGGCATCTTCAACTAATGACTGAACAAAGAGCTTCATTACAACATATGCATGCTCAATCTCATAATCATTAATCTTATCAATAAAGAATTTTAGATGCTCTTCACATGTGATCACATTGTTTCCAGTAAATAATGGGATTTTCTCTCTGATCTCATTTGGAATGACATTAGGCTGACTAGGGATACCATCAAAAAATAGAGGCCTATATCTATCCAAGTGAACTGGTCTCCTTTGGAAATTAGGATGGGGTTGAGGAATTGCTGCAAAATTTTGACAAGACACATTTCCCATTGAACCACAAGTTATAGGGGGAACTAGATTGGTATTTAAATTTGGTCTAGGTGCATTTTGTCTGGGATATGAGGCTTGGGGATTGGGAAGTGAACTGCAAGGTTGACTTGATGGGATTGTTCTTGAAGAAATAGGGACTGGGCTACTAACAAATGTATTTATATTGGCATGCAAGAAAGAAATATTTCTTTTCATTTCATCTGTAGTAGCCTCCAATTCTAACTTCTCAAGATGGAGAGCCAAATCTTCTTTAGCCTTTCTAGCCTTTTCCAAATCTATTCTTGCTTGGGAAATAGTGTTAGCATTAACAACATTCTTCTTAGGTTCATTGATACTTACACCAACCACTTTCTATTTTCCTTTATCAGGGATTTCCTTTGTGGCATTTCTAATATCCTCATTTTGTTTGATTTCAGATGGGTGTAATTGCCTAAGAACATGACCTATTCTCTCAAATTCATCTTGGTTAGTTTTACCACCGTCAACCTAATTTCTTAACGCCCCCATGTCACCAAATAGTTCTTTATCTAAACCCTGGACATATTGGCTTAGATCCCTAGCCTGTATCTCATTTTTCTTGGTTTTTCTTATAAGATCTTGCCTTTCCATAAGAAATTCATAAATCTGTTGTTCCCTATCCTTTCTCCTATTAGAAATTTCTAATAGTTGTTCACGTTCTTTTTTCCTCAAACCAATTACTTCCTCTCTTAATTTTTCTGAATCATATGAGGTAGTTTCTGCAGTAGAAGTTTCCCCTGGTTGATCTAGAGTTTCTCTTGTAGGGAAAAAACCTACTTCTGTGATCTCTTCTTCCTAAGGAGGGAAATCAACATTGAGCATGACTTTCTTAACAAGTTCTGGGTCATTAGAAGAAGAAGAAGCTTCATGGGGATGGGGTGTAGAGATTCTTTCTTTTGAGGGTCTGATAGAGTTAGTAGTAATGTCACCTTTCCTAGACCACTATTTTCTACTAGGTGTGCAGAGATCATCACCCATATTACTCTCAGGATGATCCTTGAAATAAGACCTAGTAAATCTCGGCTGACTCATGGCATGTCACAACAAGATATAACAAAAGTTTTATAGATACCAGCAATTGGTAAGCACAAATTTTTAGAGTCCCCACCCACAAATAAATGGGAATAAAAATATAACACCGGTCTGCAATAGACACAATGGATGGTATTGCATGGACAACACAAATCCTCTATGTTTTCTCGTTAGTTCCCCAACAAAGTCACCAGTTTTGATAGCACTTAAAGTTGTAGATGAATAGAAGATTCAGAAAACTCCTGAAATCACAACTCATGTATACCCAATTGATACATCTAGCACAATTCAAATGCTAAGGTATTAAAGTTTTAAAACCTTCTTCACTTCGAGTATAAAACTCAGAAGGGTTTACCTTTCTCAAAAGCTTCTACAAAGCGTAACAATAGAGATCTATGTGCTTGAAATAGATAATAAAATTTAGAAAGTACAGTAAATGTAAATGAACATATTATTTAAGTTTTTGGTGGTAGATACAAGAAAATCAAGCAATAACCAGTGCCTTATTCATTGAGCATCAAAGTCAAACCCTACATCAATTGAATCCTACTAAGAAAAATATACTAAGAACTTGAATGAAATGCTCGACATTCCTTCTTCCAATCACTATCCCTGTCATCAAATTCATATATAGATAATTGATTCCCAAAAGCCTCCCTTAAGAATTATTCTTTCCTTGAAAGAACTTAAGTTTAACCCCTATGTCTACCTTCTAAACAATGCATTAAAAAGCCTTATAGTTTAACACATAAAAGAACCAAAGCATCCATACACAAAGACAATGAAAAAATAGTAACGAAGTTCCTGTATTTTGTATTAATAAATCAACTACATCAGTACAATTTGACAGAGATTTCTCAGAAAATCCGGTCCTATATTCAAAACTTTCTTTACATAGTATAACTGACCACCCTTAAAAAAGAAAAAAAAATGCTTTATATACCACTAGCCATCTTAGAATCCTCAAGAGGATGCAACAAGCTTTAGATGGCTAGGAAAGTGACCCGCACTATAGAAAAAAAGGTACAAACATAATGACAAAGACAGGAGAAAACATAAAGTAGTTCCCAACAACTGGAATCTTTAGAGGTGGCACCTTTGTTTGAGGATACTTCAGAGCAGTTACTTGATTTGTCACATGAATGATGACCTCCATTATAGGCTAACCTACATCATCCTTTGTTTGATACATGCTCTCCCTAGAATTCTAGATCATGTGCCATATGTACTTTACTCTTCTTCTTTTGCTTCTAGCTCTAAGACAGTTGGCTTCTTCTTCCTTTTCTTTGTACTTTTGTCCCAAGCTACCACATCATCATCAAATGGAAAATTATAACTCTGCAGCTCCTGTAGTGTCCTCAACTGCTCTTCCCACTTGGAATCAATTATGCCCTTAACTTCTGCAACAAACTTTGTGGAATCATTTTCAACTTTGAACAAGTTGTCAATTATACCGTTGCACCCATACAAGTCCACAGAACCATCACCATCAAGGAAAGCCTCCTTCCTAATCACCATTTGATCCATTGATGAATTCCACTCATCAACACTTACCACACTCCTATCATCATTATAAACATAAGGCATATATTTACTATAATTCTTGACAAACATGGCCAGCTTGGCCTTCACTTGATTTGATTTTGCTTTGAAAATTTTTGTAACAACACTAACTAATGCAATCTTCTCATATACCTCTATTACCACCTCAGGGATATCAGGATTATGTTCCTGCAAGGCATCAAGTTTTTCAAACAACAAAATCCTCCCAGACCATACACTGTAAAGTGGCTCCAAAGTAGCCAGTGACTCATTTATTTTTTCATTTTCCTTGTGCAACAAAATAACTAACTGATGGACTGACTCCATCTTCTCTTTTATTTTGTTCTATCTATGTTGCACAACCCCTACCATGGTCTTCAAGGCTGCATCTAGTTTTACCTTCTCTAGAGCCTCAATTGGCTTGTTAGGAACTTCTGCCTCTGGCTGAGGAGGGGCGTCAATTTGCAAAGGAGGAGGAGGAATTGCCTTTGAAGCTTCTTCAAGCTTAGCCTTTAAATCCTCAAGTTCATCCTCCAACTTATTGATTACCATGAGCCTTAAATCTCTATCCTTAGCAACCTCCATAGAATTTTCAAATAATTTGTCATACCTTTCAGATAGCTGGCTGGTTTTTGCCTCATTGAGGTGGGAAAAGTTTTTTACTACCTTGGACACCTCAAGATCAATAGTGTTTTGGACAGTCCATATGATTTTTTTTCCTTCCATCTTATCTTCAATACTTACTAAGGATGGCTTTTGAGTTCTGGGAGCCAAGGACCACAATGCAACAACTTGATATTTAGGGTCATAGCCACTCCCTCTGATCATGTCATCTATTTGCACTTCATATGACAAGCTACCCCTCCAATTAATTGGATAGGGTGCCATGCATTTCTATCATTTTTTCCATCTTTTTCAGGTATGGGAGCTCAGGGAAATAGCCATTAAAAGGCATCCCAGCCTTCTTTAGTCTAACTCTATGTCTAGCAAATCAAAATACTTGCTCCACCTTCTTTGGGCTTCATCATGATCCAGAATATTTTTTATCACATCTTCTTCATCTAAACTCTCATGCTCTCTGATTGTCCCAATGTTTGGGATCAAGGTCATCCTAGCTGTCCTGATAAAGTCTTTAGGATCAACATACCTATAGGTGCCTAAAATAATCATGAAATGATTGAGCCAGTTACTAACCTGATCAAGTGCCCTTTTCCCAATCAAGAAACTCCCAATTCTGAACTGCCTTGGTGTGAAGGTACCCTTCCTATGAGACGCCAAGTGTTCTTTGTCAGTCCATATCAATTTCCAGATGAATTCCATCATAGCAACTCTAGGAGGCACAAATTTGGGTAGCAGATATGGGGGTTGGGGGAAACCATAAACCCTAAGAACTATGAAATTGGCCCCAAGGTAGAAGTCACCCCAATTATGGTTTCCTAGCCACTTATCTTCATACTGCATTGGCCTTAACAACTTCAAAACCTTAGTTGACATCCTTACAATATTTATTCCCAAAAAACCAAGAATCAGATAAACAAAGTAATTTTGGAAAACAACAAAATTACACTCATTGGACATGTAATTCCAAGCCCTCAACCAATATTGAAATGGGTTAGGATGGCCCTCAAAAGTAGTTCTCAATTTCAACATTGTTGCATCAAGATGATTAACATAGTGGTACAAAATCAAGTGCATTAGGAGAGAGTAATGCATAAACCTAATAGGTCTCTTATTTTCTTTAACATATATTAGCCCCTCATGCATTCTATCGATCACATACTGGATGTAATCATAGTCAGTGTTAGAGTGAGAGTTTTGAATATCTAGAATTATCATCAAAAGGTCAGTAGGCATTTTCTCTTCATCCCCATCTATCCCTAGAACCCTACACAACCCATGACACAATAATTTTATGTAGTGATTGAAGATTTTAAATTCATAAGAAGCATTCATACTCGGAGGGAGAGGAGCTATATATTTACCCTACTTGGGCATGTGCTTAACTATCTGACTCTTCACTAATCCAATATTACTCACATATTTCTGCCTTTCCTTCTTCAAATCAATTTCAATGGAAGAAGAGGCAAAGAAATCAAATGCCTTCATGAATGATCCCCTACTCAAGTTAATAAAAATAGACTGGTCCTCACACCTAATGGTTCTAGAGATAGGATCATATAGCCTAGCCAACACAATAATCAAGTCGACATCTAAGAAAACATCAAGCACAATTAGTTTTTCCATCCCCAAAGCCCAAGCATTACAAATAGGTATTGTCATATGCCTGTTATTGTAAAATTATGAGAAGATTGTGTAACCTGAGCCTGAAGGAGTGATGGGGTCCCTACACTTGTCCATGAGATCTTCAAAAGCTGTATCAATGGCCTTCTTGTTCTGGTTCGACTTGGGAAGCAACCTGAGAAACTCATCTGAATAATTGGGCTTTCCCTTGTCATCACCACCATGCTCCTTTGCTACTCAGCTGGATGATGCAACGCTTGCCTCTGGATGACTCATCTTGGCAAACCAAAACCCCAGAGTTCTACAAATTATTATACTTCTTGCTCACTACTTCAATGCCAGCAACTTCAATTATCTTCAGAATAGCTTTGAGCATAGAAAGCAATGAAGTCCTACCTATATACTTTGAGAATTGAATGCATACAATTGCTAAATCATCACAAATCTTGGCTAAGTCACTTCTGCATTCAATTCTGCATATTACCAACCTTCAAATCAGAGCTAGCTATGGCGTGGATGTTTAAAGCCTGATTTAAAAAATAAAAAATAGTGCACAAGAGCAATGACTGCATCTTTTGGCATTAAAACCCTTAATTTTTTACCAAAAAAACTTAGTTAAACCCTAATTGGATGACATTTTACCCTTTTCCAGCTTGGAAAAGTACCTTTTCCATGTTGCAACAGCTCATAACATTGATTAGCATGAAAAATCAACCAGACTTGATTCAAAGATTAAGCGAACAAAGGATCTCATGATCTCCACAAGAAATACTAATCCTTGGTTAAGTTCAAAGATCCAGCGACAAGACCATTCACGAAATCTCAGAGTGATCTCTTAACTCATGACTTTACTTAGAGATTTAGCGACCACCTTTGATCCCAAATATGATCGACAGTCCTCAGACATTATTTTAAAATCCATTATAATCCTGCCATAATCTGAGATTGGGCAACTGAAAGCAATCTCTAGTTTCGGGAACACTTTATTCAATCGTAGTTAAACTCAAAGAATACGTGACCAAAGACTTTACCAATTCTTGTAATCCTTTTCTTAACTTAGCTAACATCTGAAGATCCCACGAATAAAGCCTTTTACAAACCCGTAAGCAGATCACCTTAACCACAATGACATCTGGAGAATCAGCAAACAAGAAAAATTCTTAATCTCAAGAAGCCGCACTTAACTCTTATTCCATCTCATGATTCAACAAACATGAATATCTCGCATTCTCAAAAATAAATGCTTAACCACAATTAGACTTTGATATTGAGAGAATAACTTGTATCTTCCATTCACTAAATACTTTTCATACCTTAGGTTACATTCTGAGATTATAAACCAACCATAGATGCTAAAAATAATCAATGGCTATCCCTGAATCGCCCAATCCATTAGACCTTTTCTTTTTAATTACGAGACTTAGCGAACACATAATTTGCTTAATCTCCCAAGGTTTATAACTTTAACCTTTTCATTCCAAGAACACGTGACTGAAGGAAAAAAAAACCTTTTAACTTTGCCTTGTTGCCAGATCGCCAAAAGATTTGGGACTTCACTAACTAATTATGAGATTCAGCAAACACATGACTTCACTAGGTTGCCAAATGATTTAGAGCATTGCCAACTTTTCCTAAGATCAAGTGACTAAGAAGAACTTTATCCTTTGCCAAAATACTTTTTCGGAGCCGGCAAACTTAGTGATCATAAAAATAAGACTTAGTCGTTGAATCGCCAAAGGATTTACCATGGGACCCACTCTTTGTGAGATTAAAACAATGTCGTTGATCCCAAAGATGATCAACAACCCTCGTTGAATCACTGGAAGATTGAAGACTTAGCCGCCTGATTCAGAGAATAGAAGATAGTCGCCAGGCCAAGTCGCCAGAAGTTAAAGTGAAACTGCTAAGAATCAAGCGAACAGGAGACCACATAGTCACTGATTTGTTGAATGTTAAGACTAACCATGACATAAACTTGGAGATTCAACAACTAAGGAAAAGGTAATGAAGGACTCACCATAGTTGCCAATTCATTGAAAGACTTGAGGAAATGGAAAAATATTGCGCAATGTAGCAAAGGCAAGGAAAAGAACGACCACGTGCAAATTGAGACTTAAGTGACCAAAAAGTAATGCTCGAATATAAGGAATTAGGGCACACTTAAGACAAACTAAGAGAAAGACCAAACCAAGGCAAAAATACTTAGGGCAAGGGTTTTCCAACACAAATATGATAGTTTTGAGAAATTTTAAAACCCTAAACTAGGCGAAGACACAAGCAAAGACATAGGACAAGGACTTGAAACAAAAACCTCAGAAAACCTAAAATAATTCTAACAGGATCCATGATTTATTTTCCCCATTCCGCCCACAGATGTTCTCTTGGCATATGGTCCTTTTGGGAGATAATCCTAGCCTTCCCTTTCCTTTTATGTAGCTTTGGAACACTTCTAGATTGGAAATTATATTTTCTATTTGGAAAGACATAAATGTGGTGGTTTTTTCAAACATCTTAATTAATTTTTATGTATCTATTTATGCTAAAGCATGCATATACAATAATGTGATGTTACATGTATAGGTCCAAGAAGATAAAGTGGCCTTGGAGGTGGCCCACTCTCAAGAGTTGTTATAGCATTGGGGAAATTCTCTGTGTATGGTAGCTAGAGCTCCTCTAGAGGCTTCTATTTCCAGCATTTGTTTAATCCCTCGTGGTAATTGTCAACACCAAAGTTCTCCTCAACGCCATACCAAAACTTCTTCTCTCATCCTACTCACTGGTATTTTCCATAGCACCGCCTCTCACCACACAGATATGTTGTTCCTCCATGTTGTCATGATTCACCATAATAGTGGCCACCAATAGGAGGTACCACTTTGGCTCCACCACTAGATTCTCCCTCACCATCTTAGCCAGATACCGCTAGTTGGCCCTCCTCATCCAAAGGCTTTCCCAAGTTGATTTTAGCTATTTATCCATGACGTGAGGATAAATAGGTGGAGGAAAATGCTACAAACAGATGGATGTTTCCAAATCCTGAACTATACATTGAGCTAGGATGGGGAAGGAAGGATGAGATGGACCCTTCACCTCCTTCGGCTACAACTTTGGCTACGTAAGGATGGTTTTTCTCTTCTGGGCTAGGCCCATTTTATTTTATGATGTTTCTGTTTCAAGGCTTAATCCCTTGTTTCTCAAAACTATGGGCTTCTTCCCATATGTCCTCTAGGGAGTAACGTTTCCTCCCATATTTTTTGATTAAGTTGTACTTACTATTTACTTAAGTTAATCTAAATTGGTCTATACACACACACACACACACATATGTGTGTGTGTGTATGTATATGTATGTATGTATGAATTTATGTATATACATGTGTATATGTATATATATATGTATGTGTATATGTATATGTATATGTATATGTATATGTATATGTATGTGTGTGTGTGTATGAGAAAAAATATTTTGAAAATTTTGTATCTATCTAAAAGATTCAATCTCCATTAATTTATTATTTGATCTTGTTGTAAATGTTTTATTACACAATTGAATATTAATAATGTTGTCGAACTTGTGAGAATTCAATATAAATTATTCTTATGATCTTAGATAATTCAATTAATACAACTTGATCTATTTTATATTACAAAGTATCATTCATGAGATAAGTAATAAAAACAAGGTTCTTTTGATTTCTCAATTCCATATCTCAACATCTCTACTCCTGTTATACATTGTATAGAAAAGATAATTTTTTTCTATAGCTATACCTTTAATGGGTTTTCCTATAAAAAAAAAAGTTTATAAGCTTTTTCTTTACTTGTAAAAAAATTAGACTTAAGTTTTGCGGCATTTACTTCTAACCACTAACATTAAAATCCTCATTTATTTAAGAATATTTGGCTCATTTGAAAAACTTAGTACAAATTTCTTAGTCAATGGTGACAACTACCTTTAACATCTTTTAGATTGAATTGGTATATAGGACCTTAAATATAATATTTAGTGATATACTATAACTATCCCTTGGTCTTGTTTTGTGATATATGATTTTAATTCTTTTGGTTACTATCATCATTCTATTATTAGGAAAATGGTGTCTCAACCTTCCATTAACATAAGATTTCTATTTATACTAAGTTTATATTTGAGCATAAATTGGTCTATAATTTTTTCCAAAGCTATAGATTGACTAAATAAGCATCCCAAAAAAATTTTTGTTACAAGATCATATCTAGATTTGAAGATAATTAAGTTTCTATCTTTAAAGTCTCATTTGAAAGTTTCAAACTCAATTTTGAAGGCCTTAAAGGCTTTGAATAGGCCTCAAAATGGTTGTCATTGGTGTAGTGGGTTACGTCTTGATAGATCACTTCATGAACTTTTTGGCACTTCAATTGGTCGGTCAATTAGACACCCAAATAAAAAAATTCAGCCCCCAAAAGTTGGGTCTCCTAAATGGGAAACGTGAAAACATGTTGGACATATAAATGAGCTATAAACGGGAGTTACACATGTTAGTGTGTGTTTTGACACATCATAGAGAATATTAGATTAGAGATAAGTTGGACAACACTTTTTAGGTGGATTTGATCATGGTTTTGTAGTACCATTTAACAGTTTCATGTGTTATATCTTATATATTAGGTGTGCTTGATGGAGGTTATATGTAAGAGTCTTATAGTTGTTCAATTAGCTCCAAATATCTAGTTGGTGATGCTCATGTGAGAAGCTTGCTTTGCAAGTATATAAATTATTTTGTTGTTGAATTATAAATAATATATTGGATGGCTTTTGGAGTGTGGGGCTTTTCTCTCGAAAGGGTTTTCCCCACATAAATCACCATGTTGTGGTGTGCATGCTATTTATGTTTATTTTTATTTTGTTTCTTGATTGTGGTAAATATCTAAAAAAGTTTTTATATAACCCTATTCTCAAGCTTAGTGTAGGAAGTTGTTTTTCCACCTTAACTTTATTACACACATGCACACACACACACACAAACACACATCAAAGATGAAGATAATGTACTCTAATTAATATTTATTATTATGATTAGCATTGGCATTACCATATCTATCATTCTCCTTAGACCTCTAACCCTTTATGTTTAAGATAATATAGATTCAAGATTAAATATTTATTATAATACCATTTTTATATTAGTATATATTATAATGAAAGTATCTAAGTCATTTAAATGATTTTATACGTTAGAAGACTTTGAAAATTTATTACGACACTTAGTGAAGTAAATTATCACACTATTAAAAGAGAGAAATATTTAAAAGAATAATCAATTTATAAGTACTATAATATTTATAATACTTTAATTTTTTAATTTTTTTAAAATTTTATCTTTGAACTTTATAGCCTAGATGCATAATATTTGACAGCATTAACATTCAATGTTGTAAATCCAAACCAAGATATGTCTCTTTCCTAACCCAACTTTTATTAGTAAATGCTACTTTTGATATTATAAGCAATATTAGAGTCTATGGTTTACATCTTAGGTGCCTAATCATACCTTTATGGTCTACTAATTATAAATTATTTTAAATAAAATAATATGATATAAAGTAATCTTTTAAATAATTGATTTGTAGGATATAAAATAATTTTATATTTGTTCAATTTTACTCAAAGCCTTTACAATTTTATAATTTAAGTAGAATAGTTAAACTATTTTTTTCTCATCCCAATCTTAATGTTTAAAATTTTTATAATTACAAAATAAATAATATAATCTATTGGTTTCATATCTTTACCCTTAATATTATTTCCTCACTAAGATTGATGTCTTACAAAACATTTTTATCTTACAATTCTTACCAATTTCCAATTTGATCTGGGTATCTAGCTTAATCATATAATATTTATGTTAAAAATTAAAATTTGATTTATTTTTGTTTTAATCTATTATAATATGATTTATATTGATTGTGTCAAGGTTGTTCTTAATGTGCTTTTATTTCAGTAGTCAATTTTTTTTAAACCTTTAAATAAAAAGATTATCTAACAAGTGTTTTGTATAAAGTGATAGGAGGATTGGTATGGAACTTTTCTTATAGAAAGTGGTTCCAATTTCAATTAACATTTTACCACCATTTAAAATTATAATTGACCATTTATTGAATTATATGCATGTCAAATAAAATATTAAATATCAAAAACATTTTGCCTCATTTATGTAATAGAAAACTAAACTAAAATTAAAATGTTTAATTTTAAATTTTTTTTAAAGTGTCTGGTAAACTTTTTAACATGATTAGTGATGTTGATACGACACACTTTTAGATTCCACGTGAAACACTTTTGACCTAGAACTATGAACTAGTGAGGCCACAAATGGGGGACCTCATGCCCTTATTACAACTAGTTGAGGCCCAAACCCATGAGCACATTGGATCAGCAAAGACACAAGCCCACAATCACAATGGCCCTACAGGGGCTTGAACTTGGGTGGGGACGAGAACAATAGTGTCACTTAACCAACACACTAAATGGTGAACCCATTTTAAATGTTTTGAACAAAAAGTATAATAACATATTGTATTAAGAATAATAACAAAGAATATAAAGTATAATAATAAAAAATATTAGAACACCCTTTGACACTCTAAAAAGTATATAAATATATCATGTTGAGCTCCTATAACAAGACAATAGAGTGAAAACAAAAAGTTGTGGCACTCTTTTATAAAGAAAAATGATGGCATCTCGTATCCTTAGCTTGAAGCACTTGAAATTGATATATATCTAAACATTTTAAATGATGTATGTACGTCAATAAAATCTAGATATTTTAAAGTTTAATTGCATTTTTTAATTTTTAAAAATACTATGATATAATTTCCTTGAAATTGTTAGTATTATTTAAATGTTAGAAAGTCATAAAGTAAGGTTTATGGAAGGTGAGGGAATTTGTAACAAATTTCATTTTTTATCCTTAATTTTTCTTATTGCTAACTTGATTCTCTAGTATATTATGACAAAAACAACCTTGATGAATAGTTTTTTTGAAATCAAATGTTTAAATGTATATCTAAAAAATAGAGTGCTTTTATCATATGCTAAACATTGTAGTGTTCATATGTATGTGTCCCCACACACAAGAGTGTGTGTTTAACTAGGACTCTCTCATCTAGTGCAATGATTTTCTTTAAAATAATTATTTATTTATTTTGTCAATGGAATCAACATAAAATTTGCGGTTAGTGATCCACTTTTCATCAAAAAATAAAAAATAAAATAGAATAGTAATTATACTTTTTGGAATTTATATAATAAGATATACTAAAAGATATTTTTTAATTTTCCTACAAAACTCAAATTTTATGCATTAAAAATCATCAAAAGTGATTGGAAAAATAAAATTAGCTTTCAATTTGAAAACAAATGAATTAAGAGTCAAGCCAAGTTGGGCCAAACTAGGTTTAGTCTACTCGCCTTCATGTCAACTACGTAAGCATAAAAGATGAATTTTACATTTTATAGTGAAATGGATTTGACCAAACCTCTTTTATCATGTGGTCATCACATTCATGCTACAAAAGGATGGATCAAAAACTTGTTTTAGATTTGTCCAAATCTATTGGAACAAGTGACTGGTCAAAAAGGATTACACAAGTTTGTCATCTAATATAACAAAGATATAATAGATTGCGAGAGGACTACCTACATCAATTCAAAAGAATACTTAAAGGCAACATACTTAGTTGTTGTGGTGATAGAACACGACATAACATATAACCTCAAAAATTATATTAAAAAAAACATCTTTAAAAATAGACACAACTTTTATCTATATTGAGGTCCAACATTATTCTCTATCAAGTGACTCTTTGTCTACTTCTAAAGTTGAATAATTCACAACAACCTACCAAAGATTAAATCTTATAGAATGCAAGATCCAAATGCTTTGAAGAAATGATATTAAGATCATATTCTAAATAACTTTAACAAAATAAATATCCTTAATCCTCAACTCTTAATAATAAAAATCAATTATTGTTGATAGATAACATAACTCAATCTCTCAATATAGATAAAATTAAAAAATCACAAAAAATTTATCCACCAAAACATCATACTATAATAATAAAAACTAACAGAAGGCATCTTCATTATGATAGTCCCACATTCAAGTCTTAATAGACTTGAAAGCTATCCATGAATTTGTTTCAAAGTATATAGAGCACAACTTTCATGGGACAGCCCATGGCCCAATTTTAAAGAGACAAACAAAGAGGAAATACAAAATTTATGGTCCCCATTGCTTGCAAATTCTCATACTTTATAATTATTCTTCCCTTGAAGACTTGGGTCCTTTCATTTGAATTCTTTTGAACAAACACAACTTCCTGTTGTTTTTTATACCCACTAATATTTAGCATATATGCTATGAATTACGTAGTATCTTTCCTATCCCTATGAAATAGAGAAGAATTCCCTGAGCATATCCATAATAGAGTGGAGCATAGGCATAGCATAGGATTCTCTCCTCTGAAGCTTTTTTAAAGCATTTCAATATTCATGAAGGAATATTGAATTACAATGGATGTTTATAAAAAAAAAAGGCTCGGCCATTAAAGCTTATTGTAAAAGAAAGGAAGCTTAAAAAGTATGTACAGATGTTAAATAACACAAAGATAAATCAGTCAAGCATATTGAAACAAAAGAAAAGACAATTCACAAACAATGGAGACAAGAATATCCTGTAATGGATGTGTACTCTTAACGATTTAAGATACCAATCCATCAATTCTCCACACATGGGATTGGACTTTGGTTATTACATAGAAGAAAGTAACGTTTTGGATTATACATAGTATTCAAATTCAATGACAACTTCAAACTTTGTTGTTTATGATAAGTCTTTCAATCATAACAAATTTGTCTTCTATTTCTATTTTTAGTCATACATAATATAACAATTGTTCTTGATATGTATTTATTTAAATTATCATAAATATATATTGTAGTTGTTTTCGAAAAAAAATTATAGATAAATTGAAGTGATTTTTGGAGCTCTCACCGACAAAAAAATTGAAAATCAAAGCTATGAGAATTTTTTTTTTTTATGAATAGTGTCTTTTCTATTAATAAAATATTAAAGTTACATATTCACAAAAAAGGGGTCGGGGGACATAGAAATCACCCCGCAGAGTTCACACGGTAAAGCTAGAAACAGATAACAACTATTCATAAAAAAAAATAGGCATAAAGCCTTTAAGCAGCAAGAGCAGTGCCAGAAGGAGGAGGATCTTTATCATTAGAACCCCACACATCATTGGGGTTAACAGGAGGGTCGGGAAGCGACCAACCATCATCTTCAACTTTTTTCTTCTCTTTCTCTTCTGCCCTAGGTGGAGAAATGGCCATCACCAGGCGGAGAAACTTGGAGGAAGTGGCAAGATGCCAATCAGAGCCACGAGCATCAGGAGGGGTGGACTGAGCCGAAGTTGGAGACCACCCAGAAGCACGATGAGGCAGAGAAGCCGAGCGGCACCACCAACCATCATTGCCCTTCTAGGAGAGTGGTGGTGGGGAGCCTGAGACCATGGGGTACGGGAGCAGCGAGCTGAGGAGCTGCACCCATGGCAGCGGCCTTTGGAGGGAGCATCTTTAGCAGAGATAGCATCCGAAGGAACCCTGTCAACAGTGCAGGGGGGGCATTACCCCAATGATTGAGAATCTCTTGCAGGTGGGCCACCTCCAGAGCCACTTTATTAGCTTGAACCTGAATCTGCATCATGACATTATTACATATGCAAGCCTTGTTATACAGAGCAACATTCGTATCAAGAAAGTTGTGAGAAAAAATAACAGCATTTCTATCTTTCCACAAAGTGAACAAAATCTCCATCTTGAAAGTATGCCAAATCTGGGTAAACTTGGAAGGAAGTCTAGGAGAATCTCCTAAGACAATCATATGCCAGAAGAAAGGCTCGGGCCTAAAAGGTTTGAAAAAATCATGAATCCACTGCCAATACTGCTGAGCTCTCCTACAGAACCAGAAGATGTGTAAAAACATCTTAGGATGACCACAAAAAGGACATCGAGGGTCATGAACACCCAAATGTTTGAGCCTAGGTCCCACTGCAAGCCCTTGGAAAAGTAAACACCAAGAAAAGAGAGCCATCTTGGGCTCCGTAATGGCAGCCCAGATGATCTGAAAGCGAGAGCTCTAGTGAGAAGTGGAAGAATGAATATGCCATCTCTGGTTAAGAGTGTCCACCATCGGAAGATGGGGAGACAACTACCTGTAGCCCATCCTAGGCTTGTAATTGCTGAAAAGAGTGGCAGGATACCACTTCCAATCCTTCCACCAAGGCCAAACAGCCTAAATACCAACCTTATGAAGCAAATTATCAGGAATTGCAGAAACCAATAGATCAAAAGTCTGACGATCTGTGCAAGCCAAATGGTACTGCACCTGCATATCCTCCCAGGAACGGAGACTCATAGTGGCCCTAGAGAAGAGGTCCTTGGGAGTCCGAATGCCACATTTGAAAAAACACAAAGCATTGGCCCCTTGAGTCTTGGCCAGGGGGATGCCATGAATAGAAAACAATGAGGACCACCAGAGGTTCTATTGATTGAAAGAAAGCCCATTGCGAAAGGCATCACCATCCCATCGAAGCCAAGGGCTATGAGAACTTTTAGAATATGAAAGATACTTTATTTTTGACATAAAAAATATCTTTTAAAAGAAATTTAAATTTAATTTATACAAAAGAATTTTTTTTTCAAATTGTTTAAATATTTTTTATTTTATATTTACTATAGTTTAAAACCTTATTTCACTTTAATATATATCATGCTAAAAAAATTTTAAAATTATAGATTGAGAAAAATTGAAAGAGATGTGCACCTAATGCTATATATACTTGTTTATTTATTAAACAAAGTGTGTAACCTTTTTTTTAAAAAAATTAAAATAAATAAAATATAATATTTATAAAAATAATAAGAAATGTTACAAAAGATTAGGTTCGACATTAAATTTCTTGCTTTAGTGCATGCTTGAAATTCAATTATTTGTATTTATTGTTGAGAAATAAACTAAAACTACTACAATAATGAAAAATCAGCGAACTAAAATAACACAAAATTTATGTGGAAATAGTCTATTGTGTTCTTGGTTTTTAATGGTAGTTGTTTGGATGTCCCCTATGTTTGAATTTTTTCATTTCTTGGTTCAATAACTGATGCAAGAGCATTTTGGGTCCTTGGCAATCCTGTGTCACCAAAAAGATGTTTTGAAGTTTTTTGTGTTGCTCAGTTCCTTCTTTGATCGAGTTGGTTTGGTGTTGCTCGGTTTCCTTTGTTTACCGGTGTTGGTTGGTTATCTCTTTGGCACTCGGTGAATTTCCCTGGCGCTCAGTGATGCTTGTCTGGAACTCAGTTTCCTTTCTTACCGAGTCGTTTATTTTTGGATTTCTATTGAGGCCTACTTTTGCATTTAATTTGGGTCGTGGATTTAATGTTGGTATCTATCATTGGGAAGCATGTGGACCTAGATCAGGTTATTCCTTCCGTTGATGGTGGATCTGAAGGCCGACTTGGTTAGATAGCCTCTTGTATAAATGTGGTTGTTTGGTTAGAGTTTAGGAGAAGTTTTTGAGAGTTAGAGGATAGAAGATAAAAAATAGGAGATTGTTGGTAGATCCTTGCATGTTGGAGGACCTCTATACTTGATTGTAATATCTGGCATAAACCAGGAAGGCCTTATAGCCCGGCATGTGTGAATCAAATGGAAGAGAATATATGAAAGTATCTGCATTCTCTCTCTCACTTGTTGTGTGGTTGCTTCCGCATGTGATCTCTGCAAGGTGGATCTAGTTAGGGTGTGCCTTTGGCCCCTCTCCCCATCCTCCCTTGCGTTAGGTGGTATCAGAGTGAGGTGATATTTGGATCTAGGTTTGTGAATCTAGGTTTGAGGATTCCTTCTTATCAAACACTAGTTGAATTTTTGTGGGGTAGCAGATTGTGATCTATCTTGCAATTGCAGAGGGTTTCAAGATGGTTCATGGGTGGTGAAATGTGAATCCAAGATTGGTAGACATATTGAGACAACTTGCTGCTAGATTAGAAGTTGTTGAAACAGCCCAAAGAAGAGGAAGACATCTTGATGATGTTAGTGATGATGAAATTGAGGAAGAACAAGGTGATGTAGAAGCTACACCGGCGATGGATCAAGGTGAGGAAATATTGTTGAATGCTTTGATAAATCTGTAGTCTACACCACACTTTAATCCTCCTGAGTATAGTGGAAAATTGGATTCTAATGAATTGGTGGATTGGATCACTAAGATGGAAAAGTATTTTGAATATGAAAATGTACCAGAGGAAAAGAAGGTGAAAATTGCAAGCACAAAGTTGAAGAGTCATGCATCCTTGGGTGGGAACATCTGCAGCTGGACAGAAAGAGGAAAGGCAAAGACAAAATCAAGGTATGGAGTAAAATGGTAAATAAATTGAAAGGGAAATTTGTACCTTATGATTATCAGATTAACCTAGTTAGGTGAATGCAAAGTTTCAAGTAGAAAGATAGCTCAGTAAAAGAATATACTAAGGAATTCTATAGACTAGATATTAGATCTAGACATGATGAAGATGAGGTGGAAAGAATTGCTAGATACCTGAATGGTTTGAGAGTTTCCATCCAAGAAGAAATCAGTTTGGTCAAATTGGAAAACATTGAATAGGCTTATCAATTTTCATTGAAAGCTAAGGAGAAATTGAACAAGAGACATGAGCAAAGATAAAGAGGTAGAGGTGTTAGATTCCCTAGAGGAAGAGGTAGATCTTATGGTGAAAACAATAGATCTGAACCTGAAAAGATAACTCTGGATAAAGGAAAGATAGAGTGGAAAGGTGAAAGTTCATCTAGAGGCAGAGGCAATAACTACCGAGGTGGTTATAACAGAGGTAGTTTCTGAGGAACTTGTTACAATTGTGGAGAAGAAGGACATAGATCATTTGAGTGTACACATGCAAGTAAGAAGGTCGGTAGTAGTAGAAATGCTTTGGTGCAAGAGGAGTCACCGAATGAACCTGAAAAGGAAAATAACTTGATGGTAAGGAGAGCTATTTGGATTTAAAGTAATAAGGAAGATTCGGTGAGGAAAATTTTGTTAAGACCAAATGTAAAGTTTCTGATGAAGTTTGGAAGGTAATCATTGACAGTGGTAGCTTAGAGAATCTGGCATCAGAGGAAATGGTCACAAAATTAAAGTTGAAAAGGTTGGAACACCTAAAGCCCTATCAAATTTCATGGATCAAAGATGAGCATACACTCTTGGTAAGTGAACAATGTTATGTGAATTTGAAAATTGGAAAGTATTATGATAATGTGTTATGTGATATCATGCCTATGGATTGTTGTCATATTTTGTTGGGTAGGCCATGGCAATATGATGGACATGCTATATATGATAGGAGATTGCATAAATATACTATTTGGGCTGATGGGAGAAGACAAATCTTGTTACCTTTGATTGAAGAACCTATTAGTAATGTTTGCACATCTATGAAAGTTTTCTTGATGGAAGGAAGAAAGTTTGTTAAGGACTTGAAGAAGAATGATGTATGTTTTGTTGTGATTCCTAACAAAGCGAGTAAGAAAACAAAGGATAGTGTCCCTGAGGAGATTGATAAGTTACTCACCAAGTATAGTAAAATAATTTCTGATAATGTACCTGATGGTTTTACACCAAAGAGAAGCATTGATCATTGCAAGGATCTTATCCCTGGAGTTAGTTTACCGAATAAGGCACCACATCGGTTGACACCTACCAAGAATCAGGAATTGAATTGACAGATTCAAGAATTGTTGTAGAAAGGTTTGATCAGAGAAAGTTTGAGTCCTTGTGTAGTACCTATTGTATTGGTACCTAAGAAGAATGGAGAATGGTGAATGTGTACTGATTCCAGAGAAATTAACAAGATAACAGTGAAATATAGGTTTTTTATACCGAGAATGGATGACATAATGGACAGTTTGACTGGAGCGCAGTATTTTACTAAAATTGATTTCAAAAGTGGATATCATCAGATCAAAATCAGAGAAGGTGATGAATGGAAGACTTCTTTCAAGACAAAAGAAGGTTTGTATGAGTGGTTGGTTATGCCTTTTGGTTTAACTAATGCACCGAGTAATTTTATGAGATTGATGAATGAAGTTTTGAAGAAATTCTTGGGTAAGTTTGTGATTGTATATCTTGATGATATTCTGATATTCAGTAAGACCAGAGAAGAACATTTATTGCATGTTAAACAAGTATTGTAGAGATTGAAAGAAGAAAAGTTGTTGATAAATCTGTTAGGAATGGGAACACTGAGGGGGGGGGTAAATCAATGTTCACTTATATCTTATTAATTTCTTAACTCTTGAAACTTAACTTGATTTCTTAAGTACTGAAATGAACATCAATATGAACAAGATAAAAAATCAAAACACATAACACCAATATGGTTATGGGGAAACCCAAATAGGTAAAAACCCTGATGGGAATTGACACCCACTAAGAACTGCACTAGTGTTTTATGATCCTTGTTAGATGATCTGCAACCCTGTTAGGAGTTGTTCTTTACAATGCTTTTAGTACAATGACTTGGTCAAAGGTTGGACCCTGTTAGGAGTCTTTTACAACAACCCTATTAGGGGTGGAGACACACTGTCCTAGAGCTCACTACTCAAGTGGTGAAGGCTACAATCTTCTGATCTCAGATACACACTATATCTGTTGGATGAACTATTGCTATGACACTGCTTGTCTGATCAGTTCCTTTTGTGTGTTGATGCTTTAGCCCCTTGTAAAGCACTAAATTATTCTATCTTCACTTGGCATGTCTCTTCTCTATTTATCTTAACTCTATATTCACTTCCATGCTTAATTACAAAGGCACATCTAATATTTATATGCGCTAACAAAACAAATAACTAGGTCAGCCTACAACCGATTACATACAATGCTTCCAAGTGAATTGGCTCAAGCGTGTTTACAAATAAAGATATTTACATGTCTACAACCTAATTACAATAGGCACATAGCCTTTACAAAACATTATTATAACTGATAATCAAATTACTAACAATCGGCTACATACTCTATTCTATTCTGGCATTCAGTACCATCTGTACCACTTCAACTATTTGTATCTTCATCATACTGTATCATCTGATCATACGCTCTTAGACTTAGCATGAATACACACTTACCATCTTAACTTCAAGGGTGCATACCATAACTTGGTCATACGCATGTGTGCTGATGCTCTAATCCACTGGTGCTCTGCTAACTATCCAATCTTATATACTTAGCCATATTCTAACCTTATGATAATGTGTGCTGACTCCAAAACTCTATATGACTTTGTTGCCATAATGACAACACTATATCTAGTCATATACAAAAGTATAGTCAACTTGCCAACAAAATCTAAAAAAGTATTATTCATGAAAGAGGAGATTGTGTATTTGGGATTTGTGATTTCAGCTGATGGTTTGAAAATGGATCTTGAGAAAGTTGAAGCTATTATGAATTGTCCTAGACTCGAGAATTCTAGTGAGGTAAGATCATTTCATGGTTTGGCAAGTGTTTACCAAAAGTTCATTAGGAATTTCAGTTCAATATGTAATGCTATGACTGATACTATGATAGGAGATAAAAGAGAATTCAAGTGGACACATGGAGCTAATAAAAATTTTGAGACTTTGAAGCAGAAGATTGCAGAATTACCTATTTTAGCATTGCCTTATTTCAATAAGGTATTTCAGGTGGAATGTGATGCAAGTGGTAGTGCAATAGGAGCTGTATTGAGCCAAGAAGGTAAACCTATTGCTTTCTTTAGTGAAAAGTTGAATAATGCAAAAAGGAAATATTTTGTGTATGATCAAGAATTCTATGCTATTGTTGAAACACTGAAGAAATGGAGACATTATTTGATACCGAGTGAATTTGTGTTGTATACCGATCATAAGGCATTACAGTATTTGGGTAGTCAGAATAAATTGAATCAGAGACATATGAAATGGGTGGAGTATTTGCAGAACATTTGTGATAAAGCATAAGAGTGGAGTCACTAATCAAGTTACTGATTCATTAAGTAGAAGGAGATCTTTGATGAGCGAGATGAAAATTGAAGTTCTTGGCTTTGATGACATGAGAGATTCTTATGAATTTGATCCTGATTTTTCTAAGCTGTGGAAAAAGTGTAGAGCACCTATTCAAGATCAACCGAATACTAAATGGGATGAATATTTTATGCAAGGAGGTATGTTGTTTAAGGGTATTTAATTGTGTATACTGAGAGGAGAAATGAGAACTAATTTGATAAAGGAGAAACATAATAGTGGTTTGGCTGGACATTTTGGAGTTGATAAGATATTGAATTTTCTTAAGGAGAAATACTTTTGGCCACATTTAAAATAAAGATGTTCATAAATTTGTGAAAAGTTGTGGAATTTGTCAAGTTGCAAGATGAGTAAGTCAGAATACTAGATTGTATACACTGATTTTTGTTCCTGAGAAACCTTGGAGTGACATTAGTATGGATTTTGTTCTTGGCTTACCGAAGATAGTAAGAGGTAATGATTCTGTATTTGTTATTGTGGATGGATTTTCTAAAATGGAACATTTTATACCTTGTAGAAAGACATCGAATGCAGTACATATAGCAGATCTTTTCTTTAAGGAAATTGTCAGATTGCATGGATTACCGAGGATTATTATCTCTGACCAAGACAGTAAATTTGTTGGATACTTTTGGAAGACCCTTTGGAGAAAGTTTGGCACCGAGTTGAAATATAGTTCTACATTTCACCCACAAATCGATGGACAGACAAAATTTGTGAATAGAAGTTTGGGAAATCTTTTGAGATGTTTAGTT
Organism: Chamaecyparis obtusa; assembly: GCA_027943335.1. Lineage (NCBI taxonomy): Eukaryota > Viridiplantae > Streptophyta > Pinopsida > Cupressales > Cupressaceae > Chamaecyparis > Chamaecyparis obtusa. Next base: position 49,181 of record BSBK01006300.1, on the reverse strand, counting down.
GGAGACACACCAAGTAATTGGGATTCTATGTTGGCACAAGAAGAGTTTGCATACAATAATTCAGTGAATAGGAGTACTCAAAAAACACATTTTTATATTGTAAATGGCATACAAATGAGAGGTATATCTGATTTGAGGGATATTACTGATGAAAGAAAGAGAAGTGTTGAAGGTGTGAAGTTTGCTGAGTACATGAAGACATTGCATGAAGATGTGAAACATAAGCTGGAAGTAAGTAATTAGAAATACAAAGATAGAGCTGATAGATCAAGAAGACATAAGACTTTTGTAGTCGGTGATGAAGTAATGGTTCATTTGAAGAAAGGTCGATTTCCTATTGGAACATATGGGAAGCTGAAAATGAAGAAGTTTGGACCTTGCAAGATACTGAGGAAATTTGACAGTGGAAATGCCTATGAGATTGAGTTACTTGATGACATGGATATATCACCTATATTAAACATTGCTGATTTGTATGAATATCATGAACCTGATGAAGACATGATAGTACCAATGGATTATCCTAAGAAACAAATAGAAGAAGTTGAGCAAATTTTGGAACAAAGAATTGGAAGAAGTGCAAGGGGAAAATAGTATATCGAATATATGTTAAAGTGGAAGAATAGACTGATTGAAGATAGTGCATAGATTCCACAATCTGAGTTGGATGCAGCTCGGATCATACCTATTTCATGATTCAGAGAATCATTTCAAACAACTCTAAGTGTCTAATGCAGGAGCATCTTGGGTCCTTGGCAATCCCGTGACACCAAAAAGTTGTTTTGAAGTTTTCTGTGTTTCTTGGTTCCTTATTTGACTGAGTCAGTTCAATGTTGCTTGCTTTCCTTTGTTTACTGGTGTTGGTCAGTTATCTCTTTGGCACTCAGTGAATTTCCCTAGCACTCGATGATGATTATCTGGCACTCAGTTTCCTTTCTTACCGAGTCGTTTATTTTTGGATTTATGTTGAGGATGACTTGTGCATTTAATTTGGGTCACAAATTTAATGTTGGTATCTATCATTGGGAAGCATGTGGACCTAGATCTGGTCGTTCCTTTTTTTGATGGTGGATTTGAAGGCTGACTTGGTTTGGTAGCCTCTTGTATAAATGTAGTTGTTTGGTTAGAGTTTAGGAGATATTTTTGGGAGTTAGAGGATAGAAGATAGAAAATAGGAGATTGTTGGCAAATCCTCGCATGTTGGAGGACCTCTTTACTTAATTGTAATTGTATCATCTTAAAATGGAAGCACTTCCATGTTAAGAGCATTTAGCCCTCTGAGTAAGTGGTTTGGGGTCATATTGGATGCCTTGAATTGGTCTTTGCTTTGATCTGGCTTTCTCCCCGCTTTCCACTTCTTTTCTGCTTCATTCTAGGTGAAATTAGGGTTAGGATCTTAAGGATTCTCCTAAATTTCCCTCTTCCATGGCTATATTTTCTAGGTAGGATTTAGAAATGGATCCTCCTGGCCTTCATTTTATTAATCATAGGATTTTATGTCTAGTCCTGACATTTTGTCCTGTTCTGGCATCATTTCTAAGCTTCTGGGCATCCCTGGGACCTCCTAATTTAGTTTTGAGTCAACCTAAGAAAAAGGTCAATGTCTTAGGTCAACCCTGACTAGGTCAGGGTCAATCTCAACTTTGACCCCTTTCTCCAAAAAATTTAGAATCTTTAATTTTCGGGCTTCAGGCTTCCGAGAGATTTATTTTCCTGCTTCTAAGTCGGCCATTTCAGGTTTCAAGATGGTAAATTATTTAATTGCATTTAATCTAGGTATATTTTCTAAAGGTGAGGACCTAATTGGGATTTAATTCTCCAAGGTGGCCCATCTAGAGGAGTGTGCCCTAGATCACTATAAAAGGAGGCCTTCCTCTCTCATTTTCACATCAAGTTTTCTCAATCAAGCACTCGAGCTCTCAAGGTGATCAAGAAAGCATTCATTCAAGCATTTCAAGTCTTCTTCTTCATCCAAGTTCTCCATTGAAGATCAAGGATTCAAGAATTCAAGGCATTGAAGGGATTTGGTTCAAGCATTCAAGATTTATCATTCAAACCCTAGATCTAGCCATCATGATGGTGTGATCTTCCTTCAAGATCCTTTGTTCATCTTCAACATTCATTCTTCTATCAAGGTGGATTCCAAGCATACAATCATGGAGGTTTGATTTACATTTATTGTTTTGTTCAAGCTTTCATATCAATATACTTGTTTACATTTCAAATACAATTGCATATCTATTGAATTGCATAGCTTCATTGTTAGATCCTTTTCTACTACTTGCTAGCATTCTCCATTTCAATTTCAATATTAAGGTTGATTCCAAACCGGGGTTTGACCAAGGCAAACCCCCCAAAGAAAACAACAAAACCATTTTTCTTGTAGGTACAGGTGCGGAACTTCAGATCTGAGAGCGAATTTGGATACCCTTTTTGGCAAACTTTCAGGATCTACGAACAGAATTCAAATCGGACTTCAAATAAAAAATATGGTATTTGACCTTTTATGAGGGTCAAACCCGAGCTAAGCCATCTTGAGAAAAGATTTATGGGTTTTGTAGATCTCTTAGTTTTGGTTCAAAATTGTGAAAATCAACAGTTTCTGAGACTGTTTGACAAGGTTTTCAGCAGGTTCTTTTTCGGAGGTGAGTACCTTTATCTCTTCATTTCAACATTAGTCATTTATATTTACTTTTGATATCAATACAATTCAAATGTAAGTGTAAAATATTGGTTTTGGGGTCTCTTTTATGTGCAAACCATATTTCTAGGAGCCCATCCATATTTTATCCTTTACATTTTGGTGAACCCGACATACTTACCCCTTTCTTTTGTGGATTTAGATGCTCTATTGTGTTAGATCTCCCTTTCTATTATCTTGTGTGTTCACCTTCATTTTACATTTTGGTGAACCTGACTTACTTACTCTCTTTCTTTTTGGTGTTAGATTATTTGTTTTCTTTCATTAAGATTAGATTTCTTTTATGCTCTTGCATTTACATTTCAAAAATCCAAAAAAAATTGCAAAATTTCTTTAAAAATACAAAAATGTTTACATTTTCATGCTTTTCGTATTCAACATGTATGATTCTTGTTTTGAGTACTTTGATGAGGCTTTTGTTGTTTAAGATGATAGATCCCTTAATGAGGTACATGGAAGTGAGGATGAAAATTGTTCGAATGAGATCTCCATTGATCCTATTCCTATTTCATCTTCCTCTACAACCTCTTCAATTGACCTTTACAAAGATAAGTTAGGGATTGATGTTAATTCTTCTCCTAATATATGTCTTTCTATGAGCCTACTTTAGAATAAAATTTACCTTCTTTCCCCTCTAGGGATCAAGCTTTACTAACTTATGGCACTCCTACAATGCGCTTTATGGATAGGGATGATAATCCTCCTATTTGGGATGAATCTTTGGATTTCGATGTTGATTACTCTCTTTCTCATGAAACCATTGTGGATAATCCTCCTATTTGGGATGAACCTTTGGATTTTGATGTTGATTACTCTCTTCCTCATGAAGCCATTGTGGATAATCCTCCTATTTGGGATAAATACATTGATTTATCTTCTCCTTGTGAAGAATTTTTGATACAAAAGGATGACATATTCTCTAAAACACACTTCCCTTATGTGAGAGAAGATAACATTATAGATCCTTCACCTCCATTTGGGATTCCTTCTAGTGACAAGACATTAGCGGAGAAAGATATACATTCCCTTAACGCTCTTCCTCTTAGTGGTGATCTTATGACAAATCAAGATCCTATCTTACAACCTTCTTACCATAACATTACTTATATCTATTCTAATAATTTTACAACTATGGTTCCAAGTGTTCCTCTAGTTGTGTCTTCCATTCATATCACTTCTTACACTTTTACTAGTGTTCCTAATCTTCCTAATCCTAATTATATCCTTCCTAATCCTAATCCTATCTTTCCTAATCTGATTCCTAAATCTCCATCTGCTATTCCTAGTTCTTCCCACACTTATGTTGAGATTCAAACTATGGTTCATGATGTAGATGTGAAAAGATTCTTCAAAGTACCTTCTCCATATTATCTGATCCATAAATATAAAAGAAAAGAAATTTCTCCTTTGAGATTTCTTCATAATTTTACCCCTCACTCTCTTTTCTCCTCTAAGACTGGGGGACAAGAGGTATATTTCTTCCTATCTTTTAGAATCCATTATGAGCTTAATTGGTTATGTTTTCATGGTTTGTATTATGATTTCTTTTCATCCATTGCTCTCTTCTATTATTCAAGATATCTTTTCTAGGACATGTGTTTTGCAAAGGTATCCTTTGCCTTTCATCCCTGGGGGACAAGGTTCTCCCTTCTTTCTCTTTATCTAGGGAATCACTTTCCTTAGCTTAGTGGTATTTGTTTATATTGCATTATTATTTCATCATATTGACAGATGTTTTGACTATGGATAACCTTCTTATATGAGAAGTTGTTGTCCTAGGTCGTCACTTCTTCTCTATGTTGCAAATTATGTTTTTTATAAACTCTTACCCTTGCTTTAGTGTTAGAGTTGTTTCCCCCATTCCAAAGATTCCTCTTCCTCTTGTTTTACAGGGGGCTTGATGATTGAATCTTTGTTCCCACTTGATTTATCTTTGAAAGATGATATTTTATTTAGAGTACTCCTCTTTGGTGGGGGTCTTGTTGATAAGATCTCTTTCTTTGAGGATCCTTTTTCCATGAGTGACATATCCTTTTCATGATTATCTATATTCTTGGATGTAGGGGTCAATATATCTTGCTAAGGATATGGTGTACATTGTTGTAAACAGGATATCTCCTTGCATTGTGAAGTAGGTATCCTCTTCCATCTTTGTCCTCCGCTTGGGGGGCAAGGATGTCATCTCCTTCTTTTCTATCTTTTCGGGATTCACCTCTTTCCTTAGGTAAGCAGTATTTATCTATTATGTGACATTCAATCATCAATGAAAATTTTGGTTTGCATTAAAGATCTATGTCCTTGATTGTAACCTATTTCATTGTTTGACATTGGGTTTTCATGGTTGATATATCTCTCACCTTGGAAACTGAATAGTGTGCTATCCTTTATAAGGGTTACTTTCTTTTCACTTCTTGCATGATATTTCTTTACATTCATCCCTTCCATGGCCTCATAGGAGCTGTGACCTTCTTGGCTTGGACTGGGTGTTGTTTGAGGATATTTTCTTGATGCTGAAGAAAGGCTTTATCCTTGTTCTTTTTCTTTCCTTAACATGACAAAATAGTATGTTTTTGCCATATTAAGGAGGGGGGCATATATACGGCCTCCCTTGTACTATAGTTTTGTTTTTTTTTTACATGCTAAATCTTGGAAGGTAATGTACATAAGTTGCTAAATCCTGAAAAGACATGCATTCATATGCTAAATCTTCTGAAGGTAACGTACATAAGTTGCTAAATCCTGAGGAGACACACATTTTTCAAAAATTTTCAATATGCTAAATCCTCTGAAGGTAATGCACATAAGTTGCTAAATCCTAAAGGGACACACATTTCTAGTTTCAAATATGCTAAATCTTGGAAGGTAATGCACATAAGTTGCTAAATCCTGAAAAGACACGCACCTATATGCTAAATCTTCTGAAGGTAACGCACATAAGTTGCTAAATCTTGAGGAGACACGCATTTCATATTCGTAGTGATACAAGAAGGTGGATCTATGAATATTCTAAAAGAAATTAGAAGATGCATTACAATTGCAAGCATAGTTTATGGGTTGAACCTATTGGGCTCTCCCTCCAGGGTGATTCACGATAAGGTGGGCATCTTACTGGGCAAGGTAATCACTTTCTCCTTTCTCTCTTTTTCGCTTTCATGCTAGTAGGACATGATCATGAAGCTATGTTGTCTATAGTGTTGCTCTTGTCTTTCTTATGTAAACATTTATGCTTTTATGATAGCTTTCCAAATATGATATTAGCATGAGGAATATTTCTTAGTGAGGTTTCTTATGCTAATTGATTTGGGTTATTTAGTGCTAACCCTTGTTCTTTTGGTTTTATTGTTTCGCACCCTCACGTGTGTATGTTGAGTTAGAATCCTTAGTCTGGGGGCTCATGTCCTTTGCTAAGTGTTATTTTATCTCTTTGTGAATCCACTTGGATCTTCTCTTTCTTCTCCTTTACCAAGAGTTTGCATTGAATCCATACTCTTGCTAAAGTGGGGGCTTAATGTATCATCTTAAAATGGAATCACTTCCATGTTAAGAGAATTTATCCCTCTGAGTAAGTGGTTTGGGGTCATATTGGATGCCTTGAATTGGTCTTTTCTTTGATCTGGCTTTCTCCCCACTTTCCACTTCTTTTCTGCTTCATTCTAGGTGAAATTAGGGTTAGGATCTTAAGGATTCTCCTGAATTTCCCTCTTCCATGGCTCTATTTTCTAGGTAGGATTTAGAAAGGGATCCTATTGGCCTTCATTTCAGTAATCATAGGATTTTATGTCTATTCCTGACATTCTGTCCTGTCCTGGCATCATTTCTAGGTTTCTGGGCATCCCTGGGACCTCCTAATTTAGTTTTGAGTCAACCTAAGAAAAAGGTCAATGTCTTAGGTCAACCCTGACTAGGTCAAGGTCAATCTTGACTTTGACCCCTTTCTCCAAAAATTTTAGAATCTTTAATTTTTGGGCTTCGGGCTTTCGGGAGATTTATTTTCCCCTTCCAAGCCGGCCATTTTGGGTTTCGGGATGGTAAATTATTTAATTGCATTTAATCTAGGTATATTTTCTAAAGGTGAGGACCTAATTGGGATTTAATTCTCCAAGGTGGCCCATCTAGAGGAGTGTGCCCTAGATCACTATAAAAGGAGGCCTTCCTCTCTCATTTTCACATCAAGTTTTCTCAATCAAGCACTCGAGCTCTCAAGGTGATCAAGAAAGCATTCATTCAAGCATTTCAAGTCTTCTTCTCCATCCAAGTTCTCCATTGAAGATCAAGGATTCAAGCATTCAAGGCATTGAAGGGATTTGGTTCAAGCATTCAAGATTTATCATTCAAACCCTAGATCTAGCCATCATGATGGTGTGATCTTCCTTCAAGATCCTTTGTTCATCTTCAACATTCATTCTTCTATCAAGGTGGATTCCAAGCATACAATCATGGAGGTTTGATTTACATTTATTGTTTTGTTCAAGCTTTCATATCAATATACTTGTTTACATTTCAAATACAATTGCATATCTATTGAATTGCATAGCTTCATTGTTAGATCCTTTTCTACTACTTGCTAGCATTCTCCATTTCAATTTCAATATTAAGGTTGATTCCAAACCTGGGTTTGACCAAGGCAAACCCCCCAAAAAAAACAACAAAACCATTTTTCTTGTAGGTACAGGTGCGGAACTTCAAATCTGAGAGCGAATTTGGATACCCTTTTTGGCAAACTTCTGGGATCTACGAACAGAATTCAAATCGGACTTCAAATAAAAAATGTGGTATTTGACCTTTTATGAGGGTCAAACCCGAGCTGAGCCATCTTGAGAAAAGATTTATGGGTTTTTTAGATCTCTTAGTTTCGGTTCAAGATCATGAAAATCAACAGTTTCTGAGACTGTTTGACAGGGTTTTCAGCAGGTTCTTTTTCGGAGGTAAGTACCTTTATCTCTTCATTTCAACATTAGTCATTTATATTTACTTTCGATATCAATACAATTCAAATGTAAGTGTAAAATATTGGTTTTGGGGTCTCTTTTATGTGCAAACCATTGTTGTAGGACCCCATCCATATTTTATCCTTTACAGTAATATCTAGCCTAAACCAGGAAGGCCTTGCAACCTAAAATGTATGACTCAAATTGAAGATAATATTGTGTGCTAAAATGTTGACACACTTCTATGAGTCATTAAATCCAAGATTGCTCAAGAATGAGGTCTCAAATGGTGACTCATAGCTCTCTATTCATGGAGTGCAAGGGTTTATAATGGAGGCCCTCAGATTAGACCTAGTTTGTGCCCATGCAATTACACCATAAAATGAGAGATTTAAAGAGGAAAAGAAAGAATGCTAGTCTCCATGATCATTAAGTATGCATGAAAATGAAAATGAAAGCTATTCTATATGATAAAAATGCATGAAAGAAAACTAATCTATGAAAGAAAATGTTTATGCAAGATTATTCTATGAAAGGAAATATGAATCTAATCTAATATGCAAGTGCAAGATTATTCTATGAAAGGAAATATGAATCTAATCTAATATGCAAGTGCAAGATTAATCTAAATGGATTTCCATGGATGCATGAGAGAAGAAGACAAGAAAAGAGAAGTTGCAATATCCAAGCTCAAGTGCTCAAGAATCTTCTCCAAAGTTGTTCTCCAAACCTACAGCATAACAATACTAAAATCTTCTATCTCTGTCTAACCTAAAATGAGAAGGAGAGGACTCATTATAAAGAATCTTGGATGGTCAAGATTAAGAGGAAAAAAGAAATGAGCAATGGTGGAGATTAAATCTTGGTTGATCCATGTGCTCAAAATTCTTTAAAAGGTGAAAAGATGAAAAAGGCCCACCACTTAAAAGTATGTGCATTCAAAGTGAAGAGAAAAATGGATTTTTATTTATATTTTATTTCTTTTTTCAACATAAAGAGATATTTAAGTGGGGATTTTATTAAAAAAGGAATTTTATTTTAATAAGATAATTTTATTTAATTAAAAGAGAAGTTTTCTTTTAATTAAATGAGGCTTAGGATAAAATGATCAAACCTTAGGAAATATTGAAATATTTGAATTAATTAAGATTTGATCAAGGAAATTGATTTGAATTGAAAATATTGCAAAGTATTGATTCAGGAAATTGATAAATTGATGAATGGGGGCCCAAAGTCTAGGCCGCCATTTTAGGGTGCATACAAATATATGAAAGTATATGCATTCTCTCTCTCACTTGTTGTGTGGTTTCTTCCATGTGTGATCTCTACAAGGTGGATTTGGTTAGGGTATGCCTTTGGCCCCTCTCCCCATCCTCCCTTGCATCAATAACATTTTTGAGGAAAAGTATGTAATTAATTTTTCAATGTATTTAATACAATATCAACACACCATATGGTGTACTTTGATAGCATTATAAAACACTTTTGTACTTGAAATGATGATACCAAATCACTAATCATGCCTCCAATATATAGCAAAGAGAGAAATCCAAATCATAAATGATTTCATCAAAACCATGGTATCATGCAAAAATGTATGTTCACTTTGGAAAGAATATATGTTGATTATCAATGACTTCACATGGACATCGCATGTGTTCAATCAATGAATCCCTAAATAGAAAATATGGTTACACAGGTGTATTTGGCACATAACTCCCTCACAACTCACATCCTCAAGTGTAGTGCTCCATTTTGGGGTCTACTCACTCAGGTGGATCCCAACTATTATGACAAGATTCTCCATAATTCCTTCGTATAATGCCTAGAATTGGTAATGTCTAAATGAGTTGAGACTCAAATATAACTTTCATTTTAGTGCTCCACTTCCCTCATGAATACATATAAAAACCAATACAAAGATTCTAGAAGAATACAAATTATAATTATATTCTTTAATTACATCCTAGGCATCCAAGTACAACTTCTATATTCTAAGAGTGTTGCAGCCACATTAAAATACACATAGGGTTTGAAAGGTTAATGACATCATAATTCTAACATTCTTCCACATGAAATTATATAAGAAAAATATTTTCATGAGATATATAAAGGATTTTGAGTACAAGATCCAAGGCCATGACCTTCTTACACTAAGAGAACTTATCTATGGTCATTGGCTTTGTCGAAAAATATAAAACATTTTCATGATGTCAATCTTTTGCAATAATACCTAACTATTTTGTAACATGTAACAAAAATTGATATTGAACATCAACCCACTCAGTACGAACATGGTAGATGACATTTTTGGCCAAATAATAGTACTATAATCATAACAACAAATTCTAATAGCCATACAATAAAAAATAATACCTATAAAAATAATCTTTAACTAAACCACCCCCTTAGAGGCAATCATTGTAGTGATAAATAATTTTCTTTGATACCAAACCAAAAAAAATGAGCTACCTCCTTATCCAAATTATTGCCTACTAAATATAACAAGAACATAGCCACTAGTGGACCTTTGACAATGAAAGACACATATCCAATAGACAACAACAAATCCATGTCTACCTAATGAATTAGCCACATCATGACAATTTGTGATAACACAAATAGTAACAAGCAGTCTCACATAAATATTGAAAACCACTCTTAACATGAATCTAATACTCCTTACAAGGGTTAAACAAAAAATTTCTTTGTACTTCCACTCCTTGGACAATATCTATTATAGTGAAAATGAAAAAATAAATTAGGCTACTAAAAACACTATCATAAGACATAAAATTTCTTAAACCAAAAAAAATACCATAAAAATATTGTACACATTTTCAAAATTACCATCCAATTTAGGACACATATAAATAAAACTTAGTGCCAATAGGTGTTAGGAAAATGGTATCTCAACCTTGTAATAGTAAAAGGTTACTCTTGTTAAATGAGTATAGGGGTTTTCAAGGAGGTATTCCCCTTGAGAGGTCTATGTGGGATGACCCCTATTATTAGGTCCAAGGGCCACACACCCCTATGTTGGTTCAGGTGAAGCACCCTCACAAAATACATTTTATATATAATTTATCATTGTGAATGTTGATCATTTGGTGTTAGGTCACAAGTCTAAGGGTTGATTTTTTATGTACTTTTCTTTCCCTAGATGACAATCCTATTTTATGAGGGCATTGTATTACAGCTGTGCATTGTGATTTATTCTAAGAGTTGGAAATAATTATTTTGTTTCCTTTGGAACTCTATTGGTGATACTCTTGTGAGAGGCTTTCTCTCCATGTATATTGAAATTTTTTGTTGATTTCAAAAAAATTAAATTGGGTGGTTATAGGAGTGTGGGATTTTATCTTGAATATTTTTCCCTGCATAGATCACTATGTTTTAGTATCCATGCTATTTATGTTTCTTTTTGTTATATTTTTATAACTATTTTAAACATATGTAAATCTTTACATAACCCCCCTCTCAAGTTGTGTGTAGGAAGTTGTTCCAATACCATAACTTCCTTTCAAGTATAGCATCATATCCTAAACACCTTTCATTTCAGTTGTGAGTTGTTGGGTTTTAAAACTAATCCATCTTTGAGCAAGATCTTTTGTTGAAGATAATTTTTGATATCGTTGCAGAAATTTTAGATGACAAGTTTTCTAGGGATATTAGAGGTGGAGAATTTTTTGAAAATAATTTTGAGATGTGGATATGAATATGGAGGACCTATTAATAGATCGATATCTATGTGATGCTATTAATGAGAATGTATTTATACCTATAGATCCTACTATGACTTCTTAGTATGATAGTATGGACTGTAAATCCAAGGGTCTAATTAGATTGTGCATATTAGAGTGTGTATTTCTAGATTCAATTGTGTCAATTTTATTTGCATCAAAATTTTGGATCATACTTAATGGTCCATTTTTATTCATATATCTCTCTTACATCTTGATGATGGCTCATTGAAAATGATCTGAAATGTTGATACAAAAAAAATTGAAACAGATGAATCTAGAAACACACACTCTAATTTCTATGGACTGTGGAAATCTAATGTCTACTAGATTGTACTTTTCAGCCTGTGTTAATAAATATTTATAAATATTCCTATGCAAAGAAGCTATGGAATAAATTTTCTGAGATGTATCAAGCCAAATCCATAGTGAATAAGATTTGTTGAGAAAGAAATTAAATTCCTTGAGAATGGAAGAGGGTGGAAATATTACAAGCCACCTAGAAGCTTTCAATGTGATGGTGGCTCAGTTGGTATATGTTAGAATCAAGATGGATTTGGAGGATAAATGCCAAATATTCATTTGTTCCTTCCTTGATTTGTGATATTATATTATTATGACTATCACCAATACTTATGTTATTTTGAAGAAAGAAGATATCGTGGGTTCTCTTTTTTCTGAAGAGATGGAGGAGGAAAATTTCCACCAACACCTTGGAGGCCCTAACTATTCATGAAAGACCTAAGGAGAAAGGAAAGAAAAATGTAAAGTGTGAAAAAATCCAATTCTAATTGGATATCCAAACCTCCTATAAAGTATAAATTCTTTTTCAATCTATGTATTTGGTTGTTGTGGAGGTCAAAAAACCAAAGAAGGGATTTGACTGAGGCAAGTCTCCAAACACCCCCAAACATTTTTCATCTCTTGTGTGTGTGCAAGTTGATTGGAATCATTCAAACACATGAGGGTTTGCATATACTTTATTTATTTCATTTCTATTTATCTCCATTAATTAGTATATTTTGTTATATTTCTAACTTTTGGGTTTTGTTGGTTATCTAAAGAATAGAGTTGAGTTTTTTCTACATTTTAGGTATTTTCTATCTCAGCCTGTATAGGACTAAAACACATCATGTAGATGTACGCACATCTTGTTGTCATCCTTGGATGAGATTCTTATATTTGGATGGAAGACGCCCTATCATTTGGTATTTCCATTTATGGAGCAAAAATATTGTTTTATTAAGCTATAATAGGATATTTCCATTGGTTTATCTACTTTGGAGGTATCTAAGTATATGTTGTGAAATTGGCTCTCAAGGTAATATAGTTTCCTTTTGGTAGGGTCAAATTTAAGACATTACATTTTTGTGAACCTGACATGAACACTACTTCTATATAATTTTCAAAGCCAAAATTTATCATCCCTTTGATCAGTCCTTATCCTACCCTAAAAAAAAGGGACAATTCAAAGGCTTCATCTTCATGAAAAATGTTTTCGGTGGACTATCGCGAACCCCATTCCACATCTTCACTTCTAGCATAATATGGTGGCCTTTGGCCAATTTGTTTATGCATAATTTACTTATTCTAGCATATTATTTCAAAGATACATTTTTTGTCTTCTCTTATTAGTTCATTTATTTATTTTATTCAAATTACTAACAATGTTCCTTTTGTGCATATGATGGTGACTTAGCTCTTCATATGTCCCTATATGACTCTCATCCCTCTTGTAAAATCCCTTTTGTTAAAGAAGATATTTTTTTGCAAGAAGATGAGATCATTGATACTTTTCTTAATGTTACTCTACCATCTCTTCATTCAAATGCACTCTCTTCTAGATAAGATGCATTAGTAAATGAGAAATATCATCTAACATCTAAACTCCTACGGGTTGATGTTTAGCATAAATATGTTAATGTAATTGTTATCTATGCTATCCCTAAAAAGCCTAAGGGACCTAAAAATGTGTTAAAGGAAAAATCCACAACCAAAGTCAAAGAAGGTTATGACCATTAGTGGTGGCCCTTATAAGGTTCATCCTACACATCCTTTCTCTAATTTTTGTCTATCTCTAAACATTGAGAAGTGTGTACCTAATAATTATAAAAGAGTAGCTCATCTTTATCATACTAGTGGGATCAAATAGAGCACTAATACTCCTACATCTCTTTCATCTTCTCAACCTATTATTTCATCTACTCATAAAACATCCTCTTAATCCCTAGTAGAGTGTGATCATATCAAGAAAATCCATGTTACTCCCACTAATATTTTTCTCCTTCAAACTTCTCCCATTTATCATGATATGCTTCAGGAGGGTCTACAAAAGATCCTTGTGCCATGTTCCACTAGACTAGGTGATGCAGGAACTTCATTAGATTGTATACACTCCGGTACTCCAAATATTGCATTCCATCAACACAAATTTCCATCCACTAAAATACAAGATCAATATGATCCATTAATGATAGTTTTTTTTGTAAATGACATTGGTATTAGACGTACGCTCGTTGATACTGGTTCAGAAGTCAATGTTAAAATTATTGATTTTTTACCTAAAAGAAAAATGGATCCAAGTTCTCTTGCAACTTCTTATCTATCTATTCATGGGTTTGATAATGTTGGTAAAACATCTCTAGGTATGATAATGCTACCTTTGCAGCTTGGACCCATTACTTTACCCACTTTGGTACATGTAATACCAGACATTTTTCAATATAATCTTCATCTGGGTAGACCATGGATTCATTCTATGTGTGAAGTCCCATCTACCTTTCATAAATCTATTAAATTTATTCATAATAATCAAGTAGTTACGATAAAGACTGATCTTGCATCCCTCCATTATTCTTATGAGGCTAAGGCTAATCAGTCTTCAAGTTGTACTAGTTTTTAAAATTGAATTCCTTCATCATCATCAAGAATTATTTCACCACCATGAGTCCCTAATATTGATAGTGGTGCCAACTTTCCTTCTCCTCAATTGAATGCCTATCTCAGTGATGATTGGGGTCCTTTGGATGAAACCAACCCTATCAACCCTGACAATCTAAAGATTTCATTTACACTTGCTATTGAGGATGATCATTCTTCTATATTGAAGGATAGTGTGAACATTTTCAACTATGGCTATAATATTGATCCTCCCCCTTTTGAGGATTTTCAATCATGTTATGTTCTAGGAATCAATATTCTTTCTAGACATGGATATAAAGGAAATGGTCTTAGATGCATGGAACAAGGCGTTAAGGTACCATTAGAACTGAAGCCTCACTCTTCTATGATGATTTTAGGTTACAAATCTTCTCCTTTGCCTTCATCCACTCTTCCATTATCCAATATCTTTATGTAATCTTCCTCCAAGAAATCAAACCTTCCTTTAAAAGAGGAAGGGTTGCTTCCTACTCCTCATTCTTTATCTAAAAAAAAGCATATTTTGTTATGGATTGTCAAATCCAACTTGATCAATCCTCCTCCTATTGGAAAGTTGACTATACTGATGTATATGACTTAATATAGTGTTGTCATTATGGAAATAAAGTCATATAGTGTTTTAGAGTTAGTGCACTTGATGAGAAGATCAGAGCATCAGCGCACGTGCATACGATAGAATTATGGTATGTGCCCTAGAAGTTAAGTTGGTAAGATCATGGTATCATCTTAAAATGGAAGCACTTCCATGTTAAGAGAATTTAGCCCTCTGAGTAAGTGGTTTGGGGTCATGTTGAATGCCTTGAATGGATATTCAACTTGGATCTATCTTTTCCCCCTGTTCTACCCCATTTTCTACTTCTTCCTAGCATTTTCCTAGCAATCTGGACTATGAATCTGAGGTTTTGGACCCTAAGGTCAAAGTCGACCTTATGGGATCAAAGTCAACCTCGACCTTGACCTAGTCAGGGTCGACCTTGACCTTGACCCTAAGTTTTAGGATCTTTAGGGTTAGCCTCCGGTTGTGGGATTTCATCAAAAACTTGTCTTTTCCCTCTTCGGGGCCACTATTTCTTGGATTAAGTGTCAAATTCTCAAATTAATATTTGAGGTGGACCTTTCTTGATATTTTTATAGGATTCCTAATTTATTATTGGAGATTAGCCTTTCTCAAGTTTTGTGCCTAATACTCAAATTAACTTTGGGGTTGGCCTTACCTTGAATTTTGTAACAAGGCTCTTAAATAATTATTTTATTTATTTATTAAGGGTGGTCCCCTCCTAGAGTTTTGTGTCAAGACTTTAATTTAAATTCCTTTCCATGTGCACCTCTCTAGAGTTTTGTGTCATGGGCCTTTAATTATTGTTTTTTACGAGGCCCCTCTTGTGCCCTAGATCACTATAAAAGGGAGCCTTCCTCTCTCATTTTATCCATCAAGTTTTGCAATCCATCTCTCAAGCTCTCAAGCAAGAAGATCAAGCATTCAAGCATCCAATTCATCAAGGAGATCCATTAGTAGCCATTGAAGGATTCAAGCTCTATGGAGCTCTCTTGTTAAAGATTCATCCATTTTCTATTCAAGCCTTTTCCAAGTTCAAGATCCATTCAAGATTGGTGTTGAAGATCTAAAGACAATTGATTGGAGACATCCTACATGTGATTCTACATTCATCCATTCTTGTGGATTCAAGGATTTGAATCCTCCACAAGGGTTTCAACTCAAGCAAGGTGAATTTTTCCATTTACTTTGTTTATTCTAGCAATTTCAATTCAATTTCAAGGTTAATTCCTAAAATATACTGAACACTGATTCACCCCCCCCCCCCCCTCTCAGTGTTCCCATTCCTAACAATTGGTATCAGAGCTCTAGTCCTCAGTAAAGAAGTTTAACCACTTGAGGAGATCATGGACAAAGTAGAAAAGAAACATCTAAAAAGAAATCTTGAAGCTTCTCTTGAAGACCTGGACAGATCTGAAAAAGAAATTGAAGAACTAAAAGAAAAAGTCAGTGATGCTCAAGTAGTCATCAAAAGGATAAGAAAGGATTTGAAAGAATGCTCTACCAGTTAATTAGGGATAATGATCAAAAAGCTGAATGAAGAAAATTCATCTTTGAAAAAACTGAATGAAGAATTCGATGATAAGCTGACAAACAATCAGGAAGTCTATGATGAACAGATCAAGGAGAACCTTCAACTCAATGAAGAATTGAGGCAAGCAAACATGGAAATATTGGAGCTAAGAAACAACAAAGAAATCTTGGAATCTAAATTGAAAGAGGTAAAGAATCACATTGATAAATTGCACACCATTTCTGATTTGATAGAATCTCAATTGTATGCAAGAAGAGTTAAAGGAGATACTAGCTGCATTGGATAGAATAAAGCACAAAATTAGATTGACAACATGCGAGAAAGAATGAAATCACTAGAAGACACCTCAGATGCTAAGGATATTGGAAGTTAGATGAAAGATCATGTTGAACCATCCAAGAATGAGTGCAAGCTAGTAGATCAAACTTGTTATGTATGTAACAAGCATGGACATATAGCAAGGAACTGTACAAAGGTAAGACCTTTCAATGGTTACTGTTATTAATGCAATAAATTTGGTCATAGAGCTATGAATTGTAAGACAAGTTAGAAGAACAAGACTCAACATAATCAAAGAAATCAGAATCAGCCAAATGTAAGAAGTTCTCAAAATGTTACATGTCAAATATGTAACTATAATGGTCACTCAGCAAGACAAAGTAAAATGGTAACCCATATCAATGTGCCGAGGAATATAAAGCCTCCAGTCATTTGTCACTCTTATAACAAAGCTGGACACATATCAAAATTGTGTAGATCAAGGACGCAAGGTCAAGAAAGCCCTAAAAATCCTGAAGAACCAATATTGGATACTGAAGGAGAAGTCAAATTTGTGAAAGATTCAGAGGATGTGATCTTGATTTGGTCAATGGCGAAGAAGGATAAGATTGATGAGAATGTATTGAATGCATCCACAGTGGACGCACCCTCTACATCAGGATGAATGACCCTCAAGGTCATAGGGGGAGATAATTTAGCTCTAGACCCCTGCATGGCCAGTATACTCACCCTCAAAGTATGCACCTTTGGACTTAAGCTCTTGGAGACTAAAAGTTCCTATGTGCAAGAGCACACTAGATGATTGTTTGCAAAATGAAAGTTAGAAATTTTTAGTGACAGCCTAGTTTACACGGCAAGCATTAATGGAAAAATTTCTACTTTAAAGTACATAGAAGTTTGTAGATCTCTCATTGCATTCAAATTTAGAGCAATTGGAGAGAGGAAGAGCCTAAGCATTTAATTGTGAAGGATTTTAGATTGACTCATCAGTGATTTTTAGTGCATTTGATCGGTTACAGAAACCCTAGTTCATCACGTCGATTCAGAAGTCTTTAAAGATCATTTGGAAAGCGATATACAAGTAATGGCTACTCCCATTGTATTTGATGTGGTGGAGAAGAAGAGATATGTGTTTAAGAGGCATCCATTTAAATCCACACTAGATGACCTAGAAGGTGCATTCTCCCGCACTCCCATGGGTGTTATGCATGTGGAAGACATTAGGCCATACATACATTGCAAAAAGGAACTGGTAGGTTTGGACATAATAAGAGCACACATGGAAACCATGACGAACCTAATAAAACCTTCATGGATGAGTATGCACAGTGGAATAATCATCCTATAGTGGAATATGCTACGACATATGAATTCTATGAGTTAGAATGGATCAAAATCCTACTCGGTAGGATCCATGATGACGTATTTTGGATAGGTGAAGTGTCAATCAGGATTATAGGAGACCTAATTCATGAGATAACAGGCCTCTCAAGGACAGGTGTCATTCTTCCAATGGGGAAGGATGTGAGAAAAATTGTTGAGAAACTATGCAAATCAAGAAGTGATAGGCACGGAATGACTATAGATCCTATTGAGAAAAATGACATCAAATTGATATCCATGATACTGGGATATAGGTTTCAACACACCAGCAGGGTGAACAGTCTGTCTGCAGCCACAATTATTGTAGCAATAAGACTTGTGAGAGAGAATGGAGAATTCAATCTGTGCAAGATCCTGCATGCACAACTAATAGACAACATTAAAGCTATTAAACATGACAAGACCAAGATATTTAGATTTGGGTCTTTGATCATATACATGTACTTCCACATTCTTGGAAAAGTGTCAGATTTGTATTTGGACAAGAGTTTGCCTACAATGCCACAAATATCCTTTAAAGAAACTACTGAGAGTACACTAAGGGATTACATAACACTAGAATTAAAGACTTTCAGGGTTAAGATGCAGATGAGATATAGAATACTAGAGAGTATTGTAGAGAAATACAAAGATAGTATTTGTTTCATGGTTGAGACTGATACAACATGCATGGAGGCAGTTGAGCCAAGAAAAAAGTGGATCCATCCACTTGGATATGAGGTTGATGAACAAGTTCTAGAATCATATGCACAAGTATTGCTATCAGCCCCTAAAGACCCTAATGAACCTAGATGGAGAACCTATGAAGAGAAAACAAGAGAAGTTGATGCAGTTTTGAACAGTGCTACAACAAAAAGGAAGGTTGCCAAGGTGACTTCAGAGATTTTGAGAATTCATGGAGTATCCCAAGCAGACCTAGACAAAGAAAGGAAAGAGAAGATTGCTTTGGAAATAGAGAGCATAGCTGCAGCAAAGACAGAATCTGATGACCCAAAGATGAAGAAGGTGAAAATTGAGAAATCTGATGATCTGAAGGATAAAATAGATGATACCCCTTATGCGCCCAAGGAAACCATTGACCTTACTGCTCCTCCTGAGTATAGGGAAATGCTTAAGAGGAAGAAAGAGATTAGCATTGGTCATCCATCCTCGCGAGTAACAAGAAACACGAAGAACACTTAAGAACCTCTAGAAGTAAGTTTCAAACCGAGTCTCAGTGTGTTAAGTACAAGGATTGTTGATGAAGGTAGAATTGATCAAGTAGGAAAGTTCTATGAGAAATACAGTGAGATTGACAAATGAGTGATACATGGAATGATTATCAAACATATGTTGAAATTTAAGAAGACGGTCCTAGAACTGAAGACTACAATTCTAGATAATGTATGGAACATATTAGAATTCCTAAAGAGACGGGCCATTGAAGAGGACCTAAAGATAAGGGAAAATACCTTAGATGAAACCCTCCCAGTATGCTCGCTAGAAGAAAAGAAGTTATTGTTAGATCTGGTGAAGCCACATCTTAGAACCAAGTCAAGGACCCTGCATATAATGGACAAGAACTATGAATTGGTGGCTAAGGAAATAGAGAAAGCATTTGAGAAGGTTTTTATGAACATGCACATGTTCTCATCTACTGCGCCTAAAGCTCAAGTACCCACAAAGGTTACAAAAGATTCAAAGACCATAAATGTACCATCTACAGCTCCAAAGGATTTAGCGCATGTAGTTAATGCATCTACAGAGGTAGATAAGTCTACACCCATGACAGAGACACTCAAGGATGACTCAATTTTTATTGACAATATAAAAGTTACTATGGCAGCCATAGACATGGATTTAGACAAGTTTGAAGAAGCCTTTGTAAGCACTCAAGAGGATGAGAACTTATGTAGTAACACTCCTCCTAATTAACAAGAAGGACTAATTGAGGATATAACAGAAAATAAAGAAGAAGAAAAAGGAAAAGAGATAGAAAAAGAGAAAGAAAAGTCAGAAGAGGTAAAACAAGAAGTAGAGGACATCACTCATATCACTCCACTACCCTCATCAGCATTGTTGTCAAGTTTGACACCTGACACAACTAGTTTGGATTCATGGGGAGAAGAAGACCTGATCAAGTTTAGTGTCTTATCTATGGAGAAGGCCAAGGAGAAACAAGTAATGAGGAATCCCCTATTTGTTGATTCAGTAAACATATTGAACAGCCTATTGTCTTTAGACAAGAAAGTGTCCCAAGTTAGTATAGTTGATGATGATAGCAACATCCTCACAACCTTTAAGACTAATTTTACTAGCTTGGAAGAATCTACATCTCAAGTTGCAGAAGAGAAGTACATGAAGAAGAGGCTCAGTGAGTTGGTCAATAACTTTACACTTGACCTGAGCTCACTAAAGATTGGACAAGCATATTTGAAGGAGTTTGCAGAAAAAGGAAGAAAAATCATTACTGACTGTATGGATCAGGACAAGTTAACTTATGACCATTTCAAGAAGATACAAGAGGTAGAAGCTATGATAGATTAGGTAAAGAAATCAGTGAAATACCCATCCACTGATGTAAATATGTGCAATAATGTATATCAAGGTCAAATTGACAAGATTGAGAAGGCGAAAAAAGAGATGTAAAAAATAAGGGCTAGGCAGACTTAGCTTAGAAATGCTCTTGCGCCCTCACTAGACATATTTAATCAGAATATCAAGGAGATCAATGCCACTATGGTGACATATGATCAAGGTCCTAGTTCAAAATTGGAGAAGATGGAGAAGCTACAGTATGCATTATGCGCCCATCTCCAGATTGTTAATTTATTGATTACATTTTGGAAGAAAGAGATCCAAAACTTATAGATAGCATATCCAGATGTTCTCTCATTGTAAGTATTTTTAGATATAGTTTTTGAAGCACCTTTGTCATTAATTTCAAAGGGGGAGTATTTATAGAATATGGAGTTATAGATATATAAAGAAGATGCACAGTAAAGAATATAAGGGAGATATAAGATAGAGTATAACAAAAGTTTTTGTATAAGAGAACAGTTAGTAACTGTGCCATATTCCTTTATTGCCATCAATGAAAAAGGGGGAGATTGTTGGAAAGTTGACTAAACTGATGTATATGACTTAATATAGTGTTTTTATTATGGCAACAAAGTCATATAGTGTTTTAGAGTCAGCACACTTGATGAGAAGATCAAAAATTGGCTAAGTGTTGAAGACTGGACAGTTTATAGAGTACCTAAAGATCAGAGCATCAGAGCACGTGCATACAATAGAATTATGGTATGCACCCTAGAATTTAAGTTGGTAAGATCATATTCATGCTAATTCTAAGAGCGCATGATCAGAAGATTCAGTATGAGGAAGATACATAGAGTTTAAGTTGCACATACAGTGAATGCCAAAGAAGAACAGTGCAAGCAGCCGACTGTTGGTATTTTGGTTTGCAGTTATATTATTATGTTTTAAAGGCTATGTGCCTATTGTAATTAGGTTTCCAACATGTAATTATGTTTTTTTGTAAACACACTTGAGCCAATTCAATTGGAAGTGTTGTATGTAAATAGTTAACGGGATGACCTAGTTATTTGTTTTGTATGCGCATATAAATATTAGATGCGCTCATTGTAATTAGCATGAGAGTGGAGATAAGTAGAGAATAAGTGTGTGAAGAGTTGATAAGATGTATTAGAGATTTGTAAGAGGTCAAAGCATCAACGCATTAAAGGAACTGATCAGACAAGTAGTGTCACAGTGACAGTTCATCCAACAGATATAGCATGTATCTAAGATCAGAAAGTTGTAGCCTTCACCACTTGAGCAGTGAGCTCTAGGATAGTGCATCCACACCCATAACATGGTTTATTTTAAAAGACTGCTAACAGGGTCTGACCCTTGACTAGGTCACTGTACTAAATATATTGTAAATCAACTCCTAACAAGGTTAAGGATCTTCTAACAAGGATCATAAAACACTAGTACAGAATATTAGTGGGTGTCAACTCCCACCGGGGTTTTTACCTATTTGGGTTTCCCCGTAACCATATTGGTGTTATGTGTTGTGTTCATATTTCATGTTTATGTTGATTTTCATTTCAATATTTAAGTATTCAAGTTCATTTTAAAGAATAAAGTAAAAAGATAAAATATAGTTAACACTGATTCACCCCCCCCCCCCCCCTCTTAGTGTTCCCATTCCTAACACCTCCTCCTACACATAAGAGGCTCCATGATATGAAAGATGAAAGATAAAGTGCGGGGTCATTCTACTACTAAATTTAAGGCCTTGAAAGATAAAGTACAACTCCATGAATTGGGTGTCATCAACCATTTGTCTATCGATGGGTCTGCTTCTTCTTCTATGCATGACAAGTGGTATTGAGATTTTCATCTATCCTATATTTTATACATATCTATCTTAAAATATTATTTTATATGCCTTTGTGGTATCCAATCCACTAGATATTGTGTCTACCATTGTGGGGACCAATCCATTATCTATTTGTCTGCCTTTATGGGGGCCAATCCACCATCTTATCAAATATATTTCCCTATTGTATGCCTATCTAGATTATGCTATGCAAACCGACATGGTCTAAAGCTTCCCTATCACAAGCCTATCTAGCATTCTCTATGCATGTTGGTGTACCATCTAAAGCCTTCCTATCACATGCCTATCTAGTATTCTCTATGCATGTCATAGCATAATCAAAATTTCCCTATTGTATGGCTATCTAGCATAATATAATTTTCTACCCATATCGGTGCAATTTCCACAATAGTGGCCCTCTTCCATAGTGAAGTTGGTTATATTGAGTGTCTATTTAGGTAGTTTCTTTCCTCTATAGTAGGGTTGGTGCCACTAATCATGATCATCTACATGACCTCTAGCAATAGAGAAAGCTATTGTCTTAGTGATGTGTTATCTCTTCAAAATTGATTGCTTCTCTATCTATTGGGTGCATTCTTCCTTAAACAAGCAATCAATCCTAAATTCTTCTCTCCTTGTTTACAATTCCTATATTTGGTGTTTCTTATATTTTGGGGATGATGCATTGTATTGAGACAACCTTTTACATCAAGGCCTCTTAAAAAAATTTGACCCGAATTTTTTTTTGTTTTTGTGTGTTCTAATCCCATGGCTTTGTGGATTTCATGTTCTAACCTTGTCGTCTTGTGCAGATTTTTATCTCTAACATATTTCTCTTACAAGTCTTTACCCTGGGGACATATTCCCTTGTTTCAAAGATATATATGCTTCCTCCATAATATCCTTTTTATTTTCTCTCATTAAATATCCTTTAGTGTGCATATTCATTTAGATTCATAAGCCCGCTAGATATCCTTTAGTGTGCATACCCTAATTTGCAATTTAGGCCACACTTTTGTAGCCACTTTAGTGTTCATTTCCATATTATTTGTGTAGGTCCATTTCAAACCTTGCATCAAACTTTTCCCTCACAGGATGCTCAAAATCCTTGTTAGCAACTATATTCCAATGTTATCTTCACATTAGTCATGTATTCTCTTTTCCACCTATCATGTTTGATCATGATTCATCTAGACACTAGAGCATTGTACACTCATCCACTGACATGTTAATGTTTAAATGTCGGTCATATGCACTCTTTCCACTTGTCACTTTATTTTGTTGGTGGAGCATCTTGAAATCTTCTAGAACTTCCCAAAAGCCTCTTTTTCCCTCTTATTCTATTTACACTAAGATCTTTTCTTCATTCAAGCCTCTCTTTGGGGATACTCTAAAAATTCTCTCATATTATTTTGACTCTCACAACTCTCATGCTCTCTCATTTACTACAACAATATCTTGCAAAAATCTACATAGCTCTTTTACCTTTTTCAAGCCTATTTGGGTTTGTTTATATTTTCACATATCATGTAATAGGGGTTTTCCTCCATCAAGTGGGGTTTGTTTCTATTATGTTATAATTTATCTATTTTACTTTTCAATCAATCTATCTATCTAGATGTGTTGGAGGTGGAAAACTAAAGTAGGGGATTGACTAAGGCAAGTCTCCAAATAGCTCCAAACATTTTTCCTCTCTTGCGAGTGTGAAAGTTCAATGGAAGCATTCAAATACACAAGGGTTTGCATATGTTTTATTTATTTATTTTCTATTTATCATTGTTAATTAGTATATTTTGTTATATTTTTTACTTTTTGATTTTGTAGGTTATCTAAAGAATACACCTAAGATTTTTCCACATTTTGTGTATTTTCTATTTTGGTCCATATAGGACTACATTGCATCATACAAATGTCAGTACGTCTCACTAGCGTCCTTGGCCATGATGCTCATATTTTGACCAAAGACTTTGTTATTTGTTCTTTCCATTTTTAGAACCAAGATATTATTTTCTTCATATATAAGAGACCGACTCGTACTAAGACTATTGGAAAGACCACCTCTGGAAGACCAACTTGAGAGAAAAGAATTGCACCTGAAAGTGTGAAGTGGTTGAAGAAATTAAAGAGTTCTTGCAAAGATTCCTATAGGGTCAGAAGGAAAATCCTAGTTCTACGGATTTGTGGTGAAGGTTTTTGTGAAACCCTTGATTAAATCTTGTATAGTATAACTTTTGAAAGATTGATAAGCATGGAAGAACCTAGAGTATTTGATATCTAGGATAGGATTCTCTACGAATTCAAAAAGCACCCTTACAAGTCAATGGAAGACAATCTGGAAGGCACATTCTGTCATACATTGCATGGGGTATTACATGTTGAGGATATAAGAGCATATATCTAATGAACTACAACTAATTTAGAACCTGAATGGAGAATCTGTAATTCAAGATTACTAAGGATTTTCTGATTAGATATGCAAGATGATTAAATCAGTATTATGTTGTCATTAATGTCAACTAGCTTGACAATACTTATCTTGTAAGTTACTATACCAAAAAATTTGAAAAAAGGAGAAAGAGATGAAGAATAGAAATATCTACATGAGGAAGATGTATACATCAAATGAGGATAAGGAATACACTGAGTAACTTGTTGATGAGTCTATGACTTGATGAAATTGACTTTATTATGTTGCATTCATCTATGATGAAGAATAGAGCTAAAAGACACAAAGAAGTGTTGTCGGTAAATAAAGCATTCTAGTATACACTGACAGACTATAGTGTATACCAAGCGTAGTGATAACCAAGCTTGTGTTCACCGATGCATTTCTTTGTTAACCGAGCAAAATAGAAGGGAATTAAATAATCAATTTAGCCGATAAAGTGATGAGCTGTAAAGTGTATGAAATCAAGGTAACAGATAAGGTTTGTTATGAAGATTGATGGCTAACATAAATCAAAAAGGATCTAATGGAGCAGATCGAAATATGTTACTGACACATCAGCCGATGAAGCTTAAAGCGGAAAAATCTATGAATATGATTAAGCGGAAAAATCTAATGGAGGAAAATAAAATGATTTACTCGTCTATATAAGAGACATTGGTTTCATTGTTGAAACATCACTAGAGGAAGAAGATATCGTAGAATTATCATGTGAACAAGTTTTCATGCATTCTAATCATACTAGTTAATAAGAACTGAGCTGCAGAACAATTACCGAGCTACAAAGAGTAATTACCGATGGATAGTAAGTTGATATAGTATTGAATCTGAAGTGGTATATTGATCAGAAAGATTTGAATAAGATGATCATTGATCTATAAACTGCAGTTGAAGTTGTTTCAAGGCAGATCATCTACTGTTACATATTTAACCATTATACACAGTCAAATCTCTTAACCAAGTGGACTATGAAAGTCTTTTTGATGTTTCATTCATAGAGTGAACATTGTTATCCTGTCAACCCCAGAGTGACTGTTGGTTGGATGATAAATTCTGGTCTAAAATCCTCTAACAAGGTCACACCTTACAGTGTGTATGTAACCTTTAATAGGGTTGGGTCTTCACCGACCTCACTTCAGAAGAGTGAACAATTTTGGGTTGCCGATCCCAGGTGGTTTTTCCCTTCACAGGGTTTTCACGTTAAATCTCTTGTGTTATGTCTTGATTGTGACATTTGTTTGTTATCATACTTTTCATATTACATGTTAGATTTAATTGGTAACTGTTATAAATTTTAGACTGACAATTGGTAAAGACACAGATAGTGAAAGTATTTTATGTTTACTGAGTAGCAGAAATTGAAGAATTTGTTTTGGATTATACATTTTGATTTGGGACACTAGATAACTAATTCACCCCCCTCTCAGTTATTCTAACAATATCCACTGTAAATTTGAATATGTTGGTTCATTAGAGATCATAAACGAGTTAAAAGATATTTTTAATGAGGATGAACAACTGAAACCAGAGTACCCATTTTTGGATGAAGTAGGTGTGATCAAATTTGCAGAGAATCATGATTTTGAAGAAGTTGAATGGATGAAAATTATGCTGAGTAGATTTCATGATCAATTATTTTGGAATGAAGGTGTTCCTTTCATGATCACTAAGGAATTAATCCATGATGTTATAGGTTTACCTAATGGGGGCAAGTTTATTGTAACCACGAAGAGCACAAAGAATAAAGTTGAAACCTTAATTGGATGAAAATCAAACATGAGAGTCATCAACATCAGGGATATTGTACAAAAGGATGTAAGGACTATTGCTAAGATACTTGGGTACAAGATGAAGTATAGCAATAGACCTAACTCGGTGTCTGCAGGATTCATAGACATGGCTTATTAGATGGTAAAAAAGAATTAAGAGTTTAACCTCTATGATATTTTGAGATAGAAGCTCATGGATAACATCGGGATTATTAAGAAGAATAAGTCTAGCACAACATTCAGATTTGGTTCATTGATCTTGTATATCTTTTTCCACATTAGACATCAGTTTCCAAGATTGTATCTCTGGAGAGAGGGAATTTATACAATGTAGTTAGTCAATAACATCTATAGGAGTCATGATGAGAAATATAAGTTTACCAACCTATCTGGTATGTTCAAGATCCTTCAGAGAGACATGTATGAGAAGGAAAGCATCACTAGAGTCATAGTGGAGAAGTATAAGGATACTATATGTTTCATGGTAGAAACAAACTACGCATGCTTTGAAGCAATGGAACCTAGAATAATCTGGAGAACCCCTATGGGATATGAGGTGGATGGAGGCCTCTTGACCTTACATGTAAAACATGTACTTTCAACCCCCAAAGACCCTAACATAGAAAGATGTGGCACATACTTCGAGAAGTCAGTTGTTGTGGAAGAAGAACTAACTAAGAAGGGATCCAATAAAGTTGATAAAATAGTAGATAAGATTGTAGCAGAACAAGGCATATCTAAGGAGAAAATTATAGAAATAAGGATGAAATTTTCATAGGTGAAGGCCACACCTAGTGTACAAGAGCCTACTGATGAGGCTAAGGGTGCAGAACAAACTAAAAATTCTATCCATGTGGTCACAGTGGATGATACATCTCTTACACCACCTAGGAGAACCTTGTAGAGGCAAGAAGTAAAGGAGTCGCCAACTCGTATGACTCACAGACCAAAGGCCAAAGCAACAAGGCACCCTCAAAAGAGGAAGGAAACAGAGGCACCACCAAAGGAATCAACATAGAAGAAGAAGAAGGAGAATGAGACTGAAAACAAGAAAGAAGAAGAGCAAAAAAAGAAAGAGGAAGAGAAGAAGAGGACCCTAGGAAGAAATGGAAGCCTGAGCTTAAATTACTGGAGAAAATAATTGTTCAAGAAGGTAAGTTGATATCTTCTGATAGATATTATGAAAGATATGATGTTGTTGATCAAGCTTGCATTGAAGATATGATCATTAGATACATGATTTCTTTTAAGAACTTGATTGAACTAGAAGGAGTATACCTAGCGAATTTTTTGAGAAGTTAGAAGAAAGGAAAAGGAGAGTGTGTAATGAGGACACCAAGATAAGGCAAGATTCCTTAGCTAAAGAGAAACCTATTTTGACAGAAATAGAAAACAAAATATTATTAGAAGAACTTAAGCCTCACCTTAGAACTAAGTTAAGGACAGTGAAAATTATGGCTAGATTATATGAAGAGGTAACTAAAGAAACACATAAATCCATTGAGAAAGTTTTACTAAACATTATACTTGATCTTGCAAAGAGGAAAGAACCTTAAACAAATCCCAAAGACATTAATATAGGACAATCATCTAAGGGAGAGGATAAGGAAGAAGACAAAATAGAAACACAAGCTGAAGTTAAAACTGCGGAGGACATATCTCAAGATCAATCAACACCAAATTTCTTTGTGGACAATGTAGTTATATCATTAAATACCTCATTGGATGAAAAAGATCCATTTTAAATTTTAGACAAAGTCACAGATATAGTTGAGAATCTTGAAGCAAATAAGCCTAAGGAAGAGGTCCAAGACATGGAGATAGAAGAGAACAAAGAAACCACTCAGCATGAGTTAGAAACTGTTGATACACAAAAGGAGAAAGAAGATGAGGTCAAGGAGAACACAGAGGAACCTCGCAAGGAGGAAGAACTATTGGTCACTCCTCAATTGTTGGAAAGTGGGACTAAGTCCCTAATAGATATAGAGAACATGGAAGCTGATGATGTCATGAAATTATCATTTTTTTCCTATGAGAAAGCCAAAGAGAGATCTACAAAGAAGAAAGATAAGAATTTTTTTTTTTGGAGAAGGCTATAATAATTTTGATTAATTTTTTTTCATTGCATCCAAGAAGTAGCAGTGGACATCCTGTAGATCATTTGGATCAGATTTTGGATAGTGTTGACAAGAGTTTTAGGACTCTTGAGGAGGCTACTCAAGTAAAAGTTGTAAGGGAATTTGAAGATAAGAGGCTTGTAGAACTGATAGAGGTCATCAACAATGATGTGAAGACCTTGCTAAAATATAGTTAGGAGATTGATGTATAATATGGTTTGCACTACTCCAAACAATGCCAAAGTAGTAGTAGTTTTTTCCATATATATATATATATATATATATATATATATATATATATATATATATATATATATATATATATATATATATATATAATCTTGGTAGATTTCATTACGATGCAATTAAAGGAGTCTTCAAATATTTGAAGGATACCTCAAATTATTCCTTGTATTATCATGGTTATTTAATAGGAGATTAAATTCATCTTTTATTCAGTTTTATGTGGATATGGATAGGACAGGTGATGTTGATAGCGGAAGATCCACTAATGCTTATATGTTTAATTTATTTGGTGATGAGATTAGCTAGATGAGTAAGCAAAAGGTTGTGAATTATCTGTCAACTACTAAAGATAATATATGGACTCAACTCATTCTTGTAAAGATGTCATTTGGTTTGTTGGACTATTTTCAAATATTTTAATACTTGACAAGGTGCATTGGCAATTTGTTGTGATAGTCAAAGTGTAATTATTCTAGCTAAGAACCTCATAGCATGACCAAGCTAATTGATGTTTAATATCACTTTGTTAGAGATATGATTGAGGATGGAAAGATAAATCTTGTTAAGGCAAATAATTTGATGAATGTTCTGAATTCTTCAACTAAGGCTATGAGAATAGAGAAGTTTATATGGTGTTCAGAGTCTATGTGCCTCTTAGGCCCTAGAAATGAAAACATGATATTGGTGCCCTCTCTTTTCTCTTGCAAGGTGTTCAAAATGTGGTGAATTTGTTAAGAAAATGGCATCTCAACCTTGCAATAATAAAATTTTCTTGTTGAAACTTTCAAGACAAAGCTATGTTCAGATAGGATCTAATGAAAAAAATTGTGGCATCCATAATAGAGATGGTTGAAAACATGGAAATAAATTAGAAACTATAAAAGAATGAATTTTCAAGATGGGATGAGGATATTCTCAAATCTTGAATGCTTTTGAAGGTTTTCCCTATTCATGGGGCTCAACAAGTTGATCCTACTATTAACCTATGAAAGGGAGAAGTCTAAAAAGGGCTAGAGGGAGGGTGTTTTCAGGTAAAATTTGATGTAGTATACAAAGGAAAATCAAGGGAAATGGAGAAAGTTGTGTTTTAAGAGGTTTTAAAGGTGGGGTTATAGTAAAGAGGAAAAAAGGTCGAGGGAGAGGGACAAATAACAAGGCCAAATTCTAATTGGCCCTATTTGGTCTAGAATGCACTAAGAGGGAAAATGTAAGGAAAATTCACTTTGAGGGAGACTCCCTTTTGACCAATAGTGCTATCAAACAAGGATGAATGCCAAAATAAAAATTATGCAAGTGATTTTGCCAATTTTAAAGTTGTTGCAAGAGTTAGGATACACCACTTAGGCTTATTAGCAAGAGGAGGAAAATGCCATTTCTTAGGGAGATAACACAAAAGGGGATACATTGCATGTTTAAATCTAGCCACAAGATTGTTTTTCATACCATAAAAATCATGCTAGGGGAATCTTTTCTCAAAAATGACCATAGGTATATGGTTGATTCTGATAGTTCTGGTGTGTTCTTGGCTGCAATTCTTCATGTGTGGGAAGCTAAGGAAATGACGACTCTATAAAAAAATTCTTCGAAATAAGTTGATGGGAGAACTAGAGGATGTGTTGAAGAATGTTTTGGATGGGTTTGGAATCCCTTTGCTGAAATATTCATACTTGGAAGAGGGAGTGATGTGGAAAAGTATTATTTCATCTTCTTGGAAAACCTAGTAGAGTTATCAAAATTCAAAATAGCTATCAAGAATGGTGTCCTCTTTCTAAAGAGGATTCTAGGACTTCTCTCGAAGGAGGGGTTGGGATGACTCCACGCTTTTATAAAGGAAGAGAATTTGGTTAAAATTGAAAAAAAAGAGATACCAATGGTGGTAGTAGGATCAGAGGTAGAGGAGGACGATGAATTGGCGGGTGTGAATCATAGCAATATTGTATCAAATAGCCATGGAAGGCTACAAGTTCTGGATGGACAGAAGGTGCAAGATTTGTGGGTAGAAAGGTATCTATGGTTGAAAAGATATTGACTTTTTTCTATTAGGGGTTACTAATTTTAACAAGGGCTAATATGATTTTGTGTAGGGATGCTATAATAGTATGAGCTCCATTTTGGTCATAAGGGAAAAGTATGATGGTAATAGAGATATAGTCTCTATTTAGCAGAGGTTTCTATTCGATATGATATCAACCTATCCATAGGGGTACTATGCTGATTAATACTTTTTGGGCAGTTTAACACTATGACTAGCCAATTTACGGTTTGAGTCAGCATATACTACTATCTAAAAATTAGAGTGTTTTTACCATATGTTAAACATTCTGGTGTTCATACATTTGTGTGCTTGTGCATGTGTGCACTTATTTTTAAGTAGGACTCCCTCCTCGTGTGTGTGTGTGTGTGTGTGTGTGTGTGTGTGTGTGTGTATTCTTTTTTGTCAATAGAAGCAACATAAAATTTCTCGTTTGTGACTTATTTTTCATCAAATAAAATAAAATAACAATTACATTTTTAGAATTTGCACAAATATAAGTGTGAGCAAGTCTTTCGAGGGTACCTGTTATCTGTTTTGAAAGGCCTAAATCAATCAAACGTTAAGATTTTAATCTAGCATACAATCAAAACAAAAATAAGGAAACTCTAAGCTAGCCACCTCAGATTGAGCCTAAATAGGTGCACCCAAGCACTGTTTGATTTGCTCTGATAAGAGGGATGTGGGTGTGCTCTCTAAGAACTTGGAGCATACTCTAAATGCATTCTAAGATGGATTGAAATCCATGAAAACCCCAAAATGGCACAAAAATAGGTATAGAACACCTGATTTGCCCCTAAGGCCTCAAGGATCCAAAAATGCTTTAAATGGAGATTAAGCTACATGATGGGTAATCAAGGATTGATTTTAGACCAAATTAGAGATGTGATATGATGCTATGCTATGCAAAACAACAATAAAAACTATGTTAATCCATTATTACTAAGCTATGATGAGTTAAAATGCTTGAAAGTAAACTAAATTAGAATGATTTGCTAAGATCTAACATGAAAATGGCATTATAACAATGCATGAGAGTGAAAGTAAGCTAATTGATTTTGCTCTTGAAAGGAGGGGTATTTATAGGATTTGGAAGGAAGAATGAGTGGCCAGGATTGAAATCCTTAAGAGAGGCCAAGATTCACTCAAAGGGGAGCACATGGATTGTGCTAGTTTAGGGATCACCTCCTTGTGACAAGTGTCACAAGGGCATTGGATTGAAAGATGGGAGGAATGTGCACAATTTGGAAAATGTGCCTAAGGTCAAAGGGTGTAAGAAAGGGGTGAGGGGCTTCTTAAATGCACCATAAATGCATGTAAGAGGGATAAGGAGGCCTCAAATGCCTTCAATGAATTTCAAAAAGGGAAGCCATCTTTGTTGACTTTGGGGTAAGCTTAAGAGTTGGCTAACCTTGTTTAGGGAATGTGACAAGGTTAAGGGAGGAATTAGGATTAGGATTAGGGGATTTTAGGATTAGGATGGGTGAAGAGGTTGGATTTGAGAAGATTCTAGAAGAGTCTAGAATTCTCCTTGGTTTCATGGAATAAAAGCTTATTCATTCCAAAAGCTTAAGTTTTGGGAATATTTATTGAAATATTTTTAATAAATATGAAATTTAAATATTTAATCTTAATTAAATATTTAGCCTTGGGATTAGGTTTAGAAAAGATGGGATTAGCCTTTTAATCGAGATTAAGAAGAAATTAGAAGATTTTGGAAGAGGTTAGTGGTCTTAAGGGAATTGGCCAAATTTTGGGCAAAAAATAAATTAAATATTTATTTTAGAATTTTTGGTCAATTTATTAATTAAAATAATTAATAAATAAGGAGATAATGTTTAAATAAGATTTAAACATTTTTGGGAGGGATTTCTTAATTAAATATTTTTAATTAAGATAAAAGGATTTAATGACATAAAAATAAATTAATTAATTAAATAATTAATTAATTAATAAATGATGATGTCATCAGAGATTTTCAGAAAATAAAAATACTTTATTTTCTAAAGGATTTTTAGGTGTCTACATTTTGCCCCTCTTTGATGCAATGCCGCAAGTGGCATGGCTTCAAAGACAAGAAAATAAGATGCCCAAAGCTAGAATTTGGAAGAATGAGGGGTGTGCCCCCTCGAGAAAATAACACAAGGAGTAAACATTGTGGAATTTTCTCGAAAGGAAACAAAGAAGGAAGGGCCTAGGAAGAAGGGGAGATAAATAACCAAGCTTCCAAGAGCAAAGATGGGTGAATGCAAGATGAGATGGAATGCAAAATGCAGGATGCAGCAATATGAGGATGCAAGATTAATCTATATGATGCAGGATGCAGGGGAGATGGGGAAGCTCCAAGTGCTAATGTGGAGAGCACAACCTAGTTTAATATAGCAATGCGAGAGACTTGCCAAGGATACTGGGATCACGAGGCCTTGTCACCAGCGTTGCATAGGACTAACATGAAAAAGACACGCAGGGTTGCCCCAGCATCACACATGAAACCCGAAGGAGGCATGGTGGAAACGATGCTGAAGAAACCACAAACACACGACTGACTCACAGGCAGAAGTAAAAGATTAAAAGACCTTGCCCCAGATTATCCTCATTCGTAGCGCACCATGATATAAAGGATCGTGGCAACTTCGAGTAGAGAACAACGAGAAGCCATAAAAGATTAACAAGATCCAAAGGACAAAATCCAAGACCAAAATGACAACTCCAAAAAGACATCCTTTGCCAAGGAGAGAGATTTGATGTGACTAATTTGATGGGGGGAAGATTAGGTCAGACAGGAGGAAGGATACATCCTCAAGGACCCGCTGATTGATGAAAGAATGAGTGTTGTTGTTTTGCTAGCAAATGATGAAGTCAAAGAATAATCACGATGACCAAGAATAGTCGACAATGGATGTTGTTGAAGTACAAGGCTGGGTAGGACAAAGTGTTCTGATCAAAATGTTGCTGTAGGACTGACAAGGACTGATGTACAACAGACGGGAAAAGATATACAACAGATAGGTAACAAAGCTCAGGATTGGGGATAGGAAGATCTCGCTATATAGGATATACAGGAAGGATTACGCTATACAGGGTGGTGTACAAGATATACAAGATATGATACAAGAGATGGTACAAGATATGTGCAGGGGGGATTATGGTGTTGCTGAAGGATTATGGAAAAAGGAATGCTGGGGGATGGTGGATGGGGATGGGGATGGTGAAAAGGACGGAGATGGTGGGATGGGGGGGTGGGAGTTTGATAGATAATGACTCGGTCCACTATGTATGGTGCCTATTGGCCAGGTTTTCACCAACATACTTGTCCAAGGCGCTTGAATTGCCAAGTTTTCACCATTGGACGATTATTTTCTTTTCTTTTTTCCTTTTTTTTGCTTTTTTTGCTTTTTTGCTTTTTTTATTTCTTTGCTTTTTTCAATTTTTTTGTATTTTTTCTGCTTTTTTCAAATTTTTATGGATTTTCTGAATATGTAGGATCTGGTTCAAGCATAGAACCTCTTCAGATGTATGATGTTGATTGGATAATTCAAAGGCTCACCTTCTGGTGTAGATAGCTGATAAGCTCTGGAGCTGAAGCATGATGTGACAACATAGGGGCCCAGCCAAGTAGGCTCAAACTTGCCTTTCTTTTCTCGATTTGCTTGGACCTTCTGATTTTCTTTGAGAACCATGTCACTGACCTGGAACTGTCTAGGATGGACCTTCTTGTTATAACTCCTTTTGAGTTGATTCTGGTATACAACCAGGTGATCATATGCTTGCTGTCTCTTTTCATCTAGCAGGTCTAGCTGTGTGAGGCGGGATACATGATAGTCTTCATCAGTGGTGTAGTTCTTCATGGAAACTCGCAATGATGGGAGCTCAACCTCGATCGGCAAAATAGCTTCAGCACC
Source organism: Chamaecyparis obtusa (assembly GCA_027943335.1). NCBI lineage: Eukaryota > Viridiplantae > Streptophyta > Pinopsida > Cupressales > Cupressaceae > Chamaecyparis > Chamaecyparis obtusa. Next base: position 14,236 of record BSBK01006300.1, on the reverse strand, counting down.
ATATACAAGGGAATATGGGGTGGTGCCTGTGGGAGTACGATAAGAAGTACAATAGGCCCAAAGGGTAGGATTAATTTGGAGGTGCCAATCACGACCAGAGTCATTGACAACCTTCTTGAGGATTTTCAAGATAGTCTTGTTGGTTGCCTCGGCTTGGCCATTTCCTTGGGAGAAATATGGACTGGAGAAACGGTGATGGATGTGGAGTCTAGCACACAGATCATCCACATGCTAGTTTTCAAAAGGTGTGCCATGGTCGGTGAAGATGGTAGATGGTATGCCGAAGCGGCAGATGATGTGGTAAAGGATGAACTTGGATATTTGGATGCCAGTAGTTAGGGTGAGCGGAATCGCTTCAACCCATTTGGTGAAGTACTCTGTGGTAGTTATTGTGTACTTGTGTCCATCCGAGGAAAGGGGAGTAATTAGGTCGACAAGGTCAAAGCCCCAACATGAAAATGGCCAAGGTGGCATAATGGGCTGCAAGTCTTGTGCTGGTGCATGAATCAGATTTGCATGTTGCTGACATGGTAAACATTTTCTGACAAATTCACAAGCATCATGTTCCATGGTTGGCCAATAATACCCAACTCGAAGAAACTGCTTAGCTAGAACCATGCCACTCATGTGGGCACTGCAAATTCCAGCGTGAACCTCTTGTAAAGCCAGGATGGCCTCATTTGAATCTAAACACCTAGAGAGGATATTGTGATACCCGCGATGATAAAGGGTGTTGGCTACAAGAATGTAGCGGGAAGCTCTGTGAATAAGGTTTTGGCATTGGTTATTGGTGAGATGGGGAGATATGATACCATTCTTTAGATATGCGTGGATGTCATGGTACCATGGGGACTGAGGACCAACCAAGACACACACCATTTCTGCATCGGCATTCTCATAAGCTGGTGTATGTAGCTGCTCGACTAGGAATTCATACTGTGATGCGTCGTGTGGGATTTCTAGCAAGGATCCGATGGTTGCCATTGCGTCTGCTGCTTTGTTCTAAAGTCTTGGGATCTGTGTGAATTGTAGATTTAGGAACTACTCTTTTAGTTTGTCCACCAGCTCTTTGTAAGGTAGCAACTTGTCATCCTTTATCTAATATTCATCTAGTACTTGCTTGATAATCAGTTGTGAATCACCGAACACTTGCAGCTCTGTGATATTCCACTGAATGGCTATTCTGAGACCTGAGATGAGTGCCTCATATTCTGCAATGTTGTTGGTACACGGGAATCCCAATTTGAATGATTTTGGGATGTAGTCACCTTGAGGTGTGACGAATAGGATTCCTGCCACTGATCCATGTGATGTGTAGGAGCCATCAAAGTATAGTTTCCACATGGGTTGTTCTTCGATCATGCATAAGTGTTCATCAGGGAATTCCATGATTAGTGGATAGGCATCCACCAATGGTGCTTTTGCTAGCTGATCGGCAATGACTTGCCCTTTGATTGCTTTGCGATCAATATACTAGATGTCGAACTCGCTGAGTAACATGACCCATTTTGCCATACGGCCTATGAGGGTTGTCCTTGATAAGAGGTACTTGAGGGGATCCACTTTTGAAATGAGCCTGATTGTGTGACTGAGCATGTAGTGTCTAAGCTTTTGAGTGGCAAAGACCACTGCAAGGCATGCTTTTTCCATAGGTGAATAATTAAGCTCATATCTGACAAGAGTTTGACTGATGTAATAGATGGCTCTCTCCTTGTTGTCATCATCACGCTGAGCTAAGAGTGCCCCCAGTATTGTAGTGGTTGCTGAGATGTAGAGTATGAGAGGGCATCTTGGAATTGGTGGTACTAGGATTAGAGAATTGGCAAGATACTCCTTGAGCTTATCAAAGCTTCTTTGACATATGGGATCCCATTTGAAGCTTGTGTCTTTGCATAGGAGATGCGTAAAAGGTTGGCACTTGTCTGCTAACTGAGAAATGAACCGACGCACTGATTGAAGCTTTCCTTGTAGGCTTTTGAGCTGTTTGAGTGTTTTTGGTGGAGGCATCTCTGTTATTGCTTTGACCTTCTTGGGGTCTATCTCTATGCCTCATCATGATACAATGAAACCTAGGAGCTTTCCAGATGTAACACCAAAGACACATTTCTTTGGATTGAGCCGTAACCCATAGTGTTGCAAGCGATCAAACACACTCTCAAGAATGTCAAGGTGTTCATGGCGTGTCTTTGATTTTGCAAGAATATCATCCACATAGTCCTCTAGGATCTTGTGGATCATGTCATGGAAGATTGCTATCATCGCCCTTTGATATGTGGCTCCTGCATTCTTTAACCCAAATGGCATCATGTTGTAGTAGAAAGTACCCCATGGAGTAGTGAATGCTATTTTATGTTGATCTGCTTCTGCTATACGAATCTGATTGTAGCCTGAAAATCCATCCATTAGTGACAACATCTCATGACCCGCTATAAGATCTACAATCATGTCTATATTAGGTAGCGGGAAATCATCTTTAGGACATGCCTTGTTTAGGTCCCTAAAATCTGTGCATATTCTGATGTCTCCTGAAGGCTTTGTGATAGGTACCATGTTAGAGATCCATTCTGAGTAATATATAGCTCTGATAATCTTTGCGTCCAGGAGCTTTTCTAGTTCTGATTTTACCAAGAGAGCTACTTTGGGATGCATTTTGCGTAGCTTCTGCTTTACTAGCTTGACATTAGGATCCACTGCTAGATGATGAATGACAAGATTAGGATCAAGCCCAGGCATGTGTGCATATGACCATGCAAAGTTCATAGTAGCTTCTTGAAGTAGCGCAGTGAAAGCCATTTCTTCACCTTCTGTCATGTTGGCTGCAATGTAGGTGATCCTCGGACATTCCTCTGTACCTAAGTTGACTGGCTTGGTTTCTTCTATGATGATAGGTGACTGCTCAGGTTTGTAATCCTGGATGGGAGGAAGAGGCAAGTCTTCATCTTCTAGCACTTGAATTGCCAAGTTTTCACTAGAAGATACGCTCTTTATTTTTACTATTTTGGAATCAGAATGTGCCCCAGAAGGGTTTTCACATAAGGACTGATGTTGTACATTTTTAATTTCTCTTTTGTAGCTAAAGCATGCCTCTTCCCCAAAGTATCCCTCTGGGTCAAGCTTGTAGATGTGAGATGATTCTGAATCTTGAACTGATTGTGGGCCTGATGCCCCCATGAATTCTAGGAGTGCTTCCATGCTTTGGAACTCATCGATGTGTGTAATGCTTGGTTGGTCCCAGTCTATGAGTTCAGGGTTGGTGAGGGGAAGTTCTATGAGATTTATGGCGAGTTGTCAGAGGAAGAAGTCCCCAGGAGGGTGTCATCATCAAAGATATCATCGTAGGATCTAATTTCTTTCTCTTCAGGGATGTCTTCGATCATTATGAGGTCATCCTGGCTATTTAAGAGGGGAACGCTAGTCATGTTGGTGCCCCCAGTTGTAGTATTGGGCCCTTGTATATGCAGGCGAGGGGTATTAAAGCCAAGACCCTGGTGCTCAGGATTCTTTGATGGTGTGATGGGATATTGGTTGCCGCCTTCTTGTGGCCCTAGACCACCGCCCTAATAGTGCCATTATTCAGTGGTATACTTATATTGTTTTGGATATTTATCTTTGAAATAGCCAAGAAGTTGAGTGTCAGGGGATGGGGGATCTTTATACAACCACCTATTTATGTCAGGATCCATCTCTTGACTGTTTATGTTGCCATGGGATTCAAAAGTCATAGATCTAATTTTCTTGATTTCACGATGCTCTTCAATAGGCTTGCTTTGGTGATATGGACGCCCTTGAGTATGTGGATCAAGAGGGAGGGCCCCTATGGAAAATGCATCATGTAGGCTATATTCACCACAACCCCGGTTATTGATCTTGACGGAAGAGAGGGTGGAGGTGAGAATGGTTTCTGGATCGCAATGGGATCGAGATGAGCTGGCAATAGAAGTACCAACATCAGTTCCAGGACAATGAGTGGAGTGGGGGAATGATGCTTCCATCGCACGATAGTATGCGAAGGGTTGGGGGTCAGCATGGATGGTAACCTTAGTGCCTTGATGTGGAAATTTGATGCACTGATGGTAAGTAGATGGTACAGCCTTAATGGAATGAATCCATGGTCGGCCTAGGAGGATATTAAATGGTAGATCAAGATCGACAACATGGAAAATAGTATCTTGTGTTGCTGGGCCCAGCTGAATGGGCAAAGTAATGGTACCTTCAGAGGTACGCTCCAAGTTGTCATAGGCTTTGATAGTGATTACTTCATGTGCTATATCATCCTGGGTGAACCCAATCTGCTGAATAAATTTCAAAGTACACAAGTTTAGGGCTAAGCCATTATCTATTAAGACCCGTTTGATGGCAAAGTCTCTGACCATGACGGCAATGCGGAGAGGGAGAGTATGGTCAGGTGCAACGACTGGCATGTCGGATGGTTTGAAGGATAAAGCACAGGCTGCGGATAGATGTCCCACAAGGGTCTCAAACTGGGTGGTGTTAATGTCTGTGGGGACATGTCCTTCTTTGAGAGCTCGGTCGAGGATCTCCTGATGGAGAGGTGAAGTGCGGAGAAGATCCAAGATGGATATTTGGGCTGGTGTATTCCCAAGATGTTCTATGATGTTGTACTATGCATTGTGTGCATTTTGTACTGGCCTTGGACGGGTACCAACAACAGTTATCCGACCCCTACGGGTGGTAACAGTACATTGACTGTCTACTCCTCTGACATGGATGGTATTGACTGTGGGCTCAACTTGGGTTATACATCCAACAAATTTATCATAATTGATGTAGGCAGTAGTGTGATCTTCTTGCTTTCCTTTACCATGATTCTGGGGATGATGGTATTAGCTTGATTATTCCCAGCATTGTGTTGTGGGAACACATTCTGATAGATTTGTAAATTGGCATTTGGTGAGGCTTGAGCAGGTGTATCTACTTGAATCTCTTTTTGATCAATGAGATCTTGGATATAGTTTTTGAGTCTCATACACTTCAGGGTAGTGTGTCCTTTGACATGATGATAATCACAGTACTCATGATCTTTGTACCAATCAAGCTTGGGGGTGGTATCATCAACTGGCTGAATTGGTGGATATGTAATTAAGTTGGCCTTGGCCATCCGATGAAAGATAACATCCAGAGGTTCACCCAGTGGTGTGAAGGTCTTCTTTGGATAATTTTGAGCTCTAGGTTTGTTCTTCTTGGGAGCAATATTGACGGCATTGACTTGATTGTTTGGGTTACCTTGATAGGCTTGATGGGCTTGCTGCTGATAATTTTGCTGATTATTCTGAGAAGGATATTGTTGCATGGGTTGTTGATGGACTTGAGGAGGTTGCTGATGGATGGGTGCTTGTTGTTGTTGGTATGCAGGAGTTGATGGAGGACTAGCTACAACAAATTGGACATGCTTGGTATCAGTGGCTCCATCAGTAACAACATTCTTGTTACGATTCTAGTAACAGGATTTATCATTGCTGGGTTTTTGGGCATCATTTTTGAAGTGCAAGATTGTGCCTTTATCTAGGAGGGCCTTTTCAATACCTATCCCCTTGCTCTTGATATCTTGATAGGTTTGGAGACAATTCATCTGCATGAAGTGGGATAGCTTGGGATGCAGGTTATCAATGAAGATTTTGGTCAAATGCTTTTCTGGCGGTTGGTATGATAACCTGGTGGTAAGGTTCTGCCATCGTTGCAAGTATTCTGCTAAGCTTTCTCCTTCTTTTTGTTTTGAGTTGCAGAGATCTAACAAGGTCAACTCATTCTCAACATTGTGGGCATAATGGTTGACGAACTTCTCAGAGAGTTCAGCAAAGGTTGTGATGGTCCCACTGGGTATTTTATAGAACCACTCAACAGTTGTTCCTCCCAAGCTTTTGGGGAATAAATGCAAGAGATAGTTATCACTATAAGCCACTTCTTGGCACGCCATATAGAATTCCTTAACATGATTGACTAGATCTCCTTTCCCCCGATATTTATCAAATTTAGGTGTTTCAAAGTGCTTGGGGAAGGGAATAGCGGCAATGGATCGGTCAAATGGGTAAGGACACACCTCTTCAAACTTGTAGGTTTTGCTCTTAGTACCAGTTTGGAGCTCTTTAAGAGCATTCTTCATAGCTTCCCACTCGGCATTGATTGGTGTTTGAGCAGGTACTCCCATTTGAGGTGGGTATTGTGGAGCGGGATATGGAGTGGTCCAGCGGGATAGGTATATTGGAGCGGATCTTGGAGTGATGCTTGCTGGGGAGGATACTGCTGATGTGGCATAGGGGGATATTGTGGTGATGGATATGGGATTTCTTGCTGGTGTTGTGGGATGATGGGAATTTGTTGCTGCGCCTGGTAGGAGGAAGCTTGTTGTTGCTGGGGAATGATAGGGGTTTGTTGTGGGGGAGGTTGGTGGAATGACACTGCTTGCTGGTAAGGTGGTCCTTGCTGAACTTGGCTCTGTGGTTGACCAATGTAGGTCGGGTGCATTCCTACATTGCTTAAGGGTGAATTTGATGTGGGGAAGCTTGAAGCAAAGGGTGGCTGGGCAAGATAACTTGTGAAATGGGATGAACTTTGCTGTTGAGGTGGAGGAACTTGCTGAAAGGCATTAGGTGTTGTGAATGGATAGTTTGCAAAGGATGAAGTTGGTGGAAGTTGTGATGGTTGTTGTGCTGCTTGTGAGGAGGTGGCTTGTTGGTTTCCAAACATAGATGTAGGAGAATGGGTTGGTATGCCCCAAGCTTTCATTTCTTCTTGAGTGAGGCCCCAACGAGAGCCAGTGTGTGGTGGGAATTGTGTTGTAGCAGATGCCGGGAAGGTGGATGTGATGGGAGTTTGGGATATGAATGGTGGATTGGAAAAGCCCATGGAAGGCATCCCTGTGGTGAAGGCATTTTGATGGGCTTGTGCCTAGGTAGATGCTTGTTGGGGGGGAAAGGAAGGGAATGTTTGCACTCCCCATGAAAAGGGTGATGTTGATGCGGAAGCTTGCTGAGGAGGAAAGGGGAGTGATTGCGCTACCCCCGGAATAGATGATGCTGGCATTTGTTGGGTGAAAGGGGGAAATGATTGTGTTGACCCTGAGAAAGATGGTATGGATGTTGAAGCTTGTGGAGCAAGGGGAAGGATGATTGCATCCCTCCTGAAAAGAATGGTGTGGAAGGAGATGGAGCTGCTTGTGTAAATGGATGTGTAAGAGGTGGGAGTTGATTTTGTGACAAGTGTTGGACTTGTGCAAGAGCTTGGGAGGCCATGGTAGATGATGAAGTACCTATGATAGGGAATGGAGCAGATGGTGTGATAGCTTGTGTTACGGGGCTTGCGAAGCTTCCTTGCAGAAGAAGGGGAATGGTGGAGGTTGCTTGAGATGTTTGTACAGTGGGATCGGGGAATGGTTGGATGAATGGAGAGTATACTTGTGTTGGGATTTGGATAGTGCTTATGGGAATGCGAGGATGGAGATATGGTGGAATGGGAGTATGCCTTTGTGCAAAATTAGTGATCATGCTCTGCTGGTTTTGGGCTATGAGTGTATTGACTGCTGGTGGATTCTCTAGGTGATTCACTTATGTTTCTATTGCCAGAGGAGCTAAGGGGATATTGGGATCATCCCATGTATTTTCAGTTTGTATTTGGGGATCATAGGCTACCATTGCACTGGTAAAAATGTTGGGATCAGATGAGCTGGTGATTGGATAAGGATTCATGTGCCTTCGCTTCCTAGATCCAGATCTTGTCTCGATAGGCATGGAGATGCAGATGCTTAGATGGATGCAAGATGTTTCCTAAAGGACTCTAAAGGATGGTGGATGCAAGCTTAAGGAACTTCTAAGGATGATGAATTTCTAGAATGCGATGCAAGGATGGATGAACTGCTCGGATTTGGATCAAGGATGGTGGAAGATTGATGGGAGATGGTGGCAAATTGGTAAAAAAGCTTGGTGATGATGGAGGCTTGGTGGGATGCTCTGATTTGGGTCAAGATTGGGTGGAGGATTGGTGGGATGCTGGTGAAAGATTACTAAGTGTCAACAATGAGCTGCTATTTTTCCCTGATGGAGGATCAGTGATAGGATTTGGGCCAACCTAGGATAGACTAATGATCTTCGATTAACTGGATGCTTATCAATACAAGCCAATCTCTTGCTCGAGATGATGAGGCTATGCAAGGACAAGTTGGATTTCCTTTAGACAATGCTCTATCAAAAAGGGGATGTTTTCTAATTTAGGATAAGGGATGGAAACAACTCAAAGGTTTTGAACACTAAGTGTTTGTGGATTTGGATCTCTAGATTTGGTACAAAAGATGGTGGGTTCTAATTTAGATGATGGATGCTAGATTTGGATGAAGGATATGGGATTCTGATGGTGGATTGTTGATGAAAAGATGGTGGAGGATGATGGAACAATGCACTTTCTAAAAGGATGATGTAGATGTGACTGGGATGGATGATCTATGATGCTGCTAGGAGGATGATGGTGCATGCAACTAAGAAGGACTCTAGGATGTAACTAAGATTTGGTGATGATGCAGGGATGAAACTAGGATGAAGCTAGGATGAGGGACTGCCGAGATAGGATTTTGAGATCTGAAGGTAGAATGGACATGTGATGGATCCTATCTAATCTTCTCTTTCAAGGCTGATGTAGCAATGGTTCACTCGAAATCGGTAGGCAAACTGTTTGACTCTTGCATTATAGCCAATATTATCAAGCTTTTCTTGATATTTTTCTTCTGCTTGGGTTGCTTGGACAAAGGATTGATGGTTCTTGAGGTTTCTTTCTGCAACTTTCTTCTCTTGATAATCTTTTGATTTGGGCAACTTGGCTTTTGGATGTTTGATCAAATTGGGCATATCTTTGGGAAAAATTCTGATAGGTTTGGTTTGAGAACAAAAGGCTCTTTGGATATCTGATTTCTGCAAGATTTTATGAATATCAATTTTGTTGATTGGTTTGATTTTCTCAAGTGGAAAAGGATAAATTAAAAAGACTTCTGACAAAGCAATCTCCGCAAAGGGCAAAGCAACCTTGCGAGATACAAATAGGATGACTGACTCTGATAAAGCTTTGAAAGTGTATGTTTCAACAAGTGTTTTCACAGAGTCTTTGACTGTCAAGCACTTCAAACAGATCTACCTAAGGAAGGTGAGTATCAAAATCACTTGCCCACAGCTTGGTACCCCCTAGAAGGGAATACACATGGTGAGTAATCTTGAGGTGACCCGGTAAACCCCTTGGAATCGGTCCTTGCACAAGGATTTTGATACTTTCAGATGTAGATAGGGTAGCCTCTATTTTATCAGGTTTTTAATAGTTCCGTGGAGTCTCCATACCTAGTTATGCTGACCGCCTGTGACTCACTTAAGAGCCTATCCAACAACGCTGGGGGAGGAATATTTACCTTTCCCTAGACATTTGTATTTGGCACAAGACACCCGGTGATTAGGAGATGTAAGTGAGTACTTTTTGCCTTCACTTTATTTATATACTGGCCAGGGGGGATACCGGTTTGAGGTCATTCTCCGAGGAGGAAGTGCTTTTCTCCCCGGACAGGCCTCACTAAAAGTAGAACAAGTGAACTTGTCCAAGTCCAAATGTTCTACGTTGCTTACTTTAACAAGGATTAACAGAAAATGAAAGCTCCTAGATGCACATCAAGCAAGTTGTTCATTTTCCCAATTTGATTAAGTGTGTTTGAACTTTGAAAATGAAGACACACGTGCTTAGATTTTGATTTGTTCTTTCTTCAAAACGTAAATGATTTGAGCAGTTGCAAGTTCTTTCCCTTTGAGCATTCAAGATTGAGATTTGCGAGTTGATTTAGGAACTTTGAAAACGTGCTTTGTTTTACCCTTAGATCATTCAAGATTGTGTTCGTTTTACTTGCTTTGAAATCTGAAACAAGAGAGGGAATAGAGTGTTCGTTCCTTTTAGTGCATTCGAGATTGGGTTTGATTTTCAAAATGACAATGACACTTTAGGACCTAAGTTCTTTCCTTTAGTTTCATTCAAGATTGAGTTTGACCTTTTGCAAAATAAAAAATAAATCCAGTCCCAGACAGAAAAACACCAAAAAGCGACACTGTTCAGCTTATAGGCGACGCTGGAAAGTGCAGAGGCAACATTTCATTCTTACAGGCGACATTCTATACATTTACAGGTGACAAATAACTATGCAAAGGCGTGATTTCTCTATGCAAAGGCATGATTTCTTTATGCAAGGTGTGATTTCTTTCTTCAAATGCGTGATTTCTTTCTGCAAAGGCGTGATTTCTTTCTGCAAAGGCGTGATTTCTTTCTGCAAAGGCGTGATTTCTTTCTTCAAAGGCATGATTTCTTTTTGCAAAGGCGTGATTTCTTTCTTCAAAGGCGTGATTTCTTTCTTCAAAGGCGTGATTTCTTTCTTCAAAGGCGTGATTTCTTTCTGCAAAGACGTGATTTCTTTCTTCAAAGGTGTGATTTTTTTCTTCAAAGGTGTGATTTCTTTCTGCAAAGGCGTGATTTCTTTCTTCAAAGGTGTGATTTCATTACATTTAAGCGATAGAAGAAGAAGTAGAAGCAGAATAGAAGTTATCGCTGGCGAAAATTTGCCAGTAACCAGGCATGAAAATAGTGTCTGTAGGCATGATTTGATTTTTTCAAGGCGTGATTTGTTTTGTCAGAGGCATGATTTCATTACTGTAGGCAAAATTTCTTTTTCTGAAGGCATGATTTCTTCCGTTTCCTGCGACAGAGAGTGAAAAAGTTGTGATTTGATCAAGTTGATTGTGGTTTGAGTCCCACCGGGCGTGCCAGAATGTGAGCAAGTCTTTCGAGGGTACCTATTATCTGTTTTGAAAGGCCTAAATCAATCAAACATTAAGAGTTTAATCTAGCATACAATCAAAACAAAAACAAGGAAACTCTAAGCTAGCCACCTCAGATTGAGCCTAAACAGGTGCACCCAAGCACTGTTTGATTTGCTCTAATAAGAGGGATGTGGGTGTGCTCTCTAAGCACTTGGAGCATACTCTAAATGCATTCTAAGATGGATTGAAATCCATGAAAACCCCAAAATGGCACAAAAATAGGTATAGAACACCTGATTTGCCCCTAAAGCCTCAAGGATCCAAAAATGCTTTAAATGGAGATTAAGCTACATGATGGGTAATCTAGGATTGATTTTAGACCAAATTAGAGATGTGATATGATGCTATGCTATGCAAAACAACAATAAAAACTATGTTAATCCATTATTACTAAGCTATGATGAGTTAAAATGCTTGAAAGTAAACTAAATTAGAATGATTTGCTAAGATCTAACATGAAAATGGCATTATAACAATGCATGAGAGTGAAAGTAAGCTAATTGATTTGCTCTTGAAAGGAGGGGTATTTATAGGATTTGAAAGGAAGAATGAGTGGCCAGGATTGAAATCCTTGAGAGGCCAAGATTCACTCAAAGGGGAGCACATGGATTGTGCTAGTTTAGGGATCACCTCCTTGTGACAAGTGTCACAAGGGCATTGGATTGAAAGATGGGAGGAATGTGCACAATTTGAGAAATGTGCCTAAGGTCAAAGGGTGTAAGAAAGGGGTGAGGGGCTTCTTAAATGCACCATAAATGCATGTAAGAGGGATAAGGAGGCCTTAAATGCCTTCAATGCATTTCAAAAAGGGAAGCCATCTTTGTTGACTTTGGGGTAAGCTTAAGAGTTGGCTAACCTTGTTTAGGGAATGTGACAAGGTTAAGGGAGGAATTAGGATTAGGATTAGGGGATTTTAGGATTAGGATGGGTGAAGAGGTTGGATTTGAGAAGATTCTAGAAGAGTCTAGAATTCTCCTTGGTTTCATGGAATAAAAGCTTATTCATTCCAAAAGCTTAAGTTTTGGGAATATTTATTGAAATATTTTCAATAAATATGAAATTTAAATATTTAATCTTAATTAAATATTTAGCCTTGGGATTAGGGTTAGAAAAGATGGGATTAGCCTTTTAATCGAGATTAAGAAGGAATTAGAAGATTTTGGAAGAGGTTAGTGGTCTTAAGGGAATTGGCCAAGTTTTGGGCAAAAAATAAATTAAATATTTATTTTAGAATTTTTGGTCAATTTATTAATTAAAATAATTAATAAATAAGGAGATAATGTTTAAATAAGATTTAAACATTTTTGGGAGGGATTTCTTAATTAAATATTTTTAATTAAGATAAAAAGATTTAATGACATAAAAATAAATTAATTAATTAATTAATAAATGATGATGTCATCAGAGATTTTCAGAAAATAAAAATACTTTATTTTCTAAAGGATTTTTAGGTATCTACAATAAGATCTACTAAAGGGTATTTTTTATTTTTCTAAAAAATTCAATTTGTATCAAAAGTGGTACAAAAAATAAAATTAGCTTTCAATTTGAAAACAAATGAATTTAGAGTCAAGCCAAGTTGGACCAAACTAGGTTTCGTCTAACATCCTTCATGCCAACCCCTCAAGCATAGAAGATGGATTTTGTATTTTTATAGTGAAGGGGATTTGGCCAAGCCCCCTTTACAATGTGTTCACCACATTCATGCCATAGAAATAATGGATCAAAAAGTTGTTTTAGGTTTGTCTAGATCCATTGAAACAAGTGATTGGCCCAAAAGGGTGACACAAGTTTGTCCTTTCACCTAATATAACAAAGATATAATAGCTTGAGAGAAGACTATCTACAACTATTGAAAATAACACTTAGAGACAACATTCTTAGTTGTTGTGCTCATAGAACATGACATGATTTAACACTATGCTCTATATTGAGGTTTAACACTATGCTCTATCAAGTAGCCCTTAGTCTACTTCTAAAATTGAATGATTCACAAAGAACCAAACCAAAGATGAAGTCTTCTTAAATGCTAAATTCAAACACGTTAAAGAGACAAGATTAACATCATGCTCCATACAGCTTTAACAAAATAAATACCTTTCAACTCTTTAAAAAAATTAATTATTTATATATCTTTAATTCATTCTCTCAATATTGATAAAATAAGAAACAATTAAAAATTATTTATCCTCCAAAAAATTATACTATAATAATTAGTTCTAAGCCCCGCACTCAAGTCTTAATAGACTTTGAAGGCTATCCATGAATACAAGTGAAAGAATATAGAGCACAACTTTCATGGGACAGCCCATGACCCAATCTTAAAAGAGAAAAATAAAGACAATATACAAAATTCTCATACTTTATGATAATTCTTTCCTTGAAAACTGGTGTCCTTTCATTTGAATTCTTTTGAACAAACATAAATTGCTGTTATTTTTCTACCCACTAATATTTAGCATATATCCTATGAATTGTGTAGTATCTTTCCTATCCCTATAAAATGGAGAATAATTATACCCATTCAATTCCCTGAGCATATCCATAATTGAGTGGAGCAGAGGCATAGCATAGGATTCTCTCCTTTGAAGCTTTTTTAAAGCACTTCATGAAGGAATATTGAAAATTAAAGTTTACCAGTCAAATTTCATTATCACCCAATTGATTTAACAATGGGTGTTTATAAAAAAGTAGGCCCAGCCATTAAAGCTTATGTTAAGAGAAAGGAAGCTCAAAAAGCATGTACAGATGTTAAAAAACAAAGATAAAGCAGTCAAAGAATATTGAAACAAAAACAAAAGACAATTCGTAGACTATGGCGACAAGAATATCCTGTAATAATTTTGCATTCATAACGATTTAAGATACCAATTCATCAATTGTGCACACATGGGATTGGACTTTGGTTATTACAAATTATGAGGATTGATCTTGATTTTTGGTGGACTCTGTTTTTAGATAGAGTGTTTTTATTAATAAATAGAAGAGAATGACGTTTTAGATAATACTAAGTATTCAAATTCAATGACAACTTCAATTATCTTCTATTTTTTTTTAACTTTTGAGTAATATTTAATATAAAATTTTTTGGTAATGTTTTAGTTTTATTCATTTAAAATTATTATATAGTAGTTGTTTTTTAAAGTTTTTATAGCTAGATTGAGGTGGTCTATTAGGACACTTGTCTATAACAAAAAGAGATATATTGTAGTTGTCTTTAAAAAAATTTATACTTAGATTGAGGTTGTCTATTAGGACATTACCTATAACGAAAAGAGTTGAAAAGTAAATAAACAAAAAATGTAGAAACTTTTAAAATATAAAAAAAAAACATTTCTAACATAACAAAAGTATTTAAAAACCTAAAAGAATTGTTTCAAATTTAATTC